>BSBK01004129.1:187500-559075 GCA_027943335.1 Chamaecyparis obtusa
TATTAATCATGTTTCACACAATTGGAGACTTTCATACATTCTGCATCAAATTTGGCATCTATTAGATTCATTCCAAGAAGTATTCATCTCACATACATTGTGAGAAGGGAATGCACTAGCAGATCACTTGGCAAATAAAGGGTGTGATGGGCATGATGAAATGTCGCTCCAACCGGATGAAATCATAAAGCAAGATGCAAAACTTCAAGACATCCTTAGCATGGACAAGTCAGCGTATGATGGTTCTAGCTCAAACGTGTAGATGTGAGGCTCTCCTTAGTGTAGTTTGCCACTTGGGATTATTACTTGGTGGGTCTAAGTGACAACGTACCAACTGTCCGTCTGGCATAAGTATCATGTTTGTGTGTAAGTGAGGTGGCCTGATGCTTTAATGAATGCGTTATCTATGGTGTACTTATTAAAACTCTACCTCACATTCGTATGTCATCATTGCTAAATTTTAGTTTACCTTAAGTACACTACCCCTATTAGTTTCGTATGTATTCACATAGTGGTTATGTGCGGCTATTCTGACAAGCACCTTGATTTATAATGAGCTATGTCCTTCTTCATCCTCAAGTATAGATTTTGGGAGATCTGCCATAAATGGCTCCAATTTTGAATTCACATTGGCTACCCTCAAATACCCTGCATTCTTGTGTGAATGTTCATTTGTTGCATTCATCTCCCCTGCCCTTTACTAATGTTGTGTATTGTGAGATTTCTCTCAAGGCTAGATTTTGTAGTAAATGGAGTTTCCTATTTGCGATGCCTGCAGATCTCTCCATGCTGAGCTACTGCCCAGAAATTATTGGGTCTCCATATCCCCCCTCTCCTTTGAGCTTCCATTCCCCCACAGAATTGATGGCCCGAAGCTTGAACAAGTGTTCATTTGCAACTCTATGCTTCACTACAGGGCAGTTCGTCATGTAATTAGTGAAAATGTGCTCACTCCAAGGACAAAATTAGTTGTTTTCCCTTCACAACTAGTATCAATCTTCCTTTCCAACTTGATGGACCTGTTGCAATCGGTTGAGCTAGTGCTTTATATCGTGGACAAGGTGGTTCATCCCTAGTTTATCTCTGGTTCTCGGCTTATGGTGGCACTTCAAAAATATGATTTTTGGTCAAGAAAAGCATTGATAGGTGGTCTATTTTCACATCATGACCTTGTGATCAGCCACAAACACCTCATGGTTTATGGTTGTTTTAAATGGGCTATGGAGAAAAAGAATTTTCGTATTATCAGTAACAACTTGCATATTGTGTCCCCGGTTATTGGAAAGGAGCTTGTGGATAATATCAGGAGGCTTGCGCATGCGGTGTTGGATCTCTTGGTCTCACCGTTGCCTCTAGTTCAACCTCCACAAGTTAATTCATCTTGAATGGTGCTTCTTCCCAGTTCCACTATACCAGTTCCAGACCTGAATGTTCCACTCTCTCCTGTTCAATCTTCCACAACTCCACCTGTTGTTCAATTTTTGTGTGATGGTTGGGATGCAGTGCCTATTTTGGCTCCGCTAGCTAGTTGGGAGCAGGCCTGGGATTTTGTGCACCACTCAACCTCCCCCATGGATGAGCAATAGACTTGTGCTTTTTTATGGGAATTGTATTGGGATGTGATAAATGTGTTTTTCTTGGGTCTATGGGGTTTTTTCGCTAGTAGCTCATTTCTGTTTTGTATCTACCCTCATAATGGGTTTTTGAGCTATTGTAGCAACCTGTATGGATTTTTGGTTTTTGGAAGGAAAACCTATTGTAAATACATTTTTATCTTCATTGCATGTATATGACTATGATTCCAAGGTTTCTTCCTGATTCTTCCATGTAGGAGTCCTTGAATCAGATTTTATTAATATAAATATGGTGGCTTGTCCAGTTTGGTTTAAATAAATAATAATAATAATAATAAATATAAGTACAACCTATATAAAAGATAATTAATTAACATTAATTAATATTCCTTCAATTTAATTTATCTCATTTCTTTTACAAAAAAAGAGATGAATGCGTTTTATTTATTTTTTAATTAAAATGAAGCGTCTTTTTTCTTTATTTGTTTATAAATAAATAAGTTATGAAGCAACTTAAATATATTAGTGTTTCTCCTTTCATTTATGAATACTTTTATACCTTAGTAGTGATTGCATTTAAGTAAAAGTGAAAACACCTCGTGGTGAAACTCACTTGTAAATGATCAAAGAAGCACAACAATAATAATGATGAAGATTACCCGAAACTATGATGCAAAATAACAACTCTATGTTTTTTTCTAGGAACAATAGAAATCACAATAACAAGAGAGAAATAATATGAGAAGAATAAATTGTATTCCTATCAAGAATGAAATAGAAACAATACAATAGATGGATTCAACTAGAATCAATTGGAATGAATATTATATCAAAGACCCCTTTCTTACATAGCCAAGGTGAGGACAAAAAGGTGAATGAGACAAGGAAAAACCATATTAGATTTTCTAATCAAAGTCTCACTAAAAATTTATTTATTGGGCCAATAGCTATCCATTTTATAGAAAAGAAGAGTTAGTAATTAGATCAATTGTGTAACTTCATTGGTACCAATAATGCATAATTATTGGAGTATTTATGCAAAAGTATTGTATCAATTGTACAATTTTTTTATTGTCAAAGACAATGGGTAAGGTAAAATATGAAATATATTTTGAATGACCACTTTTTGACCCTTGCATGCATTAGAGATCGCACAATTTTTGTTTTTACTACCCAGAAGCCAGAACAAAAGCTATAAGAAACCAAGTCGAATATAAAGACAACAAACATTCGTAGAAATCTGATGTACCATTTAAGAACTTAGAAAGTGTGAAATTGCTTAAAAAAACTATTAGTGCTCTTCTCCTAGGATAAATCAAATTCTTTATATTTTTAAAATCATTTTGTATAAGACCATGTGGTAAAAGTACAAACCTCAGTCGCACTAGAGGACATTTTGAAAGGTTTCGACCGAAACATCATGGCTCCCACTAGGCGCCATATGGTGCTGATGTGGCAGAAGGGTTTCGACCGAAACAGTTCTGGCCAAAACGGTTTCGACCGGAACCCTTAAAAATTATATAAACAAAAAAAAGGGTTTTGAGAGCTCATTTGAATGGAGTAGCTTGTGGATTTCTAGGAGTGACTTAGGGGTTTTCGGTTGAAACAGGTAGGCCCTTTTTTTATTTTTTTTATTTTTAGGTTTTTTAATGTTTTTTAGTTATGTTAGTCAATTTATTATTAAATTAGTATAATTTTAATAAAAATGTTAATTTATTGATGCAGGAGCATCCTGGGTGTAAGAGCAATCTTGTATCACCCAAAAATATTTCTAGTTTTGTTTTCAATAAGGACTATCTTGTGCAAAGCTACTATTTATGGAAAATTACTACTTTTAGTAAGTTGGTCATATGATCTCGGAATGTTCTGATTTCATAGGTGGAGGTTCATCTCAGTCATTTCAGCCTACCAATTGAGTTTCATTGCCACATCATCAGTATTGGTGAAGTTATTGAGGTTTTTGGGTACAAAATCTTTGAGCTCAATTTTGAAGTCCTTAGAGGCTCTGGATCGCGATCGAGCCCCGACTGACTGGCACTTGTGTGTGTCAAGCACTGTAGATCTTGTCATGTCATTTCTGAACAGTGGTTACAATAGAAAAATGGAGCTACGGTTTAAAAGTTATGGCCTCTAGAAGTTGGGCTACCTAAAAGCATATTTTGTATTTCTTTTGAGCCGACCCTCTTGTAAAAATTGTGAAAATAAAATAATTCTATGTATAGTCGGCCTTAAGGGCTAAATTTCTGGAACCTTCTCGGGCAGTGGAAATTACCTATATAAAGAAGGCTCGTAGTGATGTCTAGGGAAATTTTGGGTAGGTCTGGGTAATGATTGGAGGCTTTGTCCTATAGAATATTGTAAAGGGAATGCCCATGTGGCTTTGCATATTGTAATTCTAAAATTTGTAATTCCATATTTGTGGAGATAATAAGAAGCCCTTTTTTTGTTCTTGCAAATTGTTGTTATTTCTCTATTTTTGTTATGTGTTTGTGGTATTAAGTGGAGCACCCTTCATCAAGTGGTATCAGAGTAGGAGTTCTTGAGTGTGTAAACAGAATGCTGACTGTGAGGCAGTTTGCACCAAGACTGTGGTTAGGATTTTAGTGCACATCATGAAAATGCCTCCATGAAGGGAATGTGGTGGAAGAGCTGGTGTTGTAACACCTGAGGTTAGAGCGCTCCAGAGACAAGTGTGGGCATTGCAAGAAGAGATTCGTAGAGGAATGAATCTTAATGTCAGAGATGAAAGTGAGGATGAAGCCAAGGGAGAAAGAAATTTTGATCAAGAAGAAGGAAAAATTTTGAACCAGGATGAAGAAAGACTTTTTCGGGCCATTTTCAAGATCAGGAAAAGACCTAAGATTGAGGTTCCTACATTTTTAGGAAATCTTAACCCAGAAGAATTGATTGACTGGATCAATGAATGTGAAGAATATTTTGAGTATGAAGATATTGAGGATCCTGATAGGGTCAAATTCACGAAGGCCAAACTGAAGGGTCATGCGAAGATCTGGTGGAAAGAGATTCAACTGGAGCAAAATAGAAGAGGAAAGGATAAAATCAGAAGATGGGATCGAATGGTGGACAAATTGAAGTGAAAATTAATTCCTGTTGATTATGAGCTTGACCTACTAAAGAAGATGGAAAGTTTAAAGCAAGTAGAAAGATCTGTTTAGGAGTATACAGAGGATTTATATCGAATCCTCATCGGAACAGGCCATGCGGAAGCTGATAAGGAGAAAGTTTCCCATTACCTTAATGGGTTGAGGTCGAGCATTCAAGAGGAGCTGAATCTGGTTTGAATGAATAGTATTGAAGAGGCATATATTTACTAAGTTCACTCGGTCTCCAAAGGATGTTGCAAAATTCACAGTGTTCATCGAGTTCACTCAATCACCAAAGGAAATCTTTTCAGGATTAGTATTTACCGAGCAAGGTCGGCCCAATGAAGGATTTTGTTAGATAAAGTTTGTTTATCCTAGCCGACTGTTGTAATGAGTGTTAATGTTTGTAATGATTATTAGTGCCGACTTGACAATCTGAATGGTATATATATAGAAGGTCAAGTGGTGAATTAAAAAGTGTGAAGAATAGAGTGAAAGTGTGGAAGTTTGTGAGCGAACATGCAAATCATTTTGAAGGAAGGTGTGTGTGAATTTTGAAGGATGGTTAGATATCCTTGAGGAGCAACAAAGATTTATTTGATCAGGAAGGATCTAGTGAAGCAAAAGAAAGATCTGTAATCAACAATTTAGTTGCATCATTATTCAGGTCATTTCATTGTTACTTTCTTACCATTGTAGCAGTGATTTCAAAATCTCTTAACCGAGTTGGTTTAACAACCATTTTGTAAATCCTCTAACAAGGTGATAGTTCTATTGAATTTTTCAAAGACCTCTTACAAGGCCACTCCTAACAGGGTGATTAAATCCTCTAATAAGGTCACACCTAACAGTGTGTTTTGTAACCTTTTACCGGGTTGGCTCCTAACAGGGCATCACTTCAGAAGAGTGAAAAATAGTAACTAGTTACATTGGTGGTTTTTCCCATATTGGGTTTCCATGTTAAATCTGGTGTCTCTTGTGTTCAAGTTATTTTCTTTATGCATGCATGTTAATCATTGATGAATGCTTAAGAACAGTTATAATTAATACTTATTGCAATAACTGAGTTACAACATTTCTTTGTATGTTTACTGAGTAACAGTAGAAAATGATTTAATAAGACATCTAAGGGATCTGTGGTAATATTTTTTTGGTTAACTCATTCACCCCCCCCCCCTCTCAGTTACTCCATCTATATTTCCAACAATTGGTATCAGAGCTTTTGGTGCTTGCAGGAAGGGTTTCAAGGACCTAAGCTAAAGATCAGGATGTCTTACAAGAGAGAAATTCCAAGGCTTAACAGAGATAACTTTTCAACATGGCAAGGTCTCATGAGACTTCATCTAGCTTCCATTGGTGATTCAGGATGCAAATATCTTGATCAAGAATATACAGTTCCTACTGGCACATTATATGTTGAACACATTGTAGAGAAAAAGAACCATAACACCATGATGATAGACATTGCATTAGCTCTTAGCTAT
The DNA here is from genome assembly GCA_027943335.1 of Chamaecyparis obtusa. Classification (NCBI taxonomy): domain Eukaryota; kingdom Viridiplantae; phylum Streptophyta; class Pinopsida; order Cupressales; family Cupressaceae; genus Chamaecyparis; species Chamaecyparis obtusa. Next base: position 193,663 of record BSBK01004129.1, read on the forward strand.
GAAGAATTTGATGAGATCAAAGACTGCACAATTGCTTATGCAATGTGGAACAAGCTGAAGAAAATTTATGGTGGTGATGAAAATGTGAAGAGAGCCAAAGAAGAAAGCCTAAGAGGATAGTTTGATCAGATGAAAATGAGAGAAGATGAAAACATTGCAAAATATGTTGAAAGGATCAAGGCAAGTGTTAGTGCAATTAGAGCTTATGGAGGAACAATTGATGATGAAATAGTTATAAGTAAGGTTCTCAGAACATTACTCCCTATCTATGCAATAAGAGTATCTGCTATTCAAGAAAGAAGATGTGAAGAAAATCACAATATAACTTTGGATGCCTTAGTTGGAAGATTGACAGCCTTTGAATTGGATAACTATGACAACTATGTTTCAACTTCTAAAAATATTGAATCAGCATTTGAGGCCAAACTTTCACTTAAAGGCAAGAAAATCCAGTCAAAAAGTGAAGAAGAATCAGAGGAAAGTTCTGATAGTGATCTTGAAGTTATTGAAGCATTACTTGCAAAGAAATATTCTAGAGGCAGAGGTAAATACAAAGGTAAAACTCCCTTAATCTATTTTTCATGTGAAGAAATTGGTCATATTGCAGCTAGGTGCCCAAACAAACAAAGCAAGGATGAGAAGAAAGGTCACAAGTACAATGGCAAGAAGAATTTCAAATCATTCAAGGATAAAGGTAAGAAAACATGTTTTTTGGCTAAGGATTTTGATGATAGTGAAGAAGAAATTGTCTTCATTGCTGTAAAAGATGAATCTGATGATGATGAAGATGAGATGGCACTTATCTCCCATATAAGCAAAAATGATACATGGCTCATAGACAGTGGATGTTCACATCATATGACTGGTGACAAAACAAAGTTTGTACATTTTGAAGACTATGATGGTGGTAGTGTAAGGTTTGGAAACAATGAACCTTGTTGTATAAAAGGAAGAGGATGAATTTCACTAACCAAAGAACTTATATGTGATAATGCATATTGGGTTGAAGGACTAAAACATAATCTTCTAAGTGTAGCACAGCTAATCAACATTGGATTCAAAGTTGAATTCATGAATGGCAAAGCAAGATTGCTAGATGACAAGGGAAAACTGATTGGATCAAGCAAACAAACCAAAGGTAACCTGTTTTATCTTGATCTTGGTGAATGCTCATGTTTTGTTGCTCAAATTGAAGAAAGTTGGTTATGACACAAAAGGTTATGTCATGTAAATTTTGATAACATGGTGAAAATAAGAAAATTCAAGAAAGTAAGAGGCATTCCTACTTTGAAGAAACCCGATGTTGGTCTATGCAAGAATTGTCAGATTGGAAAAATGGGAAAGACTAGCTTTAAAAGTAAAAACTATTAGTCTGAAGGTATTTTGGAAATTGTGCATACTAATTTATGTGGACCTATTGGAATTGAAAGCTATACTAAATAAAAATTCTTTATCTCTTTGTTGATGATTACTCTAGAATGATGACTGTTATGTATTTAAGAGAAAATTTAGAGGCATTTGAGAAGTTCAAATGGTATTTGGCAAGAGTAGAAAAGGAAACAAGGAAAAGAATGAAGTGCTTAAGATCAGACAGAGGTGGTGAATTCATCTCCCATGAATTCAATAATTTTTGCATTGAAAGAGGAATCAAAAGACAGGTATCAGCCCTAGGAACTCCTGAGCAGAATGGAATAGCTGAAAGGAGGAACAAATCTATCATGGATTGTGCAAGGACTTTAATGATTGAAAAGAACATTGCTATGAAATACTAGAAGGAAGCCATCAATACTGCAGTTCATACCTTGAACCGAGTACAGTTGAGGAAAGACACATTCAAAACTCCTTGAGTTATGGTATGGCTATAAACCCAATGTAAGTTACCTGAAAGTATTTGGTAGTAAATGTTACATCTTAAAAGAATCTAGAAAAGGAAATTTTGATGTAAAAAGTGATGAAGGAATATTTTTGGGATATTCTTGTAAAAGTAAGGCATATAGATATCTAAATTTGTCTACTCACAAAATCATAGAAAGTGCACATGTGAAAGTTGATGAGTTTGCAGAAAAGACTGAAGAAGAAAGCAAAAAGGAACCAGAGGATTACAAAAGATTTGTTTACATTGAACTTGATACATTGCTAGACACATCTATCAATAAGGAAACTACATCTATCGAGCCCAGTACAGTAACCGAGTCACAAAAAGAAGTTCAAACCGAGTCACAAGGAACCAAGTCTCAATCTGAAGCTACCGAGAAAATATCTACCAAGCTTGAGCAACCTAAACCTGAAGATGAAATTCAAGAAGATGACAATGTAACTCATTCAAGAGGCAAGGAACTTGCATTGGCCAAGTATGTCAAGAGGCATCATACACCAGATTAGATTATTGGAAACAAATCAGATGGTACTATGACAAGAAGTAAACTAAAAGGTACATGTTTACTTGCTAATTTTGAACCTAGAAATGTCAAAGATGCATTGGAAAATGAAAGTTGGATTGAGGCTATGAATGAAGAAATAGAACAAATAGAGAAGAACAAAACATGGACTCTTGTACCTAGGCCTAAAGATAAAAATGTAATTGGAACAAAATGGGTATTCAGAAATAAGTTGAATGAAGATGGTCAAGTATCAAGAAACAAAGCTAGATTGGTATGTAAAGGATATTCTCAAGAAGAAGGTATATATTATAGAGAGACTTTTGCTCCTATTGCAAGATTAGAAGGTGTAAGGACTCTACTTGCATATGCAGCACATAAAGGATTTAAGGTATATCAGATGGATAGAAAATCTGCATTTCTCAATGGTAGTCTTGATGAAGAAGTCTACATTGAGCAACCTGAAGGTTTTATTGATCCAGACAAAAAGGATATGGTCTACAAGTTACACAAATCATTGTATGGTTTGAAACAAGCCCCTAGAGCATGGTATGAAAGACTACATAACTATCCTATTCAGATTGGTTTCAAAAGAGCTAATGATAACAGTAATTTGTACATCAAAGAAGGACCAAATAGCAAAATTGTTTTGGCAGAAATATTTGTGGATGATACTGTGTTTACAGGAAATGATGATCAGTGCAAAGAATTTTCAGAGCAAATGAACAAAGAAATTGAAATGTCTATGTTTGGTCAAATAAAGTTCTTTATTGGTCTTTAGATTCAGCAGAACAAGAATGGTATCTACATTACTCAATCTAAATACATCAAGGAAATACTTAAGAAGTTCGGTATGGAAGATTCAAAACTAGTTGGTACACCCATGTGTACTGGACTAAAGCTTACTAAAGATGATGATTCAAAAGAAGTAGATCAGACCTTATATAGATCAATGATTGGAAAATTATAGTATGCAGTGCATACAAGGCCTGATATTGCCTTAACAGTTGGTATAGTAGCAAGATTCTCAGCAAAACCCAGAGAAAATCATATGATGGCAATCAAAAGAATCTTGAGATACTTGAGAGGAACTGAAGATTATGGCTTGTGGTATAAATTTGGAGGCAATCTAGACTTAAAAGTGTTTACTAATGTTGATTGGGTAGGAAACATTGATGACAGAAAGAGTACAAGTGGTGGAGCATTCTTTCTTGGCAAGAGGTTGGTATCTTGGACTAGTAAAAAGCAAAATTGTACATCCCAATCCACAGAAGAAGCAGAATATGTTGCTGCAGTAGTAAACTTCTCTAATATTGTTTGGTTTAAACAATTATTGGAAGGCATGAAGGTTGAAATCAAAGAACCAGTTGTTATGTTTTGTGATAATACAAGTGCAATAAATATTTCAAAGAATCCAGTAATGCATTCCAAAACCAAGCACATTGCTATAAAATATCACTTTGTTAGAGAATTGGTGTTGGACAAGGAAATCAGATTGGAATATGTTCATACAAAAGAATAGATTGCAGATATATTCACCAAGCCACTACCTAAGGATGCATTCTTGTATGTAAGAGGTAAGTTAGGGGTCATTCCCCTATCTGAAGCTCACTAAATAAAGTTTTAGTGATGCATCAACCAGAGCATGTTGAAGATCAGTCAGTTGATGTAGCATAGTCAAGGAATCATTGCATATGAATTAGTTCTTAAGGTACATTGGTATTCACTGGAAGTGTGTGTGTTGTCTTTGGCATGTGTTGTCAAAGAGGGAGAGTTTGCTGTCATTTCAAAAAAATTCTAAGAAGGAGAATTTGAGAAGTCAAGAGGGAGAGTTTTTAGTCAGAGAGAGAAGTTTGAGGAAGATAAGAATCAGAATGAAGCTAAGGATATGTTCCTTATTCTATGTTTTCTATGAAATTTCATTATGCTATGACATGTTGTGTTGCCATCAATGCCAAAGAGGGAGATTGTTGGATACAATTGTCTGAGGGAGATTGTTGGATACAATTGTCTAATTGTGTGTTGTCTTTGATGTCACACAAATGTCATATCATTAAGCAGTTCTATGTGTCTACCGAGCTCAGTCAATCAGCAGGCGGTTTTTAGTGTCTACCGAGATCTTTTGGGTGTCAAAGGAAAGTATGGCAGAAAATAGTGTTAACCGAGCTTCCATGGTTATCGAAGGAAACTTAGTATTTATTGAGTTCACTCAGTCTCCAAAGGATGTTGCAAAATTCACAGTGTTTACCGAGTTCACTCGGTCACCGAAGGAAATCTTTTTAGGATTAGTATTTACCGAGCAAGGTCGGCCTAATGAAGGATTTTGTTAGATAAAGTTTGTTTATCCCAGCTGACTGTTGTAATGAGTGTTAATGTTTGTAATGATTATTAGTGTGGACTTGACAATCTAAATGGTATATATATAGAAGGTCAAGTGGTGAATTAAAAAGTGTGAAGAATAGAGTGAAAGTGTGGAAGTTTGTGAGTGAACATGCAAATCATTTTGAAGGAAGGTGTGTGCGAATTTTGAAGGATGGTTAGATATCCTTGAGGATCAACAAAGATTTATTTGATCGGGAAGGATCTAGTGAAGCAAAATAAAGATCTGTAATCAACAATTCAGTTTCATCATTATTCAAGTCATTTCATTGTTACTTTCTTACCATTGTAGCAGTGATTTCAAAATCTCTTAACCGAGTTGGTTTAACAACCATTTTGTAAATCCTCTAACAAGGTGATAGTTCTATTGAATTGTTCAAAGACCTCTTACAAGGCCACTCCTAACAGGGTGATTAAATCCTCTAACAAGGTCACACCTAATAGTGTGTTTTGTAACCTTTTACCGGGTTGGCTCCTAACAGAGCATCACTTCAGAAGAGTGAAAAAGATTAACTAGTTACATTGGTGGTTTTTCCCATATTGGGTTTCCACGTTAAATCTGGTGTCTCTTGTGTTCATGTTATTTTCTTTATGCATGCATGTTAATCACTGATGAATGCTTAAGAACGGTTATAATTAATACTCACTGCAATAACCGAGTTACAGCATTTCTCTGTATGTTTACCGAGTAACAACAGAAAATGATTTAATAAGACATCTAAGGGATCTGTGGTAATATTTTTGTGGTTAACTGATTCACCCCCCCCCCCCCTCTCAGTTACTCCATCTATATTTCCAACACATTTTTACATGTAGGTGATAATTTTGTTGTGGTTGCAGATCATAACAATGTAGAAAGTGTAGATTATTATCTTCTAAGATGTACAAAAGTAAAATATAAGTTGTCAAAAGTAATTGTAGATGGTGATGGACAATCATATCCAACTATTTCAGTTGTCATTGAAGGCACATATTATCAACAAACAAAGATATACAAAAATGGTGTTCAATTTGTTGAATAAATGTTTGGACAAAAAGTTCTACATTATAGTCATTTGGTTATAGCGACAAAGTTTCAATTCGAGACATTTCCAAAAAAAGGACTTGGCAACCAAAAGAGGAGGTTGTCTATTGAAGAACATGAAATTTTTTTGGAGATAATAAAAGATAGAGAGGATCTAAACTATATGTAATAGGAGCTCTAGCCCAAACTTATTTTTTGCAGCTTTCGTACTTTCACAATTGAAATCAAGTGTTTTTTAATCTTAGAACTCATAAATGATGTTACAATGGATATTGGATATGCTTTGATATATAATTATGCATGTCTAGTTCAATTATGCATGCTTGGAAAATAATACTTTGATCTATATATAATTATGACCAGTTTTGTTTGAAATGCTTTTATGCATGTGTTGTTACATGTATTCTTTCATAATTCAATCTAGTATGTTCTTGTACATGAAATTTGTATATGTTCTTGAATAATTATGCTTTTAGGTACAAATTTTGTTATATATGTGTACATGTATTTATGTATGTCCCACTAAGACATACCCTTAATATATTAGATAGATTAATTATATGACATTAGTTGTAGATTGATTACTAGTTAGATTAAGTTTATGATAAATTAGTAATCTAATAAAATGCTTTTACGCATGTTGTTATGTATGCTAAATGATGTACATGCTTTGATTTATGCTAAATCATGGTTCAATATTATGTTCAAGTGTACATGTAATTTTTATATATGTTCTTAAATATATATACTTTGATGGTTCAATTAAATGTACATGTGCTTTGATGTGTACATGCTTTGATGGCTCAATTATGTATGCTTGGTTCAATTATGTATGCTTTGAAATTCTTTTATTCATGTGTTGTTATGTATGATTTGATGGTCCAATAGAATATGTTCAAGAATTAAAAATTTATATATATGTTAGATTACATTTATTTTTTATATCCTTAGACCCCTTAAATCCTATTAGGACCCATTTCAACACAATAATTTACACATTAGAACTATAAAGTGTGTCTTAAGATGTCCTATGACCCCTTAAGACACACTATATAGTTCTAATGTGTCTTAATGTGTCATAAGGGGTTCTTAGACCCTTTAAACCCTATTAGGACCATTAAAACACATTAGGACTCATTTCAACACATTAACTCAAACAAGAATCATAAACTATCTTAAAGGGTCATAGAACCCCTTAAGGCACACTTTATGGTTCTAATGTGTCTTAATGTGTCAAAATGGGTTGTAAGGTGTCTCAAGTGGTCCTAGGACCCCTTACAACACATTAGGACCCATTTCAACACATTAATACACATTAGAACTATTAATGTTTCTTAAGGGGTCCTATGACCCCTTAAGGCACACTATATAGTTCTAAAGTGTATTAATGTGTCAAAATGTGTCATAAGGGGTCCTACGACCCCTTAGGATCCATTGAGACCCCTTACACAACATGAAGACCCATTTTGAAATATTGATTTACATATTAGAACACTAAAATGTCCCTTAAGGGGTCTTATTACCCCTTAAGATACACTTTATGGTTCTTATGTGTCTTAATGTTTCATAAGGGGTCCTTAGATCCTTTAAGACCTATTAAGACCATCAAAATGCATTAGGAACCATTTTGACACATTAATACACATTAGAACCATAAAGTGTCTGAAAGGGTCATAGGACCTCTTAAGGAACACTTTATGGTTCTAATGTGTATTAATGTGTCGAAATGGGCCATAAGGGGTCTCAATGGGTCCTGGGACCTCTTACAAAACATTTTGACACTTTAGGACTCATTTTGACACATTAATACACATTAGAACAATTAATGTGTCTTAAGGGGTCCTATGACCCCTTAAGGCACACTTTATGGTTCTAAAGTGTATTAATGTGTTGAAATGGGTCCTAATGTGTTGTAAGGGGTCCTAGGACCAATTGAGACACCTTAAAACCCATTTTGACACATTAAGACACATTAGAACCATAAAGTGTGCCTTAAGGGGTCCTATGACCCTTTAAGATAGTTTATGATTCTCATTTGAGTTAATGGTCCTATGACCTCTTAAGGCACACTTTATGGTTCTAATGTGTTTTAATGTGTCAAAATGTGTCATAAGGGGTCTCAATGGGTCCTAAAAGGTCCTAGGACTCCTTACAACCTATTTTGACACATTAGGACCCATTTTGACACATTATTACACATTAGAACAATTAAAGTGTCTTAAAGACACATTAATGGTTCTAATGTGTATTATTGTGGCTCAATGGGTCCTAAGGGGTCTTTAGACCTCTTAGGACCCATCGAGACCCCTTACGACACATTTCAATGCACTAAAACACATTAGGACCCATTTTGACACATTAATACACATTAGAACCATTAAAGAGTTGAAATGGGCTGTAAGGGGTCTCAATGGGTCCTAACAGGTCCTAGGACCTCTTATGACACATTTTTACACGTTAGGACCCATAAAGTGTGCCTTAAGGGGTCGTAGGACCCCTTAGGACATGTTATGGTTCTAATATGTTGAAATGGGTTCTAATGTGTTGAAATCAGTTGTAAGAGGTCCTAGGACCCATTAAGACCACTTACGATACATTTTGACACATATGAACCTTTTAAGGCACTTTATGGTTCTAATGTGTCGAAATATGTTGAAATGTGTCATAAGGGATCTCAATGGGTCCTAATGGGTCCTAGGACCCCTTAGGACACATTTCAACACATTAGGACCCATTTCAACACATTAATACACATTAGAACCATTAATGTGTCTTAAGGGGTCCTAGGACCCCTTAGGACACATTATGGTTCTAAAGTGTATTAATGTGTTGAAATGGGTCGTAAGGGGTCTCAATGGGTCCTAATAGGTCCTGGGACCTCTTACGACACATTTGGACCCATTTTGACAAATTAATACACATTAGAACCATAAATTGTGCCTTAAGGGGTGATAGGACCCATTAAGACACGTTATGGTTCTAATGTGTATTGATGTTTCAAAATGGGTGATAAGGGGTCTTAATGGGTCCTAGGACCCCTTAAGACCCATTTTGACAAATTAAGACCCATTTCGATACATTAATACACATTACAACCATTAAAGTGTCTTAAAGGGTCCTATGACCCCTTAAGGCACACTTTATGGTTATAATGTGTATTAATGTGTTGAAATATGTCGTAAGGGGTCTCAATGGGTTCTAATGGGTCATGGGACCTCTTATGACACATATTTATACATTAGAACCCAATTCAACACATTAATACACATTAGAACCATAAAGTGTGTCTTAAGGGGTCCTAGGAGCCCTTAGTACATGTTATGGTTCTAATGTGTCAAAATGGGTCCAAATTTGTTGAAATGGGTCAAAATATGTTGTAAGATGTCCCAGGACCTGTTACAACCCATTGAGACCCCTTACAAAACATTTGACACATTAATACATATTACAACCATAAAGTGTGCCTTAAGGGGTCCTAGGACCCTTTAAGACACTTTAATGGTTCTAATATGTATTAATGTGTCAAAATAGATCCTAGTGTGTCAAAATTAGTTGCAAGAGGTCTTAGGACCTGTTGGGACCCATTAAGACCCCTTGTGGCCCATTTCGACACATTAATACACATTAGAACCATAACGGGTCCTTTGACCCCTTAAGGCACACTTTATGGTTCTAATGTGTATTAATGTGTCCAAATGGGTCCTAATCTGTCAAAATGTGTCATAAGAGGTACAAAACCTATTAGGGCCCATTGAGACCCCTTATGACCGATTTTGACACATTAATACACTTTAGAACCATAATGTGTCCTAAGGGGTCCTAGGACACCTTAAGACACATTAATGGTTATTAATGTGTATTAATGTGTCAAAATGGGTCCTAATGTGTCTCAATGAATCCTAAGGGGTCTTTAGACCCATTAGGACCCATTGAGACTCCTTACAACACATTTCGACACATTAAGACACATTAGAACAATAAAGTGTCTTAAAGGGTCCTAGACCCCTTACGACAAACTTTATGGTTCTAATGTGTCTTAATGTGTCCAAATGTGTTGTAAGGGGTCTCAATGGGTCCTAAATAATGGGGTTGGAAAGAGTTATAAATGGAGAAGTTTATGATATGGTATAGGTTAGAGATAGGATGGTTTCAAGGATTCATTAAATAAATGCATTAATATATAAATTAATTTAATGAACCATATAAATAATTTGATAATGATAGAAAATAATGTACTAGAACAAAAACCTTGTTAAAGGTACAAAGGGGAATCTACATGCATTCAGGCTCACTACCTAGAGCTTACTGCTCAAATACAACAAAAGGAAACTACCCCAAGATTACAACAAGGGATACAACCCCAAAATGGACTGAAATCCGCTATGGAAAAAAATTCACCGATTTATTAATTGACTGATAACATCGCTAATATGCCAATACAAATCTGGTGAAGTGCAACAAATCTCTATCTCAATTATAGATTCCATTCATATCTCTTCAAATACACACTCATACATCCACTGGATCACTCTATAATTACAATTGATTTTGTCGTTATATACATTTTCATCACCTTAGAAACATGAACAAGGTTGACATTAACCTTAACTCCTCAATTATAAATATTTAATAAATTTTAATACAAACAACAATGCAATCGAAGACATGTCGACAAAGACACATCTAGGACCCAAATATCTATCTACGAATATGCTTTACATCCACTAATCATGCCAAAATCCTTCGCAATACGTTATCTCACCAAGTTCATCGAGAATTGTAAAACATCAACACATCTTAGAAAAAACACTAAATCCGATCACATAAATGAATGCGATCCAACAACATGAATAGGACCCAATATAGAAACATCAGTAAGAAACTTGAAATGATACATCATCAACATAATCAACTCTATCTCATAATTCATAATTGTCTCTGCACTGCTCAACAAGAACACCAAACAACAATCTCTATCCCTCAAGAAGAATAGTTTTCCATCATCCAAATCATGAACCATTCAAGCTAAGGAAACACATCCATGTCCTAAACTCACCACCAGGTTAGTAACCAAAAATATTGCATAACTAATCCATATCGATCCAAAAACTACAATATTGTCACTTCTTGAACAACCAGAAAATAGTCTTTGATAATCACCTGAAACTCACCTTGAACACAATGTGAACCTTTGAAACTTGAACAAGCTCAATTAAAAACATCCCTAGTCATATTTATAACTGCACAACGTCAAATTCAGAATACAATAGCCAAACCGATCCAAAACACTTCACTAAACAAACCAAGAACATTGTCCAAAATAATAAAATATGTTGACATCAATGATAAAACATCAATGTCAGCATGTATATGCAATATATCTCATAAATATCCAAAAGAAGCTAGCATGCATATTAAGTGGATTAATGAAATGAAAGAAGAATATGTAGAGGATAAAATATGGATGGGGTCCTAGAACAATGGTTTGCACATAAAAGAGACCCCAAAACCAATATTTTACACTTACATTTGAATTGTATTGATATGGAAAGTAAATGTAGATGACTAATGTTGAAATGAAGAGATAAAGGTACTTACCTCCGAAAAAGAATCGGCTGAAAACCCTATCAAACGATCTAAAAAATAGTTGATTTTCATGATTTTTGAACTGAAACTGCGAGATCTACAAAACCCAGAAATCTTTTCCAATTTTGAGGGAGGTCAAGTTTGACCCTCACAAAAGGTCAAATACTACATTTTTTGTTTGAAGTCTGATTCTGATTCTGTACACGGATCCCAAAATTTCATCGAAAAGGGTATCCAAATATGCTCTTAGATCTGAAATTCCGCACCTGTACCTACAAGAAAAAGAGAATTTTTGTTGTTTGTTTGAGGGGTTTGCCTTGGTCAAACCCTGGTTTGGAATTAACCTTAATATTGAAATTGAAATGGAGAATGCTAGCAAGTAGTAGAAGTAGATCTAACAACAAAGCTATGATATTCAATAGATATGCAAATTGTGTTTGAAATGTAATCAAGTATGTTAATATGAAAGCTTGAACATAACATCAATAAATGTAAATTAAACCTCCATGATTGTATGCTTGGAATCCACCTTGAGGGAAGAATGAATGGATCTTGAAGATGAACAAAAGGATCTTGAAGGAAGATCACACCATCATGATGGCTAGATCTAGGGTTTGAATGATGAATCTTGAATGCTTGAACTAAATCCCTTCAAAGGCTTGAATGCTTGAATCCTTGATCTTCAATGGAGAACTTGGATGGAGAAGAGGACTTGAATGCTTGAATGGATGCTTGCTTGATCACCTTTCTTGAGAGTGCTTGAGCAAGAAAACTTGATTGAGAGATATGTTCTCACAAAACTTGATGGAGAAAATGAGAGAGGAAGGCCTCCTTTTATAGTGATCTAGGGCACATTCCTCTAGATGGGCCACCTTGGAGAATTAAATCCCAATTAGGTCCTCATCTTTAGAAAATATACCTAGATTAAATGCAATTAAAGGATTTACCATCCTGAAACCCGAAATGGCCAACCCAGAGGCGGGAAAATAAATCTCCTGAAAGCCCAAAGCCTGAAAATTCTAGAAATTGGAATTTTGGAGGAAGGGGTCAAAGTTGAGGTTGGACCTAACCTAGTTAGGGTTGAGCTTGACCTTGACCTATTCAGGTTTGAGCATGACCCTGACCTAGTCAGGTTCTTACTCGACCCTGACCTTGGTCCTAGGTTGACTCAAAACCAAGTAAGAAGGTCCCAGGGATGCCAAGAAACCTAGAATTGATGCTAGAATAGGATAGAATGTTAGTGATAGACATAAAATCCTATGATTATCATGATGAAGGCTAAGAGGATCCATTCTAAATCCTACCTAGAAATAGAGCTATGAAAGAGGGAAATTCAGGAGAATCCTTAAGATGCTAACCCTAATTTCAACTAGAATGAAGCAGAAAAGAAGTGGAAAGAGGGGAGAAAGCTAAATCAAAGAAAAGATCAATTTGAGGCATCCAATATGACCCCAAACCACTTACTCAGAGGGCTAAATGCTCTTAACATGGAAGTGCTTCCATTTTAAGACGATACATTAAGCCCCCACTTTAGCAAGAGTATGGATTCGATGCAAACTCTTGGTAAAGGAGAAGAAAGAGGAGATCCAAGTGGATTCACAAAGAGGTAAAATAACACTTAGCTAAGGGCGCGAGCCCCCAGACTAAAGATTCTAACTCAACATACACACATGAGGGCGTGAAACAATAAAACCAAAATAACAACGATTAGCACTAAATAACCCAAATCAATTAGCATAAGAAACCTCACTAAGAAATATTCCTCATGCTAATATCATATTTGGGAAGCTATCCTAAAAGCATAAATGTTTACATAAGAAAGAAAAGAGAAACACTATAAATAACATAGCTTCATGATCCTGTCCTACTAGCATGAAAGCAGAAAAGAGAGAAAGGAGAAAGTGATTACCTCACCCAATAAGATGCCCACCTTACTGTGAATCACCATGGAGGGAGAGCCCAATAGGTTCACCCATAAACTATTCTTGCAATTGTAATGCATCTTCTGATGGCTTCTGGAATACCCATAGATCCACCTTCTTGTATCACTATGAATATGAAATGCGTGTCTCCGCAGGATTTAGCAACTTATGTGCGCTACCATCAGAAGATTTAGCATATAGGTGCGTGTCTTTTCAAGATTTAGCAACTTATGTGTGTTACCTTCCAAGATTTAGCATATTTGAAATTGGAAATGTGTGTCCCTTCAGGATTTAGCAACTTATGTGCGTTACCATCAAAAGATTTAGCATATTGAAAAAATTGAAAAATGCGTCTCCTCGGGATTTAGCAACTTATGTGCATTACCTTTGGAAGATTTAGCATATAAATGAGTGTCTTTTCAAGATTTAGCAACTTATGTGCGTTACCTTCCAAGATTTAGCATGTAAAAATAAAAAACTATAGTACAAGGGAGACCCTATATATGCCCCCCTCCTTAATATGACAAAAACATACTATTTTGACATGTTAAGGAAAGAAAAGAATAAGGATAAAGCCTTGCTCAACATCAAGACAATATCCACAAACAACACCCAGTCCAAGCCAAGAAGGTCATAGCTCCTATGAGGCTGTGGAAGGGATGAATGTAAAGAGATATCATGGAAGAAGTGAAAAGAAAGAAACCCTTATGAGGGATAGCACACTATTGAGTTTCTAAGGAGAGAAATATATCAACCATGGAAACCCAATGTCAAACAATGAAATAGGTTGTGATCAAGGACATAGATCCTCAATGTAAACCAAAATTTTCATGTATGATTGGATGTCACATAATAGAGAAATACTACTTAACCAAGGAAAGAGGTGCATCCTGGAAAGACATAAAAGAAGGAGATGGCATCCTTTCCCCCCAAGTGTAGGAACAAAGATGGAAGAGGATACCTACTTCACAATGCAAGGACATATCCTATTAACAACAATGTACACCATATCCTTAGTGAGGGATATTGACCCCTACATCCAAGAATATAGATAATTGTGAAAAGAATATGTCACTCATGGAAAAAGGATCCTCAAAGAAAGAGATCTTATCAACAAGACCCCCACCAAAGAGGAGTACTCTAAATAAAATATCATCTTTCAAAGATAAATCAAGCGGGAACAAAGATTCAATAATCAAGCCCCCCATAAAACATGAGGAAGAGGAATCTTTGGAATGAGGGAAACAACTCTAACACTAAAGCAAGGGTAAGAGTTTATAAAAAACATAATTTGCAACATAGAGAAGAAGTGATGACCTATGACAACAACTTCTCATGTAAGAAGGTTATCCATAGTCAAAACATCCATCAATATGATGAAATAATATTGCAATATAAACAAATACCACTAAGCTAAGGAAAGTAGTTCCCTAGACAAAGAGAGAGGAGGAAGAACCTTGCCCCATAGAGATGAAAGGCAAGGGATATCTTTGCAAAACACATGTCCTAGAAAAGATATCTTGAATAATAGAAAAGAGCAATAGATGAAAAACTATCATAATACAAACCATCAAGATAAATGAAAGAATAACCAATTAAGCTCAAAGCAAGAACATAATGGATTCTAAAAGATAGGAAGAAATATATCTCTTGCCCCCCAGTGTAGAGGGGAAAAGGTCTATGTTATATTAAAGTGAGGGGTAAAATTATGAAGAAATCTCAAAGGAGAAATTTCTTTTCTCTTATCTTTATCGATCGGATAATAAGGAGAAGGTACTTTGAAGAATCTTTGCACATCATGAACCATAGTTTGAACCTTCACATAAGTGTGAGAAGAACTAGGAATAGAAGATGAAGAATTAGGAATCAGATTAGGAAAGATAGGATTAGGATTAGAAAGTTTAGGAACTAGATTATGAAGATTAGGAATACTAGGAAAAGTGTATTAAGTGATATGAATGGAAAATACAACTGAAGGAACACTTGGAGCCACAGTTGGAAAAGGGTTTGAATAGATATAAGTAATGTTATGGTAAGAATGATGTGAGGTAGTATCTTGATTTTCCATAAGATCACCACTAAGAGGAAGAGTGTTAAGGGAATTCATATCTTTCTCTACTAATTTCTTGTTACTAGAAGGAATCCCAAATGAAGGTGAGGGATTTATAATGTCATCTTCTCTCACATAAGGGAAGTGTGTTTTAGAGAATATGTCATCCTTTTGTATCAAAAATTCTTCACAAGGAGGGGATAAATCAATGTATTTATCCAAGGGTTCATCCCAAAAAGTAGAACTATCCACAATGGCTTCATGAGGAAGAGAGTAATCAACATCGAAATCCAAAGGTTCATCCCAAATAGGAGGAAGAGAGTAATCAATATCCAATTTCCAAGGTTCATCCCAAATAGGAGGATTATCATCCCTATCTATTACGCGCATTGTAGGAGTGTCATAAGTTATTAAAGCTTGATCCCTAAAGGGGAAAGAAGGTAAATTATATTGTAAACTAGGCTCATAGAAAAGACATATATTAGGAGAAGAATAATCATCAATCCCTAACTCATCTTTGTAAAGGTCAATTGAAGAGGTTGTGGAGGAGGGTGAAATAGGAATAGGATCAATGGAGATCTCATTCAAACAATTTTCAGCCTCACTTCCATGTACCTCATTAAGGGATCTATCATCTTGAACAAAAAAAGCCTCATCAAAGTACTCAAAACAAGAATCATACATATTGAATACTAAAAGCATGAAAATGTAAATATTTTTGTATTTTTAAAGAAATTTTGCAATTTTTTTGGATTTTTGAAATGTAAATGCAAGAGCATAAAAGAAATCTAATCTTAATACAAGAAAACAAATGATCTAACACCGAAAAGAAAGAGAGTCAGTATGTCAGGTTCACCAAAATGTAGAGGATAAAATATGGATGGGGTCCTAGAACAATGGTTTGCACATAAAAGAGACCCCAAAACCAATATTTTACACTTACATTTGAATTGTATTGATATGGAAAGTAAATGTAGATGACTAATGTTGAAATGAAGAGATAAAGGTACTTACCTCCGAAAAAGAATCGGCTGAAAACCCTATCAAATGATCTCAAAAATAGTTTATTTTTGTGATCTAGAATAGAAATTGTGAGATCTACAAAACCCAGAAATCTTGTCCAATTTTGAGGGAGGTCAAGTTTGACCCTCATAAAAGGTCAAATACTACATTTTTTTGTTTGAAGTATGATTCTGATTATGTTCGTAGATCCTGAAAGTTCGCCAAAAAGGGTACCCAAATATGCTCTTAGATCTGAAATTCCACACCTGTACCTACAAGAAAAAAAGGAATTTTGTTGTTTGTTTGAGGGGTTTGCCTTGGTCAAACCCTGGTTTGGAATTAACCTTAATATTTAAATTTAAATGGAGAATGCTAGCAAGTAGTAGAAGTAGATCTAACAACGAAGCTATGATATTCAATAGATATGCAAATTGTATTTGAAATGTAATCAAGTATGTTAATATGAAAGCTTGAACATAACATCAATAAATGTAAATTAAACCTCCATGATTGTATGCTTGGAATCCACCTTGAGGGAAGAATGAATGGATCTTGAAGATGAACAAAAGGATCTTGAAGGAAGATCACACCATCATGATGGCTAGATCTAGGGTTTGAATGATGAATCTTGAATGCTTGAACCAAATCCCTTCAAAGGCTTGAATGCTTGAATCCTCGATCTTCAATGGAGAACTTGGATGGAGAAGAGGACTTGAATGTTTGAATGGATGCTTGCTTGATCACCTTGCTTGAGAGTGCTTGAGCAAGAAAACTTGATTGAGAGATATGTTCTCACAAAACTTGATGGAGAAAATGAGAGAGGAAGGCCTCCTTTTATAGTGATCTAGGGCACATTCCTCTAGATGGGCCACCTTGGAGAATTAAATCCCAATTAGGTCCTCACCTTTAGAAAATATACCTAGATTAAATGCAATTAAAGAATTTACCATCCCGAAACCCAAAATGGCCAACCCAGAGGCGAGAAAATAAATCTCCCGAAAGCCCGAAGCCCGAAAATTTTGGAAATTGGAATTTTGGAGGAAGGGGTCAAAGTTGAGGTTGGATCTAACCTATTCAAGGTCGAGCTCGACCCTGACCTAGTTAGGTTCTAACTCGACCCTAACCCTAGTCCCAAGTTGACTCAGAACCAAGTCAGGAGGTCCCAGGGATGCCAAGAAACCTAGAACTGATGCCAGAATAGGATAGAATGTCAGTGATAGACATAAAATCCTATGATTATCATGATGAAGGCAAGGAGGATCCATTTCTAAATCCTACCTAGAAATAGAGCTATGAAAGAGGGAAATTCAGGAGAATCCTTAAGATCCTAACCCTAATTTCACCTAGAATGAAGTAGAAAAGAAGTGGAAAGTGGGGAGAAAGCCAAATCAAAGCAAAGATCAATTTGAGGCATCCAATATGACCCCAAACCACTTAGTCAGAGGGATAAATGATCTTAACATGGAATTTCTTCCATTTTAAGATGATACAGAATATTAACTCAAATTGAGAAAAATAATACTTGGGAGTTAGTTCCTTGAGCATCAGATAAATATGTCATTGGTGCTAAGTGGGTGTTTAGAAATAAATGAAATGAAGATGGAAGATTTATCAAAAGAAATGCTAGATTGGTTTGTAAAGGTTATGTAAAAATTGAAGGGATTGATTTTGATGAAACATTTTCTCATGTGGCCAGATTAGAAGCAATTCATATGTTTTTGGCACTCTCATCTTACAAAAACTTTAATGTTTGGAAGATGGATGTAAAGTTAGCTTTTCTGAATGGATTTTTACAAGAGGAATTCTATATGGAATGGCTAGAATATTTTGTGTGTGAAGGTAAATAGGACTATGTATGCAATCTCAAAAAAGACCTTGTATGGTCTTAAACAAGTACCTAGGGCTTTGTATTTGTTGGTGAACAAATTTGTCTCCTTCTTCTAAATGAATTTTATAAGTACTCTATGCCTTTAAAGAAAAATAATCTAGCAACAGTTGGGTAAGCATGAAATATCTCTTCCCTCTTAATTTTTCAAGGTTCAGCTCCCTCTCTAAGATATTCAATGAATTTCTTAAAATAAAAATAAATACATACACTTTTAACCAGAAAGTGTGGAAGGATCATTCAAATACTCTTTGGTATTGAGGTATTTCCCAATAAATGAAGATAAAAAATAAAATCTACAGGAAAGAAAATTTCCTTTAATTTCCAAGAAAATGAATTTGTAAGAGCAAACCAATAAAAAGAGAACTATCTGGAAAGTACAAAAATTGCAGTGCATAAACAAACCATGAAAAGTGCGAGGTATATCAATTCACAAAGTAATTAATACACCAAAGGTTCAGACTCAAAGATTTAAACCAAACTTTGTATTTGAATATTTATTCTTGATCATATAAAAGTCCAAAACAAAAAAAAACAACAAACTACTATATCCTTCTCGTTAATTCCAATCACAACAAAAAGATCCTAAAAATATCTAAAGATTTTAAACTAAATCTATATATGAATTTTCTAACCCTTCAATTATTTCATGCCCCAACATTTATAGTTTTTAATCCAAGAGGCCTCCCTAAAAACTCGGCCTCTCGGAGAAACACTAAAAATAGTTAAAAACTAGTTTCAAACTAAGCCAAAGTTTTAATGACAGTTGTCTTTAAACAAGAAAAGCTAAAAAGATGCAAGGAAATTGCATCATCTTCCTTCATTGGTCCTCCGACGTGGCAGTCTACACTAGCTTCTAGCTTCTGAATGCACTCACCAACTCCTGAGCTAGATGTGATTGTAAGCCTTTTAAACCAATTAACTTCATCTAGCACACATTTTTCTCCCATTTGAGCTCCCGAATTATTTGTAACTACTTGGGTAGTTGTCCCCTATTTAGAAATAACATAGACTCTACATTGGCTATCTTAGTAAAATCTTGAGCTATCAGTCCTTCATTTTCCCTAAGGGTGTTCATAGTATCTACGAAACCCTTAATCATAGCATCGGCATCCTGATTTCCTTCATTAATTTGTAGTATATCTAAAGGATTTACCACCTTCATATCCTTGATTGCATTGGTATGCATGTCTTTAATTTCTTTCTCTATTTCCCGGACTTGTGAAATTGTAGCCTTAAAATGTGAGCCTTTCTACCCTAGATTTTGCTTTAGGACAAACAACATGCAAGGGTCGACTAGCTTCATGGGATTCTTCAATAAGAATTGAACCACTCCATATGCTTCTATTTCCTAAACTTGGGTGATGATAGCTGCTCATTTTTCTTCCTCTAACTCCCATCGAGGGATTAGAGTTTGAATCTCACCCAGCAACGCTTCCCCATCCATGCAGGTGGATACGAATTATCAAATGAAAGTGCTTCCTTCAACAATGATACCATCAATGGAGGTCCTCATTACCTCCACCAAAATTTTGCCTTGCTTCATTTGGCTCAATAATCTCTTAATTTTGGCTGAATTTGGGTCGAAATCCTATAGAGACTGGGCTAATGGTAATGCACCTATGTCGCTAATTGAAGTGATGAATTCAGCCATCATAATCACCAGTTGTTTAAGTTCATGCTTTTTCCTTCCATCCTTTTGTGATTGACCAAGCATATGATTGGCCAAAAATTTGAACAAATGATCTCTGGAATCTCTAGTTAGTACACCAAGCTCCATTTTTGTAACTTCAAAGTCCTCTGCTTCGGGTTCTTGTACTCCTTCCTTGGGTTTAAAAGTAGTGATTTCTACAGTTACTTTCCCGGTGGAGGGATTTGTGGATAGCCTTGCATTACTCTTCATTTTCTTCACCTTAGGAGTTTGGACAACATATTTTGTGATGATCTCTTTTACTAGCAAGGAAACAAGTTTGAAGCTCCTCTTCCTATTTACCGAGTCAATCAAACATGGGGGAATTGAGCTGGAAACCATCATGTTGTTAGATGTTTTGGAGGGAGTGACATTAACCTATTGAACCTCAAGATTTATGGCAGACATTTCCTAATTCTTCTCCTGGTGTTCAAGCAAAAATGAGACATCCTCATCATTGATTTTGATGTCAATAAAATTATAACCTGGAGATGCCATCTTAGCACGAGTTTTAGACCTAGTTCTGGGTCTTGTCTGAGGCGCGATAGGATGTCCACTAGGGGTTGTTTTTCTTTTGGAAGAAGGGGTTTTACCTACATTAGTAGTCAAAAGATATATATTAGATGAAATATGTGACACATCCACCGAGATAGAGTCTACATTATGTTTCTCAAGAGGGGGGCTCTCTATTTTCTCCTGTCTTTTCCTTTTTAACTAGTCCTCTGTGACTTCAAAAATGGACTTAGCTCTTAGATTTATGTTGTCCTCTTCTTCTCTCACCCAATCTATATCTGGAAAGGCTTTTGTTCCCAAAACATCAGTTTTCAAACTTGTAATCTCAGAAGCATCCTCATTTATACCATCTGTATCAAATTTTAGCTACAAAATTTTGATCTATCGAACCAAAAGTCTGGAGTGATCTTTTTTCCTGATTGCTTCTTTACCCCTAAGATCTTCCCATAAATCCTCAATATGGGAGTTCGATGATGGATTATTACTTAAACTCAAAACTTGTATGGAAAAACCTTTATTGTCAAAACCTCTCCTTGGGTCATAAAATCACATGTGAAAGCTTAAAAAGTATTGCCTATTATCAAGGCATCAATCATATTTTTGCAAACTAAAGTTCCCAACTTGATTGGAAACATGAAAGCCCATTTTTCCTCTGGTAAAATATTTTTAATCATAGTAAACATCTGCCTACAGAATTCAGCTAAAATGAAACAATCAAAAGAAAACTTGGGTAGCTTGAGGGGTTCTTCCTCGAAACCTCCTATTCTGATACAAGTGAAACTTGGAAATTGGATATTTAAACTACCATAGGTTCGAACCAATTTTTGGGCTTCCAATGAGATCCTCTGGTTTGGAGTTCACACCAACTGGTGACACAGTTTTCCAAGGAAAACATCATGAACCCTTCTATAATCCTCAAGGACCTTATCTCTTCTTAACAAGGGACAATATTAAAAAATATTCAAGTCCTTATTCTAGGGTTCATGAGGGATAGCTCCCAGGTCTTGAGTGCATGCAAGGTAGTATATTAAATAAGAGGACATGTAGAATTCCTTCTTTATTGCCTAAGCTTATTTAATCTGATCTCTTAAAGAACCAACAATGATTTCTACCTAGTCGAGATGTTGTTTTCCCTAGAAAATTATTTCTATAAAGTAGTACATCCAGTCTTCAAAAAGGAGAACTTGTTCTGAACCTTTCACTCAATGTAACAGGACCATTATATCATGAACATGCGGCTTCATATGATCTTTTGTTAAGACCTTGGGTAACCTAGATCCTCTGTTAGAGAAAATCTTGTTCCATTTTTTAGCCATATGACTGTGATTTTTGTCAATATTTTTTCAAACCTGGGTAGGTGACTAGGTGGGAGTAAAGATAGAAAAAGTTTACTTCGAAATTTTGAAAAAAGACATAATAGTTTTTCTGGTCATAGAAAAAAGGGTTTGACCTTCAGTTTTCATTATACATTTAGACTTACAATCATAATGGATTACAAATTGTTGAATTAACTCTGGACTTACTAAGACTGGAGGGAAAGCTGCAGCTTCAAGTAACCCACTAGACAAGAATTCTAGGCTACAATCTTTCTCTATAGAGTCTATCACGTTGCCAACCATTTTTTCTACTTCAACTCCTAACAAGTTGGTGTCTGTAATTACAGGAGCACAACATCCCAAGTTTGTAAGATTTTTTAAGAAATGCATACAAATCCTCATTTTCTCTTTCCAAAATCAAATAGAAAACAACCCCCTCCTTGGAAAAAACCACTATCATATAGGAACAGGAAACAAAAAGAGGGCTTTTAGTAGCTACCTGTGTTCCGTTGACTTAAGAAAATAACTTCCTTCTTCTGTAGTCAAGACTCCACAATTTCATAATGGAAAGAAGTGTAAGGTCCACCCCATTTCCACCTTTTCCTCGAAACTTCGACGATGGAAGATTAAGGGGTGTTGTAGTATCTGGATGATTGGTAAATCCCTAATAGAATTGTACCTCAGGATAGACCTATATATTGTACCTTCATATCAGTAGCTATCAACTAAGTGTCACAATGACAGAGGTGATATATTTGAGTTATTAATTGTGTAAGTGAATCTTGGATGTAGTATGTTACCCTGCAAATCATAGATCCAGCTAGACTATTAAGGTTCCATTGAGTACTTTTTTCGAAAGGATTAGATTCAAGTAGTCGAGATGTAAATGCCAAATTAGTATGTGTTAAGTCTTAAGTTTATCTTGGATTAAATTAATAAGTTGATTTGATGATTCTAGTAACTCCTACGAGGAGGATGAGTAATGTTTTGATGATGTATTATATGGTTATACCATAGTGACAATTTGGTGATATTCTTAGAACCCTGAACAAGGATTTGTTAGATCCTAGACTAATAGGATTATTCTGCATTTTGTTTTCCTAGATTAGGAAATTTAATCATACTTGTGATAAGAATTTTATAGGACCTGATTGTTATGGTTACCCCCCTTACCGATGTTGAACTATCGATTTATCTTAAATATCATGCTAAGGAAAATTGAGAATCTTTGAGATTAGGAGTACTATGAAGTTATGCAATCAAATTATGTAGATTGAATTGAATTGAAATAATGAATGTATTCTATATGTTTGCAAGCTTGAATTTGGATTATGATCTATATGTGGGCATTGCACTTTATGTGACTTTGAGTACGCAGTAGAAATTATAACTTATGTGTATAAAATTATATGCAATTAAATTATGCACTATATGAAAGTGATTAGATGTATGCATTGAATCATGAATTATGAGAAAGCGATTGTAATAATGCAATCGAATTCTATGTTGCAAATGAATATCATGTTAGACATCTTCACTGCATTGATGTTATGAGTAATTGATGATTATCTTGTGATAATGTTAGATTATTGATGATCATGATTTCAATTGAATTACAAGATTAGTAGGCATTAGAGATGCAATTAAATTATGAAATTGAACTAAGCAATTGAATTTTGATTAAATTGAAGATGTTATATCTTATATGTTTATTCGTATTGGTTTTTCTTCCTTGAATTATTGATGCTGCATTGAGGAGTGTGCAGGTAAGAGAACCATGGAATTAATCGGAGAACCAAGGTTAAACATATGTGAATTGAGTAAGCCAAAGCTTAATCCGATATGGGATTAAAAGCCTCGTTGTAATGTGAACTCCTTGTAAATGTGGATTTTTGCATGTGTGTTATTAGTTAATTTCTTGTTGTCATCCAGGACATGACCTTGGGTATGTAATGTGTAATCGTTAGTGTCATTTGACACTTGTTATGTGCTTGTTTTAATTCATCCTTGTTCTAGTCACTTCTAGAGGCCAATAAGGGGTTCTAAGGGTCATTTTTGGCATAATTTAAGTACCTTATGGATAGGGTTATGAGTTAAGAAGGTTTTGAGCATGTCCCTAATTCCCTAGTGACCTTGGTAACCTATTTTATGACCCATTTTCCCTCAACTTCGAAATTGGATAAGTCATGATCTTTACCCAATTCCACCTTTTCTTTCAATCATGCATTTATCATGAGGGGACAAGGGAAGACAACAAGGCCATAGAGTCAAGTCTGCATTTATGGATGGTGGGTGGGTAGAGATTTGGAGGCCTTTTTAGAGGCCCTTAGGAGATTTAGTGGGTGTTCACCCACTCTCTACATTTGGAGACATTAGGGTTTGGATTGAGGAAGGATAGTGGATAAGCTCTTCTCAAATTTCCATTTCCATCACACTTGTGGAGGTTGGTTACTCTTCTCATGGAAGCCTTTCTACTTTCTCTTTAGATTAACTTATATTTTTCTTTCTAATGCATATGAATCTTGGTTCTTGTTGTGACAATGTGTTGTAATGGAAGGATTTTGGGTTTTGATTTCATGGTTTGATCTTGTTCTTTTTGCTTGATTGAGGGAGTTCTTGTTTATGGGTGTGAGGCATTACTCACCCTTTGGGAAGGGAAGAAGTGGCCTATGGGTGGAGGGGTTAGTTGGGCTCTCCATGAGGTGAGAGTCTCTTCTCTTGGAGAAGAGGGATAAGTCCATGGTGTATGGGCACCATGGAAGCCATTGCATTATTGTATTTTGAAGAGGATGTTAAGCAAAGTATGTGTATGAAGAGGCATATGGATATGTAGCCTTGAAGAGGCATTTGGATATGTAGTCTTGAAGAGGCATTTGAATACTCATGGTGAGAAAATTTGTATGTAATGGCATTCTCCCCTTGGAAAAGCCCACCTCCACCCTCTCAATGAGCTTGTAAGACTCATTTGTGTAACTTTGGAAGGGAGTAATTTGTTGTATGTGCATTTGTGTAAATTGTTTGTGAGCATCTTGTTGATCTTGTTGCATACCCGTTTAGCCTTGGTTCTCCAAGCTCGGGGGTGGTCTCATAAGAGACCTAGGTTGGGTGGTGAGCACCCATGGTTCTCCATTTTTTTTATTTGCAGATTTGTGGAAACTCAAAGAGGAGCTGTCATGGAGGTTTTCATCTTTTGGATGTTTGAGAGAAGACATCCCTTTTATTCCATTGTGAATCACTCTTTGTATTTAGATTTCATTTGATGTAAAAGAGAATGTAATTCCTTTAATTTGGAGCTATTGTGAAGATGAAATGGATGAGAGACTGTTATTATCTTGATCTTTCATTGTGTGGAATTATTCATTGCAATGCTTTGTTGAAACTAGGATGTTGTAAACTTTATTGATGTATTTGTAAATGAGTTGAAATGGATTTCTTAATGTTTATGATGAATCCTTTCATACGTAATTAAAGATTTCTATCTCTTACTATAGTTGAAATTACTCTCCTTTTTGCAATGAGTTCTCAATATTGATAGAATAGATATTGTATCAATTTCAATAAGATTTCATATCTTGGTTGAAGTAGGAATATTGCAGATTCATATATGATGATTTAAATGTCATGATCATTGAAAATAATCTCCATTTGATTCATATCACTCTTTTAGTTCTATAAATTGTAATGGAACAACTATAAACAAATGATCATGTTAGTTTCTACGTGGAAATCTCATTCAGTTTTCAATCAAACTATATTAATCCTTGCTGATACACTATCATTTTTAAGTCCATAGACTTTCTAATGCATTAAGGAAACTAATAAAATTATGATGTTATATTACCCATCATTAGCAAGTTTACAAAAAAATAGTGCACTATTAAAATAGCACTCTTCAGATTTTGGAGAGCAAAAACACTCTCTGGATTTTGTATGGGATAAAAATCCCATTCAAAATCCTACCACAGTCATTTTTTTAAATAATATAAATTATCACTATACTTCCTTAGGAATAAAATATTTAATATATACTCTCCCTCATAACTTCACTAAAGTGGTGCAGCATGGGGATATCTACTTTGGCGTTGTTTAAATCTATGTCTGCAATAAATATTAATGCTTTGACCACTCCCTTAGAAGACTGGCGCATGTATGAGGTAGAGTAGTCATTGTTTATTGTTTTAAATGCATTGGTGGGGGCGCAAGTCACATAAAGGTTAGACCCAAACTTTATGATGTCCCCTTCTTAGTCCAATTAGGCGTTGCTTATGGCTTGATATCTTCCCTTGGGTTCTGATTTAGTTGGTGGGCCCCAAGTCTTTTCAGGCCTGTCCCATCTTTAGACAGCCTCTTTAATTCTTCCCTTTTAGGTGCCACCTTTTGGGAGTCTATTCAACTCCCCTTAATTAACGCACCCCCCTTCATACTTTAAGATGTTGACCCTTTCCTTGGGGCACGTGGGTGGAGGGAATGTACTAGGAAGCTAGGAAGCAAGGGAGTAGCTTAGGATGTTTAGAGTAGGTTAGAGCAGGTTAGTAGGTAGTTAGTTTAGTAGGATGTTTAGATTAATGGGTTAGTTAGTGTTTTAGTTAAGATTAGCTTAGGATGTTAACTAAGTATTAATGTCATGTTAATAATAATAGTTAGATGTTATTTAGCTATGTTTTAAATATTTATTTTGCTATTTATATATGATATCATATTACTAAATTTATGATCGTATATAATGTTAATTAATATATTATGGTATATTAACTAATTAATAATTATATTAATTATTTAATATATTATAATTAATTTCATATATAATTTAGTTTAAATCTTTGAATGTATATCATTAAATAATGTTTCCATTAGATTTATTAATTAGTTAAAGGTACATTGATTAATTGGTATAGATGACTATTGAAATTTATATTCAATATTTTTCATTAGCTTTCAATTTAATTTTCATAATCGAATTGGTCTTGAAATTTACATAATTGGAAATGGTTAACCTATCTAAAGAATAACGTTATCAATAAACAATCTATTCCTCTTAGATAATCTAAAGGATTAATAGATTAACGTTTGATGAAATTGATCGTCAAGTCGATTAACAAACTTTGATTATATTGAATTTCATCTAGCATCTTTTGGAAAACAACCTTGTTGAGGTTTGACCTCTTGTCGCTTTTGGACCTTGTCATTTGCACTTTTGTCCCGCATCGTGAACATGGAAACTTTTACCCTAAAAAAAAATAAAATTGTTGGTTGTGTTTTGGCCCGAACTTTTGGGCATTACAAGAAGAGATTTATAGGAGTACTTATATTGTAAAAATCACACCACAAAGTGTCAACTTGGGAGGCATTAAATAATGGCATTGATTAGAGTGAAGTGAAAAATGATGATTTGACAACCAACTGCCACTAAACTCTACAACTTTTTAAAATATCATTAACTTTGTTTAAGTGACACTCTTGACTTGTGTTTAGGGTCCCTTTCACCGCAATTGAAATCATCAATTCAGATTTACCCTATGGTTTCTATCTTTTTCAAACTGTCCATACTTCAAACCCAATAATAACCTCAGTGTCCATTTACATTATCCATGTCATCGGTTGTCACATCACTCCTTAGTTTTATCGCTATTTCCTCTTGAACTCCTTCGAACTACTTTGAACCGCAGTTCAAAGGGGTTCGAAGTGGTTCACCGCTGTATGATGATGTGACTAGGGTCCCACCTGCATTTATCAATGTTAGAAAAAAAAACTTAAGTTGAACTACTTTGAACTGGCAAAGAGGTTCAAAGTGGTTCATTAAAAAGGTTAGGACCAAGCGATATTTGACAAAAGGATTTAGACTTTGAAAAAGATGAGCTTGAAGGTTACATTAGTTAATTCAAAGGCTAGGCTAACCTTGAAGAGCTACTGATGCAAAATGGAAAGGAAGGACGTTGAACTAGGATTGAAGGAACAAACAAATAAAGGGTCAAAGACACTTTTTTTTACATGGCAACTTTAAATGACCCTAACATTGGCTTTGGCTAGGGACTGCATATTGCCAAATGTGTAGAGAACTCTGAAAAACTGGTTTCGCAAAACAAACATACGAAGGGAAAGAAACTACACACCAAAAAGGAAAGCAGGGAAAACTACCTACTATATACAAGGGTGGGAACTACTAACAACATCAAAGCCATAACAATTTAAGGTCCTACCCGTTGTAAGTGAAAGGGAGATTTATACCATTCGGGTAAGACAAGCATAAAGTATTTGAACCAATAGTCTCCAAAATAATAAATGGTCCTTTCCATAAAGACTTAAACTTCCCATGAGATCCCTTAGGTGCCCTTCTTATATCCCATAACAAAACTTTGTCACCTTCCATGAATTTACAAGGATGAGCCTACATGTCAAAAATTTACTTGACCTTCAGTTGATGCTTTTTAATGTGATGTACCAATTCATCTCTTTCTTCTTCTAATTTATTTAGGTACATGATGAGTTTCTCCAAAGGATCTTGGAAATATTGTTCTTCAATTACGGCTTTGAGCTTGGTTGTAGAAAGTTCCAAGGGTAGTGACACGTGAGATCCTATCCCATAGACCATTTCAAAAGGTGCCATCCCAATTTCCCTTTTCAAAGTGGTTCTCTCGACTCATAAGGCTTCATGCAACTTCTTGTTCCAATCATGAGGATTATCACCCATCAGTTTTTTATATTAGAGTAACAAGGTTCTTATTACTGGACTCCGCCTAACCATTCCCCTGTAGGAAGTAGTCCAATGAGTGGGCTAAAGATATGCCATGTTCATAAAAAAATGTTGATATCTCTTCAAAAGAAAAATATGTAGCATTGTCCACCAATATTTTAACTGGTATCCCAAATCTAACAAAAATATAATTCAAAAGGAATTCACAAACCACCTGAGAATTTGCCTTCTTA
Source organism: Chamaecyparis obtusa (assembly GCA_027943335.1). Taxonomy (NCBI): domain Eukaryota; kingdom Viridiplantae; phylum Streptophyta; class Pinopsida; order Cupressales; family Cupressaceae; genus Chamaecyparis; species Chamaecyparis obtusa. The sequence continues at coordinate 222,332 of BSBK01004129.1, forward strand.
GTGTCAATCGCTTCCACCCATTTGGTGAAATAATCAGTGGCGGTTAGAATGTAAACATGTCTGGAACTGGATGAGGGATTTAGAGGTCCTACAAAATCTATCCCCCACTGTTTGAAAGTTTATCAATGATTATCGGCTTGAGGGGAAAAGTAGCAAGCTAGGGCTGTCTAGTGAACAATTGACATTTTTCATAATTCCAGACATAGTAATATGCATCCTTGAACATTACCGGCCAGTAAAAATGATTCTAAATAATCTTGAATGTCATTATGGTGGAAGAGAAATTCCCTCCGTAGGCTTCATAATGAAAAGTCTTCAATAGATCCTTTTATTGTGCAGCATCTACACATCTGAGGAAGGTTCCATCTACACCCTTCTTATACAGTATATTTTGAGAAATTACATACTTGGACACTTTCAACTTCAAATTGCACCTTTCCTTGGGATTTAAATGTCCAGGAAAGTTGTCATAAGTGAGAAAGTATGTCAGATCAGAGAACCAAGGATCAATCAAACTGACTAGTAACGCCATGGGAACTTCATCACCTTCTTTTGATGACTTACCATTTTTTGCTATTAATTTACACAAGCCCCTCCCTCTCACCAAATTGGTTGGCTTGATAGTCAGGTCATACTCCTAGATTTTTTCTATCCATACCACCCTGTTATTCATGCCTATTTCCCTTTGAGTCAAAATACTCTTTACTACAATTTTTGGGACATAGACTATACAATAGGAATGGAGTATGTAGTACCTAAATTATTTTACTTCCTTTACTACAATAAAGGCATGTTTCTCAATTTGGGAATACTTGAGCTCATGTTTTTTAAAGGTGTGCTCATAAAAACAATAGGCACCTCCTATCCTTTTTCATCCTTTTGTGTCAAAATGCCAGATAACATATTCTCTGAAGCATAGCAATAAATAATGAAGTCCTTTTTAAAATTTGGGCTTGTCAACACAGGCACCTAAGATATTGTTGTCTTAATATCATTGAATGAATTACATCCTTCTTCATTCCATTTGAAAGGAAATTTCTCACTCAACATATCCACCATATGCCTAGTAATATCCAAAAATTTTGGAATAAATGCGTGCAAAAAATTCACTTGGCCAAAGAAGGATTTCAAACTACTTCTTCTTGAAGGTAGACTGAGATGCTGAATTGCCTTGACTCTTTCAGGATCGATCTTAACACCATCTTTTGAAACAATATGCCCTAGTAATTTTCCTTCCTCAACAAAGAAAGTTGACTTTTTAGGATTTAAGGATATGCCATGACTTCTACATCTTTGTAGCACAGTTTCAATATCCTATAAATGATGGATCCTTTTTTTGAAAAGACAGTAAAATCATCTAAGTAAACCACTATGATTTTATTTCAAAGATCTTTGAAAGAAGAGTTCATCACCCTCTGAGAAGTTTCCCTAGCATTAATTAGTTGAAATGGCATCTGGTTGTAGGCATAAGTTCCCCAAGGAGTTATAAAAGTTGTTTTGTGTTGATCACCCTCAGCCACACTAATTTGATTATACCTGGAATAGCCATCCAACATGGACATTACTTCAGATCCTGATACAGCCTGGAAAACATGTTCCATCACAAGTAGCACATAATTATCCTTTAGACTAGCCTGATTCACATTATGGAAATCGACACAAATCTTGATTTCACCATTCTTCTTCCTCATAGGAACTATATTGGCAATCTAGGTTGAATGATGTATAGGGTATATGATTCTAGCTTGCAACATTTTTTCCACTTCTTTCAATATCACTTCAGAGACCTTAGGATTGTAGTTCCTTAACTTTTGGTGAAAAGGGGTGGCACCTAGTTTCAAAGGAAAAGGTGTCTAAATTAACCACCTCTAAAATTCTTAAGATCCTCATATCCCCAAGAAAAAACATTTCTATATTCTATGACTAACTTTTTTAGATTATCCCTGTCCAGCTAGGAACATGTCTGACTGATAGAAATCCATTTAGGATCGCCATCATTCCCTATATCAATTTTTTCATATTCTTTGGAAATATGTGCATGAGATACCTTTTCCTTGATGGTACTATCATCTCTTCTTCAGAATAGATGTTATAGAGAGACTATGCCTTTGGTGATTTTATTTCCTTTGAGCTGAATGATTCCATCATTTCCCGTTGAACCTTGTCAGACTTCCTTGATCTCACTATTAAATCTCTCAAAATATATATCAGAAAAACTTGCGGCACATCCCAAAAAATCTTTGAGCTGAGAATCATTATCAAATACCTAAAAATGCTCCATGTTATCTAGTATTCTCGGCCTATAGATCATTTCTATTTGACACTTCTACATTTTAAAATCTGGATGGGGTAATAATAATGAGGCTAAAACTGCCAAAGAATCTACTTTAGTGTTTTGACTCCTTGGTATGAATTCTATGGAGAAAGAATCAAAGAAATAAAGTTCATCCCACCCCAAATTCCTATAGTGCTTTAATTTCTCATTCTTAACAGAGAACTACTCTCTTACCTATTTCACAATCAATTTAGTATCTCCTCTCGCAACTAATTTATTAATCCCTCTTAGCTTCACCTCTTCTAGTCCCAATAGCAATGTATCATATTCAATGGTATTATTAGTATTCTTGAAATCTAGTTTAAAAGAGAAAGGAATGCATTCTCCATCAGGGGGAAAAAGCACTACCCCTACTCCTAATCTTGAATTTGAGCAACTTCCATCAAATTTCATCCTCCATATGTCCGCTTCTTTTGAAATAGAGGCAACACAATCATTTTCTTTATCTGACAGGAAAACATAATTACTGAAATGACATTCCTCATACAAAATCTAGGCTTTGGTATTATCCAAGGGCACCACTGTGTATTTTTTCTTGGACTCTAATTCAAGTTTTATCTTCTTGTTCCCCACTGCAATAATCGCTTCAGACCAATCCATCTTTATATATCCCCCTAGATCTTTATAGAAGGTTCTACTAAGCAACATACCATAACTGGATGGAATGTTCGTGACCAGAATTGTTAATTTCAAATGTTTATCAGGGCATGCAGTGAGGAGAACTTGCATATCTTTGACTTGGCCCATCAATGGAACTTGTTTCTCATCCATGGAATAAAACCACCCAAAAGTCTTGGTTAGAGTGAGACCTAAGGCCCTAGTAACTGGGGAAGGCATGATATTATCAGATGCACCGGAATCAATAATACAATTGCTAAGTTTATGTCCATTTAACAGTAAGGGATGTAAAAAGGGTTAGGCTTCTTCTCTTTTATTTCATTCACAATGGAATTGACAAAGGGAGAACCTTTGGGTGTCTATGGATTGTATTTGGGCACAAAAATAAGAGGTTATTTAGTTGTAGTTGTTTCACCTATAAGGGGTGTTAGGAATGGGAACACTGAGAGGGGGCAGGGGTGAATCAGTATTCTATATAATAATACTTTTTCTTCTTTCTTGAATCTTAACTTTATTGCTTAAGTACTAAACTGAATATCAATACAAGATAAACATTCACAACACATAAAACCAAATATTTTTACGGGGAAACCCAAATAGGTAAAAACCCCGGTGGGAATTGACACCCACTAAGAACTGCACTAGTGTTTTATGATCCCTATTAGAAGATCTTGCAACCCTGTTAGGAATTGATCTTTACAATACTTTTAGTAGAGTGACCTGGTCAAAGGTTAGACCCTATTAGGATTCTTTTACAATAACCCTTTTAGGGGTGGGGACACACTTTCCTAGAGCTCATTGCTCAAATGGTGAAGGCTGCAACCTTCTAAATCAAATACACACTATATCTGCAAGGTGAACTATTGCTGTGACACTACTTGTGTGATTAGTTCCTTTGATGCGTTGATGCTTTAACCTCTTGTAAAGATCTATAACATTCTATCTTCCCTTTACATACTTCTTATTTTCTCCTATTGACTCTATTTCACATCTCATTCCTAATTACAAATGCACATGTCTTATTTATATGCGCAAACAAAAACTATTCACTAGGTTGGTCATTTAACCTATTACATACAATGCTTCCAAGTGAATTGGCTCAAGTGTGTTTACATATAATGATATTCGCATGTCTACAACCTGAATAAAATATATGCATATCCTTTACAAAACAATATTACTAGCACTAATCAAAATAACAACAGTCAACTCCATGCTTTGTTCTGTTCTGCCGCTCACTATTTGTGTCACTTCATCTGGCTGTAACTTCTTCATACTAGCTCATATCATCATGCGCTCTTAGACTTAGCATGAATACATACTCAGAAGCTTATCTTCAATGGAATATTTCATAACTCTATCATGCACATGTGTGATGATGCTATGTTCCTTTGGTGCTCTGCTAACTGTCCAGTCTTCCATACTTAGCCATATTTATGATCTTTTAAGTTATGTGCTGACTCCAAAACTTCATATGAATTTTTTTCCATAATGAAAACACTAACTATAGTCATATACATCAGTATATTAAACTTTCCACAATCTCCCCCTTTTTCATTAATGGCCACAAAGGAATATGGTGAAGTTACTAACAATATCCTTATACAAAATTTTATATCATATACTCTAACTTATATCTCCCTTTTTACTATATACTATAAACCCCTTTACATCATATACATAACTCCATATTCTCTCTTCTACATACTATAATCCCCCTTTGACATTAATGACAAAGGTACTCAAAAAGGTGTATCTATAAGTACTTACGAGGTGAGTACATCCAGATATGCTATCTTTAAGTTCTGGATCTCTTGTTGCCAAAACGTTGTTAGTGCATTGACTGTTTGAAGATGGGTGCACAAGGAATATGTGAACTTATCCATCTTCACCAAATCTGAATTTGGACCTTGATCATATGTCACCATAGCGGCATCGATCTCCTTGAGATTCTAATTTAGCACATCTAAGGAGGGCGCAAGTGCATGTCTCAATTGTGCTTGCCTAGCCCTTATCTTGGCTATTTCTTGCTCTGCATTTTCAATCTTATCCACTTGTCCTTGGTAGACATTATTGCACATATTCACATCTTGTGAGAGATCCAATACTGATTTTCTCATAGCTTTTGTGATAGCTTCAACATCTTTGATTTTCTTGGCAAGGTCTACAGTAAGCTTATCTTTATTCATGCAGTCTGCTATTACCCTTCTTCCCTAGGCTAAAAAGTCTTTCAAAAAATCTTGACCAACTTTCAATGAGCTAAGGTCAAGTGCAAAGTTCCCTACTAGCTCACTCAATCTCTTCTTATGATAATTCTCCGCTACCACCTTGGATGCAGATTCTTCAAGGCTAGAAAAGTTTTCTTTGAAACATGTCATAATGGAGCTGACATCATCTACTAAGTGTATGCTTGATACTTTCTTGTCTATAGGAAATAGGCTATTCAAAATGTTGACTGATTCAACAAAAAATGGATTCCTCATAACTTGTTTTTCTTTTGCCTTCTCCTTTGCAAGCACACTGATTTTTATTAACTCTTCTTCTCCCCATGAGTCTAGACTTGTAGTGTCAAGAGTCAAACTTGACAACAATGATGCTGATGGTTTGAGAGTGAGAGGTGTATTTTCCATGATTTCAATCTTAGCCTTCACTACCATTCCAACAAATGGCTCTTCTTAAGGTTCATCCATCTTTTCTTCTTCTTTCTCCTCATCTTCTTCTTTTTCTTTTTCTTCTTCCTTCTCCTCTTCTTTTTCGTATCCTGTTATGTCTCCAATCAGTACATCTTGTTGCTTTGGTGAATTATCACTATAAAGAATTTTTGCTTCCTCAGTGCTCATGAATGCCTCTTCAAACTTATCCAAGTCCTTATCTATGGCCACCATAGATATTTTAACATTATCTATCATTATTGTGTCTTTCTTGACTTCAGGCATGGGTGCAGATACCATTGCCTTTGTGGGTACTGTCACTATGGGCTCCAAGTCCTGTGGACCTTTCATAGGTTCATTTGTGACCTCTTCTACTTTGGCTTTCTCAATTGGTGCTTGGTTTGAGGGCGCACATGTAGGTTGCATGTGTTGTTCTAGAAACACCTTCTCAAAGGTTTTTTATGTCTCCTTGGTAATAAATTCATAATCCTTATTCATAATATGTAAGGTTCTCATCTTAGTTCTAAGGTGTGGCTTTACTAAGTCCATTAATAAGTCCTTCTCTTCAACTAAGCATACTGGTAGATTGTCATCTAGTGCCTTTTCTTTGATTCTGAAGTCTTCTTCACTAGCTTGTCTTTTCAAAGTATCCAAAATTTCCCAAACTTTATCTGGAATCACTGGCTTCAATTCTAGTACAGTCTTCTTGAATTTTATCATATGTTTGATCAACATATCATGGATCTCAGACTTGTCAATCTCATGATATCTATCATAAAACAATGATATTTGATCAAGTCTACCTTCATTTAACACTCTGGATCTCAACACTTGTAAACTTGGTAAGAATCCTACCTCGGGAGGTGGTTGCACATTTTTGCCTCTGCTTCTTGTGGCTCTTGCTGATGGATGACTTGTAACTATTTTCTTCTTCCTCTTAGGCATCTTAGGAGATGCTTTAGTGGACTCCAAGTCAATTATGACTGTGGGTGTAGGGCTGATATCATCTGTCTTACCCTCTTTTTCCTTTGGATCATCAATTTTCTCAATTTTTACTTTCTTTATCTTAGAGTCTTCAGTCTTCTCTTTCTTGGCTTCCACGGTGGATGTGCTTTCAATTTTCATAGCTATCTTAGATTCACTAGCTTTATCTAGATCAGCCTAATGACACCATGAATCTTAAGTATTTATGATGTGATTTTAGAGGCTTTCCTCTTGGTCACTGCACTGTTTAGGACTGCATCTACCTATCTATTTTTCTCCTCATATGTTCCCCATCTAGTCCCATTGGGATCCTTGGGAGCTGACAGTAGAACTTGTGCATATGCTTGGACAAAACATGTTCCTCCACTTCATAACCAAGTGGATGAATCTACTTAGTTCTAGGCTCAATAGCTTCCATACAAGTTATGTCTGTTTCCACCATAAAACAAATATTGTCCTTTACTTTTCAACTATGGTTTCAGATACCCTATACCTCATCTACATCTTTATCTTGAATTTTTTTATCTTAACTCCATGAAATGTTTTAGAGTACTCTTAGTTGATGCCTTAAGTGATATTTTTGGCATAGTAGGCATGTTTCTATCAAGGTATAAATCTAAGACTTTTCCAACTATATGAAAGTACATATAGATAATCAGTGATCCAAACCTGAATATTTTTCTCTTGTCATGTTTGATTGCCCTTATGTTATCAATCAACTGTGCAGGCAAGATCTCACACAAGTTGAATTCACCATGTTCTTTCACAATTCCAACGGTTGCAAGAATAGTGGCTACGGATACACTATTTACCCTTTTTGCATGTTGAAATCTATAACCAAGAATCATAGCCAATAGCTTGATGTCTTTCTCCTCAATTGGCTCTATGGTCATACCTCACTTTTCACTGCATGACTTACAAGCCTGTTCAACTAGTTTCATGACATCCTTACCGACAAGAAGAATGGCACCTGTCTTTGATAGACCACTTATCTCATAAATGAAATCAGTTGTGATTCTAACTGGGACTTCACCTATCCAAAATAGGTCATCATAAATTCTACTCAATAGGATCTTAATCCATTCAGATTCATAGAATTCATAGGCAGTAGCATACTCAATGATAGGATGATTCTCAAGGTGCACGAACTCATCTATGAATGTTTTATCAAGATTCATCATTGATTCAAGGTGTGACCTAATTCTTTCCAAACCAACTGATTCCTTCTTGCAATACACATATGCACACATGTCTTCTACATGCATAATGCCCATTAGGGTTCTAGAAAAGGCTCCTTCTAGGTCATCTAGGGTGGAATTGAATGGATGCCTCTTAAACACATATATTTTCCTTTCAGAAACATCAAACACAAATTTTGTAGCCATGAATTACTTGATTTATCACTTCACAGAGGTTTCCAAGGGTTTTTGAGTTGTCACGTCTGAACTAGGGCTTCCAACAGTCAATCTTCCTTCTTTGTTGATAGATTCAAATGCAATGCGTTACAACTCAACTACTAGTACTCGTGTGATCTCCAAACTCCTAATCTTGATTTCAAATGACTGATTAGTGAATCTTTAGTGACTATAAAGTAGATTTCTACCATTAATGCTTGTTGTGTAAACACAGAATGCAACTATGAATTTTGTTCTTCTTCTCTGCTAATAATCAGGTAATGTGCTCTTGCTTACTGCATCACATAATCTCCAAATAATTTTAGTCCAAGGTACATACTATGAGGGTGAGTATACTAGCCATGTAGGGGTCTAGAGCTAATCTAGCTCCCCCTATGAGCATGCAAGTCATTTAACCATAAATAGGAGGTGCATCCATTACAAATGCATCCTCAACTATTTCACCAACATTATCTAACTTTTCTTCCTTCCAAATCAAGCTCGCATTTTCTGTAGCTTTCACAAACTTGACTTCTCTTGCTTCATCCAATATTGATCCTTCTGACTTTTTAGGGCTTTCCTGTCTCTAGGATTTTGATCTATAGAACTTTGAGATGTGTCCAACCTTGTTGCATGAGTGAAAAATGACTGGAGGCCTTATATTTTTTGGTGCATTGATGTGAGTTACCATTTTGCACTATCTAGCTAAATGACCATTATAATTACATATCTAACATGTAATGTTTTGAGAAATTCTAACATTTTGCTGAAAAAGACTTCTCTAACTTTGTTGATTCTGATTTCTTCAACTTGATCTACAATTAATAGCTCTATGACCAAACTTATTGCATGAATAACAGTAACCATTAAAGGGTCTTACCTCTTTACAATCTCTTGCTATATGTCCATGCTTGTCACAAGCATGACAAGTTTTTTCTATTGGCTCGCGCTCATCTTTAGATGGTTCTTCTTTAGCTTCAGTATGATCTTCAGTCTTCTTAGGTTCTTTAAGAGATTTCATTCTATCTCACATAGCATCAATCTGAACTTGGGCTTCATTGAATCCAATACCAGTGGTATCTCCCTATAGCTTCCAAGCATATAACTATGACTCTATTAGATCCTTTCTTGTGTGTAACTTGTCAATATGATTATTTTCTTTAGTTAATTCAGATTCCATCTACTTCTTGATGTTTTCTAACTCCAATATTTTCATGTTTGCTTGCCTTAGTTCTTCATCCAACTGCTTGTTTTCTTTGATCTGTTCTTCATAGAATTCTTGATTATTAAGTAGCTTTTCATATAATTCTTCAATCTGATCCTTTAGAGATGTGTTTTCTTCATTCAAATTTTTGATCATTATCCCTAAGTCACTTGTAGAACAATCTTTCAAGTCCTTTCTTAATTTATTGATAATTACTTGAGAACAACTAACCTTGTCTTTCAGTTCTTCAATTTCCTTCTTAGATTTGTCAAGGTCTTCAAGAGCTTAGGTTCAAGATTCTTCTTTAGATGTTTTACTTCTTCTGAACCCATGATCTCCTCAAGTGGTTAAACTTGTCTTTAGAGGACCAAAGTTTTGATACCAATTGTTAGGAATGGGAACATTAAGAGGGGGGGTGACTCAATGTTCTATATAATAATACTTTTTCTACTTTCTTGAATCTTAACTTTATTGCTTAAGTACTAAATTGAATATCAATGAAAGTAAGATAAACATTCACAAAATATTACACCAAATATGTTTACAGAGAAACCCAAATAGGTAAAAACCTCGGTGGGAATTGACACCCACTAAGAACTGCACTAGTGTTTTATGATCCCTGTTAGAAGATCTTGCAACCCTGTTAGGAGTTGATCTTTATAATGCTTTTAGTATAGTGACCTGGTAAAAGGTCGAACCCTATTAGGATTCTTTTACAATAAACATGTTATGGGTGCGGGCACACTGTCCTAGATCTCACTACTCAACTGGTGAAGGTTGCAACCTTCTGAATCAAATACATACTATATCTGCAAGGTGAACTGTTGTTGACACTGCTTGTCTGATCAGTTCCTTTGATGTTCTGATACTTTAAACTCTTGTAAAGCTCTATGAAATTCTATTTTCCCTTTGCATACTTCTGATCTTCTCCTATCGACTCTATTTCACATCTCATGCCTAATTACAAAGGTGCATATCTTATTTATATACGCAAACAAAAACTATTCACTAGGTCGGCCTTTTAACCTATTACATACAACACTTCCAAATGAATTGGCTCAAGTGTGTTTACATATAATGATATTCACATGTCTACAACCTAAATACAATAGGCACATAGCCTTTACAAAATATTATTACAAGCGCTAATCAAAATAACAACAGTCGGCTCCATGCTTTGTCTTGTTCTGTCGCTCACTGTCTGTGTCACTTCATCTAGCTGTAACTTCTTCATACTAGCTCATATCATCATGCACTCTTAGAATTAGCATGAATACATACTCAAAAGCTTATCTTCAAGGGAACATATCATAACTGTATCATATGCATGTGCGTTGATGCTCTGTTCCTCTGGTGCTCTACTAACTGTCCAGTCTTCCATACTTAGCCATATTTCTGATCGTCTAAGTTATGTGCTAACTCCAAAACTTCATATGAATTTTTTTCCATAATGAAAACACTAAATAAGTCATATACATTAGTATATTCAACTTGCTAACAAGGGGTTTATCCAATTGGGAACTTGAACTAGACTCTCCTTTCACATATTTCACTAGTTTATCTATGTTCTTTTGGATTCATTCTCAGGTATTCAGCAGGAGAAATTGAAATGGTGGTTTTCTTGAAAAATTTGACAAAGTCAAAAGGAGAAGGTGTGACTGGATTACCTCTTTGCAAGATCTTTACTTCTAGACTCTTGGAATTTGTAGAGGCCTCACCACTTCTAGTTTCTTTCCCTTTGGTGTAAGCATTAGCAGCACTAGTGCCAGGAGTAAAATTTTGCATCTTTTGATTTCTTGTTAGGATGGCACAAGATGGATCTTGCAAAGTTTCCAAAATGCTTCCACCTCTGTCAGAATCCAGCTCATATTCTAGATAGAAAGAACTTGAAAGCCCAATATCAGGTGAATTGTTATCTTTGTGAAGCTCCTCTATACCAATGGTATCTTTCATTGTATTTATTTGTAGACATCTCAACCAATCAGGACATGTTTCTCCATCATGATCGGTCATCAAGTGAAAAGAACACATCGTTTCCTTTGGTATAGACTCTATTTGCAACCTAGGTTGTGAACTTGTCAAGAGAGGAGTTTTCCCATGAGGTAGATTATACTTCTTTCTGCTCATATCTTGATAGGGGGATTGATATAGAGTACAAGCTTTATTTTTTTGTCTCTTAAGCAAGGCCATTTCATTCATCAATCTCTACATTAGGGGATCTGTTGGAGAAGATGAGGAGCCACCTAAGGCCTGTACTTCCATCTTCCATTTATCAGATGTAATGAATGTGTCCTCAAGCTTAATAGCTTTTCTTTGCACTTCATTCAAATCAGCTACCCCATCTTTCAATAAATGAAAACTTATATTAGGCAGTACTGCATTAAGAAAGAAAATCTTCTTGTTCTCATCACTAGGTGCAAAATTTGTGAGAATCCTTTGAAATATTCTATTGAACTTGGCTACAAATTCCCGCATGGATTCATGTATTTCCTTCTTTAATTGACTAAGATGAAGCAACAATGAGATTTCATTATCAAAATTTTTAAACCTTGCTTCAAAATCACTTTTCATATCATTCCAACTGGTGATCGAGCCATTAGGTAAATGATTAAACTAGTCAACTGCAATGTCACCTAAGGTTATGACAAAAAGTCTTACATCAACCTCTTGAGTAGGGATATTGATAATATCACATGTGGTATGGAAAGCACTAAGATGATCATCAATAGTTGTCTTTCCATCTCCACTGAACTTAGGCAAGACTTGATTAGCACCCTTTGGTAGATCAGCAAGAGGATTGGCCCCTAGATTCAATGGGCCTATATTTTGACCCCAAGGTTGATTGGTGGCCATGTATGGAAGTTGAAAGTTCAAGGGATGAGTATTAAAAAATGATGGTATCACAACACCCAGAGGTATAACAACTCAAAAAATAGGTGAAATAGTAGGACCGAAAGGAGGTGAGGAGGGTCTACTACTAGTTTGAGTTTTTTTTTTCTTGGAAGTATTACAATCAAGTGCAAAACTTAGATTTCTTAAAGCTTCAAAATCTTCATCAATTAATCCTCTACTCTGATCACCCCTAGTGTATGTTTTCTCAGCCAGCTACAATATTGGATCTATTCTTAGTTTCTTGTGGGAGCACATGCAAGCCTATTTACTACAACCACTTCTTGAACAATAGGTACGCCACTTAGGTGCTCAACAATTTCTTCTTCTCTTTCAAGCACTTCTAGGGTTTGATGAAACTGCGGATTACTACACCTATATTTCCACGTTGTTGTAGCTATATTTGATATTAAGTCTTCTTGTGTATCTTCGAATCCTCGATTAGGTTGAAGCACAGTAAAAACATCATTATGTAGTAACACCATCTTGAAGCATTATAACAATTGAGAATCTAGTGTTTTCTTTGTTTTACTGGACTCTCCCCATTAGAGTCACCAAAAATCTATTGGTGAACAGATTTCTCTCCTTCTTCTAAATGAATTTTATAATTACTCTATGCCTTTGAAGACAAATAATCCAGCAATAGTTGGGTAAGCATGAAATATCACTTCCCTCTAAATTTTTCAAGGTTCAGCTACCTCTCTAAGATATTCAATGAATTTCTTAACATTAAAATAAATACATACACTTTTAACCAGAAAGTGTGGAAGGATCACTCAAATACTCTTTGGTATTGAGGTATTTCTGAGTATATGAATATACAAAATAAAATCTATAGGAAAGAAAAGTTCCTTTAATTTCCAAGAAAATGAACTTGTAAGAACAGATCAATAAAAAGATAACTATCTGGAAAGTACAATAATTATAGTGCATAAACAAACCATGCAAAGTGTGAGGTATATCAATTCACAAAGTAATTAATACACCAAAGGTTCAAACTCAAAGATTTAAACCAAACTTTGTATTTGAATATTTATGCTTGATCAGATCAAAGTCCAAAATAAACAAAACAACAAACTACTGTATCTTTCCCATTAATTCCAATCACAACAAAAAGATCCTAAAAATATCTAAAGATTCTAAACTAAATCTATATCTAAATTTTCTAACCCTTCAATTGTTTCATGCCCCATCATTTATAGCTTTTAATATGAGAGGCCTCCCTAAAAACCCCGCCTCTCAGAGAAACAGTAAAAATAGTTAAAAACTAGTTTTAAACTAAGCCAAAGTTTTAATGACAGTTGTCTTTAAACAAGAAAATATAAAAAGATGCAAGGAAATTGCATCGTCTTCTTTCATTGGTCCTCTAATGTGGCAATCTACACTACCTTCTAGGTTCTAAATGCACTCACCAACTCCTATGTTGGATGTGAGTGTAAACCTTTTAAACCAATTAACTTCACCCGACAGGCATTTTTCTCCCAATTGAGCTCTCAAATTCTCTGTAACTACTTGGGTAGTTGTCCCCTGCTCAAAAATAACATAGACTCTACATTGGCTATCTTAGTAAAATCTTGAGTTGTCGGTCCTTCATTTTCCCTGAGGGCGTTCATAGTATCTATGAAAACCCTAATTTATAGCATCGGCATCCCTTTTTCCTTCATTAACTTGCAATAAGCCTGAAGGATTTACCACCTTAATATCCATGAGTGCATTGGTATGCATGTCTTTAATTTCTTTCTCCATTTCCCAAACCTGTGAAATTGTAGCCTTAAATAGTGAACCTTTCCAGCCTAGATTCCACTTTAGGATAAACAACATGCAAGGGTCGAATAGCTTCATGGGGTTCTCCGATAAGAATTGAACCATTCTGTATGCTTCTATTTCCTGAACTTGCATGACAATAGTTGCACATTTTTCTTCCACCAACTCCCATCCAAGGATTAGAGTTTGAATCTCACCCAGCAACGCTTCCCCATCCATGCAAGTGGATACAAATTCTTGATTGAAAGTGCTTCCTTCAGTAATGATTGTTAATATGATTTAGAACAACAAAGGGGGGGGGGGGGTGAATTAGTTGTTCTCAGGTCCTGATGTATAAAAAAAACTTAAAATTTTTTCCTTAAATCAGACCCAATCACCAAAACAAACTTGGTCATCACTAATTCAAAAATAGAAACATATAACAATGCAGTCCACTACCCAGCTGTAACTTAACTTGTAAAACGCAGAAATGTTCAAACCAAAACATTCACACAAGTATTAACACCAAGATTTATAGTGGAAACCCAATGTGGGAAAAACCACTTTGTAACATGCTACTATTATTTTCACTCTTCTGAAGTGAGCTCAATTAAAAGCCAACCTTGTCAAAGGTTACAATACACACTATTAAGTGTGACCAGGTTAAAGGATTTCAATCACCTTATTAAAAGTGAGCCTTGTTATAGGACTTAGATACACTCCATTAGAATGCAACCTTGTTCAAAGGATTTAACATATGACTGTTAGGTCAACCTCTGTTAAAAGGATTTTGACTGTTACAATGGTTAGAAAGTAGAAGTAATATTTATCTGAAAAACATACAACTCACTTTGCAAATATTAGATCTGATTTCATACACTAATGTTGGTTTACTAACTTTGAAACTTTTCCATCTCCATCTCTGATCTGCTTGGAACTTTTCTTCAAGCAACCACCACAATTCTCCTTTAGCCTTTTCTTCTTATACAGTCAATAAAACTTTACTAATCTTCCAGCATTCTCTTTTTGACCCATGCACATGCATATCCAATGCTCAGGTTCCCTTAATACTTTCCTCAATTAGGTTAACTCATCTTATGCCACTCAATCTCATTCGTAGATCTTAGGGTTAGGTCAGATTCATTGAATCTACCTGCTTCATGTTCTTCGGCTTCATTTCTAGAATCACCTAAATCTCTTAAAGATTTACAATAAAACATTTTACAGTGCATTTAATGCTTTCAAACAATCAATAAATAAAGTCAACACATTTTACATAATCCAAGAATTCAATAATGTCACCTCCAAAACTAAATTCTCTTCAAATATAAAAATACTGATGCTCGGTCAATACTGTGATCAACTACTCAGTCTTCATGTAGAAAGCTCGGTCATTACTAAAAATGTTTCCTCAGAAATTAACTGTTGTTCGGTCGACACTAGAATTTTTCTCGACATACACTAACTCAGTCGACACTAACATTACTCGACTTAAACATGATTTCTCCATTCTTGCTCAGTCAAGCCTACCAGTTTAGTCTTTAGTCTTACTTAGATAAATAATACATTGTCTTATCATTGTACAATATAGTCAAGTACACTTTGTAGTATCAAGATAACTCAACCTTTCCCTAGGTGCTATTGTTACCAACCTTGCCCCAATCCTTCACAACAATACAATACTAGATATAGTACTTTCCTAAGTAGCAATAGTCTTACCAATTAAGGTTTGACATCAATGACAATACAACAATTGTTTCAATTGTAGTTTCCAACAATCTCCCTCTTTGGCATTGATGGCAACACCATATGATATCACCTGAATAACACATGGATTACCAACCAATCCAAAAACTTATCTATTCATTAGAGAATTATTTATAATATCCTTAGCTTCATTCTGACTTAGAATCCTATAAGCCTCACTTCTGTGACCGTCAGAAGTATTCAGATCTCCCTCTATCCTGATCCTTCATTTTAGTTCATCACCCTTACTTTTTAGTGTCATGTGTTATCATATCAATTCATCTCCCTCTTTGACAAAAATTCCAAAGCAACAACTAAAACATACATCCATCAAATGTAGATAATATCTGTGTAGCTCAGTGTTTCTCCCTCTGTCATCTTTCTTATGACTGATTGCTTGTCTTTGCTCCTTTTCACAACTCTAGGCCAGCCCTAAAGTGTGACAATCTTCTACATCAATTTGTCAAATATTCTACTATAGCATATTTGATGCAGTGCTCCCAGCTTGACTAGGCAACCTCAGTTAGGGGAAGGACCCCTAATTGACTTCTCAAATACTCATGAGCTTCTCTAGGTAAAGCTTTACTGAATATGTCTGATAATTGTTCTTTTGTATTCACATATTCCATTCAGACTTCTTTATCTTGTACTAATTCTCTCAAGTAGTGATACTTGATTGCTATGTGCTTGGTCTTAGTGTGCATCACTAGATTCTTATAAATATTGATAGCACTTGTGTTGTCCCAGAAAATAACAATAGGTTTAGTGATTTCTTCTTTCATGCCTATCAACAATTGTTTTATCCATACCAAATTTGAATAGTTTATTGCAGCAGCAACATACTCGGCCTCAACAGTAGATTGGGAAATGCAATTTTGTTTCTTGCTTGTCCAAGAAAGAAAGCTCCACCACTATTACTCTTTCTGTCATCTACATTTCCTGCCCAATCAGCATCTGTATAAACTCTGAGTTCAAATTTGTCATCCTTCTTATAATGTAGACCATAGTCAGCAATTCCTTTCAAGTATCTCATAATTCTTTTCATAGCCATCATGTGTGTTTCCTTAGGATTGGCAGAGAATCTTGCCACAATCCCAATAGCTAGTGCAATATTTGGTCTACTATGTACAGCATACTGCAATTTTCTAATCATGGATCTATACAAAGTCTGATTCACTTCTACAACATCATCATTCTTAGATAACTTTTGTCTAGTAACCATAGGAGTACTCACTGGTTTAGCATCTTCCATCCCAAAATTTTTCAGTATTTCATTAACATACTTAGACTGTGTAATGAAAATTCCTTTCTTCCTCTGATACACTTGTAAACCAACAAAGAATTTGATCTCACCAAACATGCTCATTTAAAATTCAGTTTGCATTTCATTTGAAAATCTTTTACAAAATGCATCTTGTCCACAAAAAATAATGTCATCCACAAAAAATTTTGCCAACAGGATACTTTTACTTTCTTCATCTTTCATCTACAGATTGCTTGTGTCATTTGTTCTTGAAAATCCAATTTGTATCAAGTAGTTGTGCAACCTCTCATACCATGCTCTGGGATCTTGTTTCAATCCATATAGTGCTTTGTTCAGTTTGCACACCATGTGTCTTCTGTTTGGATCAATAAAACCTTCTGGTTGTTCTATGTAAACTTCTTCTTCTAGTATACCATTTAAAAATGTAGACTTGACATGCATTTGATATACCTTGAAATCTTTATAAGAAGCATATACAAGCAGAGTTCTTACTCCTTCCAATCTAGCTATAGGGCATAATCTATTCCTTCTTCTTGTGCGTAGCCTTAGCATACCAGCCTAGCTTTGTTACTAGTTATTTCACCATTTTCATTCATCTTATTTTGAAACACCCACTTTGTTCCTATAACATTTTATTTTTCAGGTCTCGGTACCAGAGTCCAAGTATCATTCTTCTCAATCTGGTCAATCTCTTCATTCATTGCTTGTATCTTGTCTTCATTCTCCAATGCCTCTCTAGTTGACTTAGGTTCAAATTCACAGAGTAGGCATGTTGGATCCTTAGTCTTACTTCTGGCCATAATTCTAGTATTTTTGTCTACAATTATATGTTCAGGCTTACAATGTCTTCTTACATATTTTTCCAAAATAGGTTCAACTCTTCTCTCCTCTATTTCATCAAATTCCCCAACAAGATTGTCAGATTCAGCTTATGAATGCTCAACAACCTCTTCCTGATATTCAACAATATTTTCTTGTAGCTCAGCATGTTCTTGTTCTCTTTCGACACTATTTTCCTAATGCTCGACAGCATCTATCTGTTGCTTGGAATTGCTTACCCAAGACTTGGCATCAGGTGCAAGTCTGTTACTTGCCTCTTCTTCTTCCTCAATGTACATAAAAGATCTATAATCTCCTGGTTCTCTTTTTTTGTCAACTTCATTTCTTTCTGCATACTCATCAATTTTCACATTCACACTTTCCACAATTTTGTTAGTGTTAGAGTTCAAATACTTATAAGCTTTACTTTTTGTGGCATATCCTAGGAATATGCCTTCATCACTCTTAGCATCAAAATTTCCATTCCTAGTGTCTTTTAATATATAGCACTTACTTCCAAATATTCTAAAGTATTTAACACTTGGTGCATGCCCATACCATAATTCATAGGGTGTCAGATTTGTACCTTTCTTAATCTGTACCTGGTTAAGAGTGTAGATAGCAGTGCTTATAGCTTCTTTCTAGTATTTCTGTGCCACATTCTTTTCAATCAACAATTTCCTTGCACAATCCAAGATAGATTTGTTTCTTCTTTCTGCTATACCATTATGTGGAGGTGTTCTAGGTGTAGACATTTGTCTTTTAATTCATCTATCATTGCAAAATAGATTGAATTCATTTGATGTAAATCCTCCACCTCTGTTAGATCTAAGACATTTTAGGTTCCTACCTATCTCCTTCTCAACCTTAGCCAAATACCACTTAAAGAATTGAAAAGCTTTAGATTTTTCTTTTAGAAACATTACATACATCATCCTAGTATGATCATCAATAAACAAGATAAAGTATCTAGCACCACAGTAACTTTGTATACCCATAGGTCCACAAAGGTCAGTATGAACCAAATCTAAAATATTTTTAGAAGTAAAGGATTTTCTCTTAAAACTTGACTTTGTTATTTTTCCTAACTGGCATTCCTTGCACATCACATTCTCAGGTTTCTTCGATCTAGGTAGACCTCTTACCTTTTTATTCTTACTTATCTCTACCAGATTGTCAAAGTTAACATGACATAGCCTTTTATGTCATAACCAAATATCATCAAGTTGTGCAATTATACATGTTTCTTTAGATAGGTCAAGATAGAACAAATTACCTCTAGTCTGATCTCCACTTCCAATTAGTTCTCCAGTAGCATCGAATATTTTATCTTTCTTGTGATGAAATTCCACTCAGTAACCAATTTTTTTGAGCTGAGCAACACTTAACAAATTATAATTAAGACCTTCAACCCAATATACATTTTCACAAGATATCTTATCAGTCAGTTTAATCAAACCTTTTCCTCTAACAGGACATGGTGCATCATTACCAAATTTTACACTTTTACCTCTATAATGATGTAAGGTTTCAAAATTATTTTTGTCACCAATCATGTGGTGTGAACAACCACTATCAATAATCCATTTATCATTCTTGTTCACATAGGATATCAATGCAATTTTCTCATCCTCATCAGATTCATCTTTCATTGCAACATAGACTACCTCAATTTCAAAATCATCACTATCAGTGTCAGTTTCTTCTTCAGCAATGTAACAAGATTTCTTACCTTTTCCTTTGTAGTCCTTGTTCCTTCAGTAGCTTCTATCATCTCTTCTATCTTTGTGTTTTCTTTTTCTTTCATCATCTTTATTCTTCTTGTCAGGACATCTAGTAGCTATATGACCAACTTTATTACATGCAAAACATATAATAGGGAGTTTACCTTTATACTTTCATTTTTCTTTTCTCAGTCTTCTAGCCATAAGAGCTTCTAGATCTTCTAGTTCTTCATCAGAAGTGTCACTGTCACTTTCACTTTCACTGATGCATCTTTCTTTTTCTTTCTTTGGCTTGTTCAGAACTAGTTGTGACTTGAAAGTGGATTCAACATTACCAATGCTTCCAATAGTGAAATTATCATAGTTAGAGAGTTCAAAAGCAATCAGCTTACCAACCAAACTTTCCAAAGTAAGAACATTAGCAGAGTTGCATCTAGATTCCTGAATAGCTAAGATCTTAATAGCATATATAGGACGCAGGGTTCTTAGTACTTTCCCAATTATAGTTTCATCATCAATAACCCCATTTTCTCCTCTAATAGTATTCACAACTTCTTTTATTCTACCACAATATTGTACAATGTTTTCACCTTTTTGCATTCTCATTTCATCAAACTTACCTCTAAGACTCTTGGCCTTTTCTTTCAGTACATTTAAGTCACCACCATAGATCCTTGCAAGAGTGTCCCACATCTCCTTAGCAGTTGTGAAATCCTTAATGTCCCCAAATTCTAGATAGCTTAGGGCAGATGCAATTTCCAACATTGTCTGATTATGTTCTTGCTTAGCTCTCATTTCTTCGGCAGTCAAAGGTGCAATAGGTGAGACATAGCCATTCTCAATGTAGTACTTTGCAGAGTCACCAATACCGGCCAGGTGTAGCTTCATCAAGCTTTGCCATGCAGGGAAGTTTTCCTTATTTAGCTTTGGTACCTCCTTATACATCCTAATCATTTGCTTCAAGTCCCTTTAAACTTTATTTCTATAAACACTAATAATAAGCAACAAAGCTCTGATACCAATTTTTAATATGATTTAGAACAATAGAGAGGGGGGTGAATTAGTTTTTCTCAAGTCCTGATGTATAAAACAAACTTAAAAACTTTTCCTTAAATCAGATCCCATAACCAAAACAAACTCGGTCATTACTGATTCAATAATAGAAATATATAACAATGCAATCCACTACCCAGTTGTAACTTAACTTGTAAAAAATAGAAATGTTCAAATAAAAACATTCACACAAGTATTAACACTAGGATTTATAGTGGAAACCCACTGTGGGAAAAACCACTTTGTAACATGCTACTATTATTTTCACTCTTCTAAAGTGAGATCGGTTAAAAGCCAACCCTGTCAAAGGTTACAAGGTGTGACCTGGTTAAAGGATTTCAATCACCTTGTTAAAAGTGAGCCTTGTTATAGGACTTACATACACTCCATTAGAATGTAACCTTGTTCAAAGGATTTAACATATGACTGTTAGGTCAACCTCTGTTAAAAGGATTTTTACTGTTACAATGGTTAGAAAGTAGCAGAAATATTTATCTGAAAAACATACAACTCACTTTGCAAATATCAGATCTGATTCCGTACACTAATGCTAGTTTACTAACTTTGAAACTTTGCCATCTCCATCTCTGATCTTCTCGGAAAGTTTCTTCAAGCAACCACCACAATTCTCCTTCAGCCTTTTCTCTTATACAGTCAATAAAACTTTACTGATCTTCCAGCATTGTCTTTTTCACCCATGCACACACATATCCAATGCTCAGGTTCCCTTAATACTTTACTCAATTTGGTTAACTCATCTTATGCCACTCAATCTCTTTCATAGATCTTAGGGTAAGGTCAGATTCATTGAATCTACCCGCTTCATGTTCTTCAGCTTCATTTCTAGAATCATCTCAAATCTCTTAAAGATTTACAATAAAATATTTTACAGTGAATTTAATGCTTTCAAACAATCAATAAATAAAGTCAACACATTTTACATAATCCAAAAATTCAACAATGTTGACTCCAAAACTAAATTCTCTTCAAATATAAAAATGCTGATGCTTGGTCAATACTGTGATCAACTGTAATACCCAAAAAATGGGCTATAGGTTCATTAACCTCCTATATCGACACATCGAACAAAATTGACATCAAAGTCCTAACCAAAGGCACATCTGCACATCATCGAATCCTAATTGATTATCATAAATTATGCATCGGGGAATATTCCTAGTAATATTCCTAATCATCATAATTATCTTTAATTTAATGATTATTTGGCGATAAATCTCATTTATCCTAAACATGATTAATTGAATATTTTCATATTTAATTAATTGGATTTAATTATGCCATTTAATTATTTAATTGAATTTAATTATATTTATTCCTAAGTATTATTATTTAAATTTGACAATAAATCAAAATTCCTATTATTAATTGATTAAATTCTTATTTAATTAATTAAAGCAAGTTGTCATATTTAATTATATTATTTTTGGAATAAAAGTTTGAAAAAACAATTGATTAACCCATAAATCAATTGTTTTATTTTTAAAAATCAATTAAGTTGAAAATAAATCACTTTATTATTAAATTAATTCATAAATAAAACATGCACAATCATAAAAGTAGACAACTATCAATTATCAATTAAAGCTAAACTCTATTTTGAGTTAAAACTTAGCTTTTGCATGTTTTTGTGAGTTAACTATATTTTATTTAAAAATAACTCAAAAAATCAACCCGAGTTATTTGAGTGATTTATGGCTTTTTTTCCCATGCACCTCTAAAGCCTTGGATTTCTATAAAAACAAGGCTCAACTCTTCATATCTCATCTCATAATTTTGCAAGCTTACTTTGCCAAAGTCATCTATGAATTGCACAACTATTTTGAAGAATTAAAATTTGGAGAATCAAAGCTTATTGCGAATCAACATTGTTGTGAGATCAATCTTATTTTTTTTACATTCATTTAGATTCATTTTCATATCATTGTTAGATCATTTTAGCATATCAATTTCCATATTATCATAGATTTCATATCATTTTTCATAATTGCATCTAAAATCCAAAAAAAATAGATTAATTGCATTCATATTTTATATCCATCTTTTGCATTCAAATCTTTCGTTTAGGTGTCATCTAGGTCACTGATCTCAATTACAATCTGAGAACATCAATCTCGCACCTATTAGAAGGTAGTAAATCGCTTCATTAGATTAGATTTCAATTATTGCATGATTTTGTTTTTGCTAACCTCTAATGTTTTACTGAAGTGGTGTCTACAGATCAGATACAATTTTCACACACACATTTCTAGCGCCCACCGTGGGGCAACCCACCTTTACATCCTAGTTTTGATTTTTTGGGGGAGCTAAAACCCTAAAGTTTCAAAGATTTAAGTTTATCTCCCAAACGGCTTGGAGTTTTTCTTTGAAATTGTGTTTGCAAGTTGGACACATATCAAAGAAGCTATAGTAAAAAATTTGGAATTTTCTGAAATGTTTTGAATTTTTAATAATTTTTTCTTGAAATTCTGGAAAAAATTAATATCTGACACAAATTAGCATATTTTTTAGAAATTTTTATATTTTCGGAAAGCTCTTTAAATTCTACTGGGGGTCCATTCTTTGTGTTTTAAATTTGGACGCAATATAATAGCTCAAATAGTCAATTTACAAAAATTGGTATGTTTTGATAAAACAGGTCTTTAGGGCACAAATGAAGAGATTTTTCTAAAATTTTTACATTTTTGTAAAGCTCTCTATTTTTTAGTAGGGGTCTCTATTTTGAATTTTTATTTTTGTGGCTAAAATCATTAAAAAAAAAATCAGATCTTGTTGACTAGGTCAAATGCAACAAAAAAAATAAAGTTTTGTGATAGGTATGCACTTATTTTTTTACATGGTTCAATGAATGATATCAGTTGTCATTTGGGTTAATTGCTAATTATTATTGCTGATAATAATTAATTTTTAGAGCTAACCCTATGGTTTTCATAAGTTGAATATATGTTACATATCTTGTTTGCTTGTTTGCTTGTTGGAGAGTTCGTCACTTGCTTGCATGGAAAAGCTCAACAAGAATTGCTAAAAATCAGGTAAAACCTACTAAGTGCATTGCAAGGAACCTAGGTATTCTCCTTCATCTAATAACATTTTGATTTGGACTTAAAATAAATCTCTTATGTGTCTGGCTTGTGTGCATCTTTTCATGCTTTTGTCTATTTCTACACACTTTCATAACTGATACTAGGTTGTGACCCCTTAAGGATTCATTAAGTAGTCTTAGATACTTGTGATTGATCTTGATTGCTATCTTGGGTTATTGGACTCGCTAATCTACTAACCCCTCGTTCCACCCTGTGGTTGCAAGGTCAGCACCACATTAAAGGGGAGGGGTCAATAGGACAGAAGCGTTAAGTGTTCCACTTGGCAACCCATTTGTGCTTTTAGGAACTCACTTATTTTCTAAGTTGGGGACTCATTTTCAGCTTGTGTGAGGTGTTAAGTGTTCCACCTTGTGGACTCATCTCATATTTTTTTTAAGCGTTTAAGTGTTCCTCTTTCTTCTTTTTGGGTACTTTTGGTAGATTTGCTTTTTGGAAACATACATCTATGCTCACATAGTAATTAGGCCCTATGAACACTATTTGTGATTCTTGAGAGATTGGATTCCTAGTGAAATCCTTCTTGATGATAGAATCCTTGTAGGTAGGGAGGATACTTAGTGCATTTCACATTCAACTTGGTTAGTGCATCTTCTCTTATTGATTGATACATTCTCTCCTAGGAGAGGTTGATAGATAACGTGGGGTTGACATCACGAGCTTTGGTGAATCAAAATTGGTTAGTGCTCCTTCTCTTATTGATCGATACATTCTCTCTCCAGAGAGGTTGATAGATCATGTGGAGTTGACATCATAGAGCTTGGTGAAGCAAAACTTTCTCTTAGCGTGTCAGATTTATCTGTCTGCTTTGTTTGGGTTAAAAGTGAAAAGGTGTCAAAAACCTTGGATCTGGAGCCAAGTCCCCTTGTGGTATACTATTGTGAGTCATCTTTAGAGAGGGTTAACCGTAGCGGAAAATCCCTTCACAGGGTAAACTGCGTTGACAAAACCTCAAGTGGTAATAGCCATTTTTGTTGTGGTAGTGACAGCCGCTATATAAATATCCTTGTGGAAGAAATCTCCACGGGTATGGTTCATTGTTGGGTTGTCAAATCTTCCTAGCAGCTCCTAAAGATTAAGTTCTCAGACTGTGTCAAAACCCTGGTGTGCCGGGATTGGAGTTCACCCCTTTGGATCATAAAAGTTGCAGAGTCAAACCATTACTAAAAACCCTAGTGAGGCTAAATTTTTATTTTCTAGGGTATATGTGCGTCATTGCAAAACATTTTTGGAACATACACAATTAGCACTTCTGAGGATTAGAATGAATAAAGTCACTTGATTGTTCATGCGCAAGGTTGCTTTTTCCCTTGTTCATTATTTTTAGACATGCTTGAAATCACTTGCTTGCTATTTTGCATGCTTGTTTATCTATCTGGTTACTAAAAATGAACAAATTTGTTACAATCCTCAAATTTGGACATTAAAATTTGCAAACAGTCCGAATCTGAAAACTCAAAATTTGCAAAATCTGAAGTAAAATCCTTTTCTAGAGTCAAAAGTCATCTCAGGAGGTCAGGAAGTCATATGAGTTTTCTCAAAGTGTCATTTCATTACAACCCATCTGTCGTATGATTGAGTACCCAGTGTCATACGAGTTTTCATGCCAGCAAATTCTCAAAGTCAAAATCTTGCAACTGTCGTATGAGATTTTCAAGTGTCGTTTCAATGGCTACCCGCTGTCATACGAGTTTTGCAACTGTCATTTCATAGCACACCCACTGTTGTACAAGTCTGCAGAGTGTCGTTTGGGAAAATTGTTAAGAGTTGTCAAAAAATTATCAGAATTGCCAGATATTTAGCTTTTTCAACCTAATTTTAGAATCTGTCAAATGAATCACTGTGTTAGGAACAGAGCAGTAGCTATTGAGAATCCAATCATTTTCCTAAAGTGGCCTTTTGAATCTGATTCAGCCTTCTATTTAATCAATTTGAGTCTTTATCATCTCGTGTCAAAACCTTGTCATAACTATCAATCTTCAATCAATCAATCATCAAAATGACTAAGTGTTGTGATATCTTGTCCGCTATCTTTTGGGAACCTAACCATACATCCAGGGCACAGTATCCTTCATCCATGTCTAATCAAATCTTCAAATCAATCAAAACCTTGACAAGGTTGCGTCATCTGATCATCTTGATTCAATTCATTCTTCGGTTATCTGGATCTTATTCTTTTGTTTCACTTGAGGTTAATGGTGGAGACTAGAGCTTCCTCTCACAAGAAATCTATCACCACTCTCCAAACTCTAACTCTTGAGCAACTCATCAATTCTGGTCTTTACGAGGATGACGGTCTTGGCAACTATCGATTGAAATCTGGTTACATACCTCCTCCATCAACTCACGGAGGTACTCAACATACCCCTCATCAATCTAATCCAAGGAGTCCACAAACTCCTACCATGTCTCAAGTAGGGACAAATTTTGGCTCTCAAAGAGCTCAATCTCAACATGGTGCAGATCAGGAACCCACACCTAAAGAAATTGTTCAATATCAAAATGATGATAACTTCAAACGAATGATGAAGCATTTCTTGAAAGAAGATAGAGAAGCATAGTTTTTACAATTAGCTCATCAAGGAGCTAAACTTCCTCCCAACTTTAATGTTGAAGACATCATTACACATGAGGAAGAGAATCCACTCATGGCTATGATGAAACAAATGCATGCTATACAAGTTGAAGTTAACAATCTCAAGAAAGAGAAGGAACCTAAAGAGTTCTCCATGGAGGTTGTATGTCCTTTTCCATTTGACAAAGACTTGTACATGCCACCATTTCCAAAAAGAGTGGAGATGTCGAAGTATGATAAATATGACAGGCACTCTGACCCTCAAGATCATGTCAGGGAATTTTGTACACAATCAATGGAGTTCATGCATGAACCGACCTACCTTATGCACCTCTTTCCTAGATCTTTGGGAGGAGCATCCATTCATTGGTTTTCAAAATTGCCTTCTACTATCAAAACTTTTGAGGAGTTGATCAAATTGTTTTATCAACAATACTCCTACAATATTCAGCACCCGGTCACCATGATCAATATATGTAATCTCAAACAATATCCAGGGGAACCATTCCTAACATTTCTCAAGAGATGGAGGAAGAAGTTCTCTCTATATGCCAGACCTATTCCAGAAATAGAAAAACTGGAAATCTTCATCAATAATCTTGTTCCTGAAATCAATTATCCTCTCCAAATGCAAGATCATACATCTTTTGATAAGATGGTGGATAATACTATCAAAATTGAAAAAGTGCTTGTGAAAAAAAGAGAAATCACACTTCAAAAAGATAAGTACGAATTAGGATCCAGTTCTAAAGACAAGAACAAAAATTGGAACAAGAACAAGGGCATCATCACAGATGGTATTGTTGACACTGTTCGTGCCCCATCAAAGGCACCAGCCTACAATCTCACTCTTGGCACTCAAGCCATTAAAGCTTTAGAGAAAAAGTCTTCTGAACCATCTCCAAAGAAGCCAGAATACAAAAGATGGGATAAACATTGAAAGTTTACTCCTCTGGGAGAGTCTTTAGAATCAACTATGAAAACTCTACTGGCTGATAACATCATCTCTTTACCACCAATCCAACCAAATGATCAGGACCCCAAACCAAAATGGTGGAGAGGAAACGAATTCTGTGATTCCCATCAGAGTAAAGGTCACAAAACTAATAATTGCTACCACTTGAAGCATACCATTCAAGATCTGATCGATAGTGGAGACATCACAATTGACAATCCCATGAGCAATAATGATCATACAGTATTCACAGAACCATTTTTGAAACATGGTCAAGAAGTTTCAACTTCTCAGCCTAATATGGGGGCAAAAGTCAACTATGCCTACCCTGGAAATAATGCTGTCATCAATATGGTTGAACCATGTCTCTCTGAAAGTTGCAATGTCATCACAATTGTACAAAGAGATAGAGATCATTCCTTAGCTAACATAGTTACTTGATCACAAGCTCAAACACATTTAAAAGGACAAATCCCAGATTCATCAAATGTCCCTAAGGTGCCCTTCAATCTTTCATCTGCTTCTAAATAGAAGGCTGCTTCCAAATCTTCCAATCCAAAGGATATAAGGCATACATCTTATAGCATTGTCCAATAACTCCAACACACTAATGTGAAAATCTCCATGTTTGAGTTGCTTCAAATATCTCCAGCTCATAGAACCATTCTCGATAAAGCTTTGCTCAGTTCTAATGTTCCTGATGACCTTGATTTAGACAGGTTCCAGACTATGGTTGGACATCTTACATCTCCACAATATATCTCCTTTTTAGAGGAAGATGACAACTCCTTGAGTCACCCACATAATCAGCCTTTGCATATAGAAGTCTTGATCTAGAACCGTAGAGTCAAACATGTGTTGATAGATGGGGGCGATGGCCTAAACATTTGTTCTTACAGCTTGATCACACAATTGGGATTTTCAAAATTGGCTATTGATCCTAGAAAGAAAATAACTATCAAAGCCTATGATGAACAAGAAAGATCTTCTAAAGGAACCATTATCTTACCTATCAGAGTGGGTCCAGTTATCAAAGATACCATCTGCCAAGTGCTTGATCTACCTTTGTCCTACAACATCCTTCTAGGGAGACCATGGATACATGAAATGTAAGCTATTCCTTCTACATACCATCAATGTTTGAAGTTTCCTTATGAAGGAGTAGAGGTTACTATGCCCGCAGATCTAAATACAACTTGCAACACCTTGAAGGAAAGTGCAGATAAGCTTGTACCTAATAAGAGAGAATCTTCCATTGAACCAACTAAAGAAGCATCCACATCTAAAATGGAAGATCTTGTAAAAGAGGTTAATATCAAAGAAAATAGTATGGGAGAATATACTATCGAGCCAGTCTTATCTTTGACATCTCTCCCTATCTCGCCTAAGTCTTATGGGAAATCTTTGAAACAATCCAAACCAGACTCTAAAGAACCTCTTGAAGCATATAAAAAGAATTTTGTAGCAGAACAAGTATCCAAGCAAGAATTTGAAGAGGATGAAGCTGTGCTATCATGGCTATACATAGACGAACCTGAATCTCAAGTTGTTCAAACTAGTGACTCTACAGTATCCAAACTCCCTTCTAAGTTGTATGGTCCAGGAGATAAATTAATAGCTAAGATGGGATATTCAGGTAAAGGACCTCTAGGAATCAGAGGAAAAGGTCTTGAGGTACCTCTCCCACATACTGGTAGAGAAAATAAAAACAAAGTTGGCTTAGGATTTAAGAAGAAACCATATCACCTCAAAGGTAATTGTTCCCATGTCATAGAGAAGATCGCACCAGGAGAACCTCTTCTTAAGAAAGAAGAAACATAACCATCAAATAGTGATTTAGACAGCTCAGAACTCATCCCCTATGAAAAATTGCCTAAGGAAATCAAAGACCTTCTTGATGATAAAGATGATATAATCAAAAGAATTAATGTGGTAGAAACACAAGAACCTAGTATCAATCAAGAGATAGTTGCAACACAAGAACTAGCTAATCTCGAAAACAATCAAGAAGAGGGAAGTGGTAGTGATTCTGAGATAGATTCTCATGAGTATGAATTCAAATCAGAATCTAAGGGTAACCCTTCTTGGGGTATTCACCCCGACTTTACTCATGTTCTAAGATTTCCTAGAGATCCTGAATCAGAAGCTGAATCAAATGACTATGAATGGGGAGCCATTCCAAAACTAGATGAAGATGAGCTTATTATAGAGAAACATGTTGATGTTATTCACCAATATGTACCTAATCCCAATGTGATTCTAGAGCGAAATGATGAACCTATCGAGTCTAATCTACCTATGGCTTAATTGAACTCCCATGATGACATTGAGCCTATTCCCGAATTGAATGTCTTAAGTTGTAGTATCACCTTTGAACTCGAGTGTCAGGTTAGGACCAATGATGACAGATCCATATCCATAAACACTATCTCCCAATCTTTCCCTACTTTGACTATCCAATATCCATAACTTATTGATCAAACCTCCACAAATCTGAGCCATGGTATTTATACCTTCCCAAATGACTATGCCCTTTCTTGCTACCTAAATGTAGTTGATCCTATGAGTACTTCCATCAGTGAACCGAGTGTCAGCATGACCGAGTCAGACATCAAATATCTTAGTTAGAAAAATAAGAATAAAAAGAAAAAGAAAAAGAGTTCTGAGGGTGAAAACCACTTTGTGGCAGTCTCAGAACCTACAAAAGTAAAAATAAAAGACGTATCCAAAGGTGAAAACCTCTCTAAGGTGCCTAAGGATGATATATTTGATGTCCTTCCAAGTCATTTATAGGATAGATCTCCAGTTCTAATTGAGCCCACTCAATCCATCAATTTGGGTACAACAGAGGAACCACAATTGGTACACATAGCACAATCATTATCAGAAGAAGAGAAGCAAAAATTTACAACATTCCTAATAGAGAAGAAGATCAACTTTGCATGAAAATATTCAGATATGCCAAGATTGGATCCTAATCTTATAATGCATCATTTATCTATTGCTCCAAATGTCAAACTTGTCAAGCAAAAATTGAGAAAGATGCATCCTCATGTTGCACTCTTGGTAAAAGCTGAATTAGAGAAGCTCCTAAATGCTGGATTCATCTGAGTTATTGACTATGCAAAGTGGATCTCTAATATTGTACCTATTTCTAAACCAGATGGGTCAATCAGAGTGTGCACAGACTTTAGAGATGTGAATAGAGCATGCCCTAAGGATGATTTTCCACTACCTAACATTGATATGATAGTGGACATGACTACGGGTTTCGAGATGTATTCCTTAATGGATGGTTTCTCTGGATATAACCAAATAAAAATTGCTCCAGAGGATCAAGAGAAAACTGCTTTCACATGTGCATGGGGCACCTTCTGTTGGAATGTCATGCCATTTGGGCTTAAAAATGCTCGTGCTACATATCAAAGAGCAAAGACATCTATTTTCCATGACATGATGCATCGAACCATGGAAGATTATGTTGATGACACATTAGCAAAATCTATGATCAGAACTGAACATCTAAAAGACTTGAGCATGATCCTAGACAGAATGGAAAAGTTTAGTCTCCGACTAAATCCTAAGAAGTGTGCTTTTGGTGTCACTTCTATAAAGCTCTTAGGATACATAGTTTCAAAGAAGGGCACTGAAGTTGATCTAGCTAAAGTCAAGGCTATAATAGAGATGCAACCTCCCACGAATATTAGTCAAATGAGGATGTTACAAGGAAGAGTTCAATCTATCATAAGATTCATATCACAGCTAGCGGACATATCACAGCCTTTTACAAAAACATTACATAAATGTGTGACATTTGCATGGAATGAGGAGTGTGAAAAGAATTTTAACCATATCAAGAAGTATCTATCCAATCCTCCCATCTTGATGCCTCCTATTCATGGGAAGCCATTGATCTTATATGTCTCCACAATAGCCACATCACTGGGGGCATTGCTAGCGCAACATGATGAAGACAAAAAGGAAAGAGCCATTTATTATATAAGGAGAACATTGGTGGCATATGAAAAGAACTATTCTATGATTGAGAAAGCTTGTCTTGTTGTGATCTTTGCATCATAGAAACTGAGACACTATATGTTAGCTCATACCACGCATCTAGTAGCAAAAATTGATCCACTAAAATACCTACTCAGCAAGGCTGCCCTCATAGGTAGACTGGCTAAATGGGTCATGCTTCTAAGAGAATTTGACATTGAATATGTTGAAAGAAAAGCTATAAAAGGTCAAGTTATTGCTGATCAACTAACAGATGCACCCATGTTTGATGACACACCAATGCAAATGGAATTTCCAGACTCCTCTATTATGCACCTATCTTCTAGAGAATGGCAATTGTTCTTTGATGGCTCCTATACACATAATGGATCTGGAGCAGGCATATTGTTCATAACTCCTCAAGGATACTCCATTCCAAAAGCATTTAGACTAAATTTCCCCTGCACAAACAATATTGCAGAATATGAAGCCCTTTTGAATGGTATGAAAATAGCAATTGAATGGAGAGTAACGGAGCTACATATTCATGGAGACTCTCAACTTGTTATTCATCAAGTCAATGATGTGTACCAAACTAAAGATGAAAAGCTCATTCCTTACAAGAGAATGGTAGATGATCTTAAGAAACATTTCATATCTATCACATTTGAGCAAATTCCTAGAACGGAGAACAAGGTTGTTGATGCAATGGCAACATTATCTACTTTATTACAATAGCTTGAACATGAGCTACGCTACGAGTTCCTGATGGAAGCACTATCTTATCTTGCATACGATTCCCCTGAAACCCACGTGATCTGCACTATTGTAGGTCATGATTCATCCAAATACAAAAACCTATTTTCCTATCTCAAAGACCAAATCATTCCCAACACCTTCAACCGCCATGAAAAGAGATACCTTATTCGTAATGCCTCCCGATATGTCATCATTGGTCATGACTTGTACAAACGAGGTCTAGATGGTACACTACTTAGATGTTTGGAATGGGAAGAGTCTCAATGTGCATTAGAGGAAGTCCATGATGGTATTTGTGGGTCACACTCGAATGGTTTAACACTAGCTTGAAAACTTATTAGGGTTGGGTACTATTGGCCTGAAATGGAGAAAGAGTCTATCAAATTTGCTAAGAATTGTCAAAAGTGTCAAGTACATGGCAACTTAATTCATGCCCCGGGGAGGGATCTAATCCCCTTTACTACACAATGGCCTTTCCATCAATGGGCATTTGATCTTATTGGGATGATTCATCCTCATTCTTCTAATGGACATACCCATATAATCACAGCTACAGATTATTTTACAAAATGGGTAGAAGTAGTCCCTTTGACACAAGCAACTAGAAAGCAAATATCTATGTTCATATTGAACTATATCATATGCAGATATGGGATACCTCATTCCATAATCACAAATAATGGTGGACAATTCAAGAACAAAGACCTAGATGATCTATGTGCCAAATTCAAGATCACACAACATTGGTCTTCTATCTACTATCCTCAAGGGAATGGCCAAGCTAAGGCCTCTAACAAAAATCTATTGAAAATCTTGCACCGTATAGCTAATAAAATAGGAAGAGACTGGCATCTCATGATCAATCTAACTCTCTGGGCCTATAGAACAAGTATCAGAACACCTACTGGGGCTACGCCTTTCACTTTAGTTTATGGTTCTGAAGCAGTACTACCTATTGAGGTTGAAATCCCATCACTAAGAATCAGAATGCATGGTCTAGTAACTGATGATGACTACAGAGTGTCTAGGTTGCAAGAACTTGAACTACTAGATGAGCGCAAACAAGTAGTGTATGATCATCTTAGAGTATATCAGAAGAGAATGTCTAGAGGCTACAACAAGAAAGTCAGACACAGAGAATTTTAGGTTGGTGATCTAGTCTTGAGAGAAAATCCTAAAAATCAATCCCATCAAGAATGCAAGGGAAAGTTTGAACCCAACTGGCTGGGTCCCTTTGTAATCACTGCTACTTTTGGCTCTAGTGCCTATCAACTCTCAAAAACTGAAGGAGAACAGCTCTGAGAACCAATCAACGTTCTCCATCTAAAGAAATTCTACGCCTAAGGCATTTAGTGTATGGTAAAATGTCCTGAAAAAAATCTTAAAAATTTGAAAAAGTCCTAAAAAAATGAACATCTTGGTGAAAACCTAGCAATAGGTGCCTTGATGATTCAAAAAAAAAGTAAAAAATATCAAAAGTACAAAAAAAAATTTAAAATTTTTTTAAAAAAAGAAAAAAAGAAAAAGAAAAAGTGCCTTGGTGAAAACCAGGAAACAGGCACCTTGGTAGCAAAAATAGAATCTCTGCCAAGATGGTGAAAACTTGGCAAACGGGTGCCACTTGTTCAAAATGCTCCATCTATCAACACAATCTTGGTCTTTCCCAGCTTTCAGTCTTGCTTTAGTTTGTACATATCTCCCAGTTTGTTTTAGCATTTCCAATTTTTATATAAGTTGATTTGTACACCAATCAGCTCAAGCATCTGTATCCTATCAATGTTCAAACTTGGGGGCAATCAATGTCATATCCTATGGTCTCCAGTGTATCTTAGATGTATCATATCCAATCAGAGTCCTTTGAAGCTTCATTTGAGTTAGTCAAGTCTGTCTCGTCTCCAAAAAGGATTTTGCATCTACAACAACAATCAAACACAAACTGAAAACAATCTGTGCTTTTCATGCTTTTATCTCCTTGTATGCTTACTGATTCGCATTGAGATTTTTTCATATTGTGTCCCTTCGAGCCCTTCGATGATGTCCTTTACAAGATTTAGAGAGTGATGACTAGGGGTATAATCTTTTCTTTGTCTTCTTCTTGTATGTGAAAACCTAACAACTTTGGAAATTCTGGATTGAAATGGTGTCTGACTGTAAGAGCCTGTATCTTGAATTGGATGGCCATGCGTACCTTGACCATTGATACCCAAAAAATTCAAGGAAGTTTGATCTAACTATTGTCTTTTTGAGTGAGTTCTTTCTCCTATTGTGAAACATGATCTTACCTAAGGATGTGAACGATAAAGGGTCACTACAAGTAATTCATATTAGATTTAGAATGATCTCTTGACTGCTTGATGTGTTTGAATGTAAGGCATATTCTAGTCATCATGACATTCATGTTTTGATGCTTATACAAATTTCTATATCAAAATGGACATGATATTCAGGTCATCCTGGCGTTTGTACCTTGGTGCTTATATCTAATCTGACATTCTAAAAATAAAATCAATATTCATATGTCCATAGTTGTTTGACTAGTGGGTGTTGTATTGGTTCTTGAGCATTACAAATCAATATTCATATGTCTATGTTTTCATGGCTAGTGGGCATTGTATTGATTTATCTGGTTACCTAAAAGTTCAATGATGATAACAAATCGACACATGATCAGTGAGTAGGTCCTAGGTCCTAGGGTTGCATTATCATCCTGCATGTTTCTTTGCATATTTGCACTTTGCATGATCTCACAAATTGCTTGCACACTTAAAACAATTCTCCACTTGTCTCTTCAAATCTAACAAGAGCTGAATCCCACATGAAGGTTCCTCCAACGAAATAGCAAGTAGAATCCTTTTTCAGGATCAAAATCAAAATCTCAAATCATTTATATTATTAACTACTTGCATAATCAACCTTCAATCACCACAGAAATCTAGTATTCAACTTAACTAATTATCTTACATCAAACTATCAAATTTTCAACTTGGTCAACCATGGTCAACTCATGGTTTAACCTAGTCAAACTTGGTCTCCGAGACCTCCAAACGATGCAGAATGCATTCCCGAATGTGTTTAACCACTTCTCAAATCAATTAGCATGCTTCTAAACTATCAATGTTGACTTTTCTTGTTAGATTTCAATTTTAATCCCGAAGGGGGCATGGTATTGCACATCATTCAAAGTCTGTAATCAAATTTGAAATCATATCTTTATGGAAATCATATCTTTCATTAGTAATCAAGACAACAACCATGTCTAGTTGCTAATTCATCAAAAGTCCTCTTCGCTCGGGGCAAATCTATCATCACTTGGGGCATATCAAATTCATCAAAATGTAATACCCCAAAAATGGGCCATATCAATATGGTATTCTCCTAATCTTGTAAACTGTATCAGTTTTTTGCAACCATCATAGTGTTCTTTCCTTGGTTCTTCAACAACTAAAGGGTTCGGATGTGATACCTGCTAGTTCTGCTAAGACAATCAAGTCTAGAACCGGTCACTCACTTCTTCACAATCATAAGGTTCGGAATCAGGTATTTTGACACTTTTTTTCGCAATCCTCAGTTCATCGCTGCTACAATGAACATTATTTTTGGTCATTCAGGACCTATTATCTTTATATCAAATCAATATCAATCAGCTTCTGTCTCATATCAATTATCAATTTCGAATCCGTTTCATATCTCTATCAAACACAGATTGTCTTTGAATCACTGCGCTTCGCACAGCAATTCAAAGAGGGGCAAAATGCAATACCCCAAAAATGGGCTATAGGTTCATTAACCTCCTATATTGACACATCGAACAAAATCGACATCAAAGTCCTAACCAAAGGCACATCTGCACATCATCGAATCCTAATTGATTATCATAAATTATGCATCGGGGAATATTCTTAGTAATATTCCTAATCATCATAATTATCTTTAATTTAATGATTATTTGGTGATAAATCCCATTTATCTTAAGTTTGATTAATTGAATATTTTCACATTTAATTAATTGGATTTAATTCTGCCACTTAATTATTTAATTGAATTTAATTATATTTATTCCTAAGTATTATTATTTAAATTTGACAATAAATCAAAATTCCTATTATTAATTGATTAAATTCTTATTTAATTAATTAAAGCAAGTTGTCATATTTAATGATATTATTTTTGGAATAAAAGTTTAAAAAAATAATTGATTAACCCATAAATCAATTATTTTATTTTTAAAAATCAATTAAGTTGGAAATAAATCACTTTATTATTAAATTAATTCATAAATAAAACATGCACAATCATAAAAGCAAACAACTATCAATTATCAATTAAAGCTAAACTCTATTTTGAGTTAAAACTTAGCTTTTGCATGTTTTTGTGAGTTAACTATCTTTTATTTAAAAATAACTCAAAAAATCAACCTGAGTTATTTGAGTGATTTATGGCTTTTTTTCCCATGCACCTCCAAAGCCTTGGATTTCTATAAAAACAAGGCTCAGCTCTTCATATCTCATCTCATAATTTTGCAAGCTTACTTTGCCAAAGTCATCTATGAATTGCACAACTATTTTGAAGAATTGGAATTTGGAGAATCAAAGCTTATTGCGAATCAACATTGTTGTGAGATCAATCTTGTTTTTTTTACATTCATTTAGATTCATTTTCATATCATTGTTAGATCATTTTAGCATATCAATTTCCATATTATCATAGATTTCATATCATTTTTCATAATTGCATCTAAAATAATAAAAAAATAGATTAATTGCATTCATATTCCATATCCATCTTTTGCATTCAAATCCTTTGTTTAGGTGTCCTCTAGGTCACTGATCTCGATTACAATCTGAGAACATCAATCTCGCACCTATTAGAAGGCAGTAAATCGCTTGGTTAGATTAGATTTTAATTATTACATGATTTTGTTTTTGCTAACCTCTAATGTTTTACTGAAGTGTTGTGTCTACAGATCAGGTACAATTTTCACACACACACAACTACTCGGTCTTCATGTAGAAAGCTTAGTCATTACTAAAAATGTTTTCATGGCTTATACTGTCTTCCTCGGCAATTAACTGTTGTTCGGTCGACACTAGAATTTTGCTTGGTATACACTAACTCAGTTGACACTAACATTACTTGGCTTAAACATGATTTCTCCATTCTTGCTCGGTCAAGCCTACCAATTTAGTATTCAATCTTACTAAGATAAATAATACATTGTCTTATCATTGTACAACATAGTCAAGTACACTTTATAGTATCAAGATAACTCAACCTTTCCCTAGGTGCTATTGTTACCAACCTTGCCCCAATCCTTCACAACAATACAATAGATATAGTACTTTCCTAAGTAGCAAAAATCTTACCAATTAAGGTTTGACATCAATGACAATACAAAAATTGTTTCAATTGCAGTTTCCAACAATGATACCGTCAACCCAGGTCCTCATTGCCTCACCAAAATTTTGCCTTGCTGCATTTGCTTCAAGAATCTATTACTTTCGGCTGAATTTGGGTCAAAATCCTATGGAGACTGGGCTAGTGGTAATACACCTACGTCGCTAAGTGAATTGATGAATTCATCCATAGTAATCACCAGCTATTTATGTTCATTCTTTTCCCTTCCATCCTTCTTTGATTGACCAAGCATATGATCGGCAAAAAATTTGAATAGATGATCTCTGGAATCTCTAGTCAATACACCAAGCTCCATTTTTTTAACTTCAAAGTCCTCCACTTCAGGTTCTTGTACTCCTTCCTTGGGTTTAAAAGTAGTGATTTCTGTAGTTACTTTCCCGATGGAGGGATCTATGGACAGCCTTGCATTACTCTTCATTTTGTTTGCCTTAGGAGTGCGGACAACATATTTTGTGATGATCTCTTTTACTAGAAAGGAGACAGGTTTAAAGCTTCTCTTCCTATTTACTAAGTTAGTCGACCATGGGGGAATTGAAATGGAAACCATCATGTTATCAGATGTTTTGGAGGGAGTGACATTAACCTATTGAACCTCAGGATTTCTGGCAGACATCTCCTGATTCTTCTCCTGGTGTTCAGGTGAAAACAAGATATCCTCATCATTGATTTCAATGTCAATAAAATCAAAACCCAGAGATACCATCTAAGCACGGCTTTTAGACCTAGTTATGGGTCTTGTCTAAGGTGCAATAAGATGTCCACTAGGGGTTTTTTTTCTTTTGGAAGGGGGGGTTTTACCTAGATCAATAGTCAAAAGAGATATATTAGATGAAATATGTGACACATCCACCAAGATAGAGTCTTCATTATGTTTCTCAAGAGGGAGGCTCTTTGTTTTCTCTTTCTTTTCCTTTTTAACTAGGCCTCTGTGACTTCAAAAATGGACCTGGCTCTTAGCTTTATGTTGTCCTCTTCTTCTCTTTCCAAATCTATATCTAGAAAGCCTTTTGTTTTCAAAAAATTAGTTTCTGAACCTGTAATCTCAGAACCATCCTCACTTACTCCATATGTATCAAATTTTAGCTGCAAAATCTTGATCTTTGGAACCAAAAGTCTGGAGTGATCTCTTTTTCTTATTTCTTCTTCATCCCTGAGATCTTCCCATAAATCCTCACTATGCAAGTTCGATGATGTATGATTACTTAAACTCAGAACCTTTCTGGAAAAACCTTTATTGTCAAAACCTGTCCTTGGGTCAGAAAATCACATGTGAAAGCTTACCAAATTACTGCCTATTATCGAGGCATCAATCATATTTTTGCAGACCAAAGTTCCCAACTTGATTGGAAACATGGAAGCCCATTTTTCCTCTGGTAAAATATTTTTAATCATAGTAAACATCTACCTGTAGACTTCGGCTAAAATGAAACCATCAAAAGAAAACCGGGGTAGCTTGAGGGGTTCTTCCTCAAAACCTCGTATTCTGATATAGGTGAAATGTGGAAATTGAATATAGAAACTACCATAGGTTTGAACCAATTTCTAGGCTTCCAATGAGACCCTCTATTTTGGAATTCATGCCAGCTGGTGACACATTTTTTCAAGGAAAATGTCATGAACCCTTCTATAATCCTCAAGGACCTTATCTCTTTTTAACAAGGTACAATATTAAAAAATATTAAAGTCCTCATTCTAGGGTTCATGAGGAATAGCTCCCAGATCTTGAGTGCATGCAATGCAGTAGATTAAATAAGAGGACATATAGAATTCCTTCTTTATTTCTTGAGCTTGTTTAAGCTGATCTCTCAAAGAACGAACAATGATATCTACCCATTTGAGATGTTTTTTTCCCTCCAAAATTATTTCTATAAAGTTGTACATCTAGTCTTCGAAAAGGAGAACTTGTTCTGAACCTTTTACTCGATGTAACAGGACCATTATATCATGAACATGTAGCTTCATATGATCTTTGGTTGAGACCTTGGGCAACCTGGATACTCCCTTATACAAAATCTTGGTCCATTTTTGAGCCATATGACTACAATTTTTGTTGATATTTTCTTGAAACTGGGCAAGTGACTGGGTGGGAGTAAAGCTAAC
The DNA here is from genome assembly GCA_027943335.1 of Chamaecyparis obtusa. Lineage (NCBI taxonomy): Eukaryota > Viridiplantae > Streptophyta > Pinopsida > Cupressales > Cupressaceae > Chamaecyparis > Chamaecyparis obtusa. Next base: position 261,675 of record BSBK01004129.1, read on the forward strand.
AAAAGTTTCCTCTAGAATCTTGAAAACGTACATAATAATTTCTCTGGTCACAGAAAAAAGGGTTTGACCTCCAACATTCATTATACATTTAGACTTACAATCGTAATGGATTACACATTATTGAATTAACTCTGGACTTACTACGGCTGGACGGAAAGCTACAGCTTCAAGTAACCCACTAGACAAGAATTATCAGCTACAAACTTTCTCTACAGAGTCTGTCAGGTTACCAATCATTTTTTCTACTTCAACTCCTAACAAGTCAGTGTCTGTAATTACAGGAGCATGACATCCCAGGTTTGTAAGATTTTTGAAGAAATGCATACTAGACCTCATTTTCTCTTTCCAAAATCAAACAGAAAATAACCCCCTCTTTGGGAAAAAACACTACCATACAGGAATAGGAAACAAAAAGAGGGCTTTTAGTAGCTACCTATGTTCCGTTGACTTAAGAAAACAACTTCCTTCTTTTGCAGTCGAGAGTCCAATATTTCATAATGGAAAGAAGAGAGCTACATGAGTACTTATATTCTAAAAATCATACCAAAAAGTGTCAGCTTGGGAGGCATTAAATGATGGCATTGATTAGAGTGAAGTGAAAAATGATGATTTGACAACCAATTTCCACTGAACTCCGCAACTTTTTAAAATATCATTAACTTTCTTTAAGTGACACCCCTCACTCATGTTTAGGGTCCCTTTCATTGCACTTCAAATCATCAATTTGGATTTAACCTGTGGTTTTTGTCTTTTCAAAACTGTTCGTACTTCAAACCCAATAATAACCTTAGTGTCCATTTACATTATCCACATCATCGACTGTCACATCGCTCCTTGGTTTTACCACTATTTCCTCTTGAACTCCTTCAAACTTATTTGAACCACGGTTCAAAGGGGTTCAAATTGGTTCACCATTGTATGATGACATGATTAGGGTCCCACCTCCATTTACCAACGGTAGAAAAAAAAACTTAAGTTGAACTACTTTGAACTACTTTGAACCAGAGTTCAAAGAGGTTCAAAGTGGTTCATTAAAAAGGTTAAGACCAAATGATAATTGACCAGAGGATTCATACTTTGAAAAAGATGAGCCTGAAGGTTACATTAGTTAATTCAAAGGCTAGGCCGACCTTGGAGAGCTGCTGACGCAAAATGTAAAGGAAGGACGTTGAACTAGGCTTGAAGGAACAAAAAAATAAAGGGTCAAAGACACTTTTTTTTAAATGGAAACTCTGAATGACCCTAACAGTATTCCAGGCTTAATCAATATCTTTTACAGAAAGGTTTTTATAGAGTTAATGCATGGATTAATTTATATTTCAAATATATTAGAGATTGGGTGTTTGTTTTGGTTGTATATGTAGATGATATTATTTTTGGTGGGAATGATGAAAATTGTAAAGATTTTTCTAATCATGAATTCAGCATTCAACAATTCTATGATAGGAGAGTTATATTATTTTCTTGGATTAGAATTTTCTTTGTTGGATGCAGGCACATTTTTGTCACAAACTAATACACCAAGGAAATGCTCAAAAAGTTTCAGATGGAGGATTGCAAATCAGTTAGTACATCAACGGTTACAAGATGTAAACTGAGTAAGAATGATGATTCTCCTACTATAGATCAAACAAATTACATTTCTATGATTGGTAGTCTATTGTATCTAACAACATCTAGACTAGATATAATTCAAGCAGTTTGTATGGTTGCTCAGTTTTAGGCTTCTTCTCATCTTAATGCAGTTAAAAGAATATTAAAGTATGTAAAAGGTACTATTGATTATAGTTTATGGTATTCTTGATCAATTGATTTTACATTTACATCATATACAAATGTTGACTTGTCGGGTTGTGTTGATGATTGACGCAACACTAGTGGTGCAACCTTTCTTTTGGGAGACTAGTTGGTGACATGGTTAAGCAAAAAACAAGACTCTGCCACTTTGTCTACAATGGAAGTCGAATACATTTCTATTGTCTCTTGGTCTACACAAGTATTTTGGATGATGAAATATCTCACATATTTGTAGGTGGTATTTGATTGTCCAATTCCTATTTATTGTGATAACAAGGCTATTAACATCTCAAAAATCCTCATTACCCATTCATGCACTAAGCATATCTCTATTAAATATCATTTTATGAAAGAGAAATAAACTAATCATGAGCTTTTTCTTGAGTATGTTTACACCAAACATCAGGGCAAGTGAACCAAGATGGTGTGCAAAAAGGGGGGTATAAGTAACCACTTTTTTTTCTAAAATTGGGTAAACCTGAACTTCAAAGAGAAATTGGAGGGTCTTGCACTCAAAATTAGAAGATGTGTAAAGAATAAGAATTGTACTAGTTTGAGTCTATTTTCTAAACTACAAATCCTTTTTTAAAAATAGATAAGATTAAGAGGGTCAAACCCTTCGCGCAAGAAAAAGTGTTCCTAATTTTTTCAAAAAACATAACACAGCTATTTTCGTGCGCTCAACAAAAGACATAGTTAGATTTAGTATTTTGGAAAACTATTTGGTAGGGTGGGAAGTAAGAGTGAGATCTAGAAGTTGTGTATTTTTTCATAATTTTTTGTTGGGTACTTTTTTAATGATTTTTTGAAGTGACCAAATCCTAAAAATCTGGTACCTATTCGTCCGCTTGGCATAACTTGCAACAAAATAATTAAAAATGTAATTTTCTATTTTTGAAAATGTAACTTGTTGTTGAATGTAAAGATGTTAGTAGAAGATAACTATGGTTTCTATTTTTGATCATTGGTTATGTGCATGGTATTTTACTTCATGGGCTCTTTTCTTGGTAAAGAAATTATTGTATGGAGAACTAACATCCCTATAGGAAGATAGATTTACAAATACATGGAAGGGCTAGGAAACAAAATAGATGCCTATAAGGCCTATTTTTTATCTCTTTAAGATATTTTAGGTACTATTTTTTTGGTTACCAATATTGTACCGATAAGGCAATTTCATGAAGGTTCCTCATTGAAACAAAGGAAACTAGAAGTGATAATTGGTGGTCCACTCTTTAAACCTAAGAGGATGAAGAAAAGTGAGAAAGGAATAGAAGTTTTTATAGTTTCAATATCTGAAAGTGAAGAGGAATCTTCTAGAATAAAAGTGAGTGTAAGTGAAATAATGGAAGAAGCAAAAAGTGAAGAAAAATTAGAGGAGATGGAAGCTGAGAAGGAAATAGAGAAACCCATGGTTTCACTGGTAGGATCAGAAGCTATTGATCCTAATGTTGGTTAACATTGAATTTAATAAGATTGGTGGTTTGTAGGATGAGTGCTCTCTAGCCAATAGAACCCTTGTACTAAAGTTTATTATAGATCATCTTATTAACAAAAGGATTGTAGTATCCAGTATATCTGACATTCTACCTAGTGACATTTTTGTACAAGTTGAAAAGAATTTTTTATAGTTCAGTGTTGAATTTTGGTCCATAGAAAATAAATTTGAGAAGAAATGTAATAGTGCTATGTAGAAACTATCCCTATGTATTGGTAAGACAAGAGAATGTTAGGACCAAATCTTAGAGGTCCACCAGTACTGTCTACGTTGGCTTGCTGTTGTTGAAAATTTCAAAGGACAATGTGATAAGATTGAGTCTAAGCTCAATGAGCTGGGAAAATCCTATGATATTTTCAAAGACAAAAAGGGAAAGAAAAGGATGAGGATAGGAGAACTGTAGGTTGAGATTATATCTCATCAAAGGCACATGGATGAGCTAATCAAGACCTTGTAGGTTCTGAAGGATATGGTGGAAGTCAAGATGGAGCATGTTTCTAGCACCACAATTGATGCTGAGAATTTTGAGTAGATATTTCCTACTTATAATTGGATAGGATTTTTTGACAAGTTTTTGGAATGTGGAATTTTGTGTGCTCGAATGGAGGCAGTGATTGCAAAATGGAAGAAAGGGTTCCATGTCATTAAGGAAAAGTATAAAAAGGTATTTATCATCAAAACTATTTTTTACTTGGTTTATTTTTGGCCCTTTTCCATTATGGACAAAAGGGGGAGAATTTTTGATAAGGAGAAAACAAAAGATATCATCTACTTAGGGGGAGTGTCCTTGGATTCTTAACTCCTCTTATTTTGAAGTTTTACCATCAATGCCAAAGGGGGACATTGTTAGAATATGTGAGGAAGTATTGGCATTGGTTGTCATTGATGTCAAAACTTCTTATCGACACTCTAGATATTTTGGTTAATGTTTTACATGCCATGTTAGATGTCGATGGTGTAAAAAGAAATTTTTGTCATATATAAGGAAGACTTAGAATGAAGACATTTTAGGTTTCCTAGTACATCAAAGGTGGATCAATTTATCTTCCACAACACATTTGAGTTAGTATCTTATCGGTGATAATGCATATTTTGTGTATCCATCTTTTGGTCTTAGTTGTTGTGCTCAAATGGCTTCAAAAAAAAGTAATGTGTTACAATATCCTAAGTCCAACCTATCTATGAATTGTATTGTAGCATGTTATTTTCTCTTACGTATGTCCTATATTTAGGACCGATGCTATGAATTAAATGAAAATGTAATATGTGTTGTATTGGTGATATTACACACTTGGTGTGAAGCTGGAATATGTAAGACCGGATACCAATATAAATAAAGAAGAACCTTTTTTTATCCAATATAGAATAGCAAGTGAACATGTGTGGCTTATCTGGATTATATTTGATGTGACTATGAATATAGGTGAAGGAGATCCATGTTCATGTTTAGAGAAGACTATAAATCTTAGAAGTGGATTATATTCCTTTTCATATCATCTGGTAGTGAGCCTCTTTATATCAGCAGTGAGCCTTTGTATCAAATCACCTTTCAGTCTCACCTTGATATGTGTTTTTACATTTAATGAGAATTAGCTTCTTCATTGTTTTTTCCATGTAAAATTTGGTGTTCTTTTTTGAGTGCTCCTGTGTATTTCATGCTTATATTTACTATGGATGTTTAATGTACTAAATCGACAAATCTTAAGAACTGTTATTAGAATTGTTGAAGTGTTAACAGATAGAGAAAAAGTTTTGTAAAGTTGTGTGGGAATAACTGATTCACCCCCCTCTCAATTATTTGACATCTTCAACATCTTTCTCCATAAGTAGTTTGACATGGAATTTGGTCAACGTGTATGTTTTTGAATAAGGTAAAAATAGGTTTTGAATGGAACCTGAAACCATTTACATCATAGAAAAAAGATAAAGAATTAAAGTTTTCCAAAATGATACGCCTGCTAGAAAGAATAGAGTAGGACCCAAAAAAAATACTAGAAACGATAAAAAAAGAAAAGAAAACATATCTAGCAACACTACCAGCAGCACCTAGCAACGAACATGACAAAACTAATATCTTATCATTTTGTCCACCTTCATCTTCAGCTCCTCCATCTTCTAGATTGCTTTTTTCAGGTCCTTCAGCTCCTTTGGCTTCTCAGGGATCTTCCTCTACGTACGCCCTCTGATTCTAGTACCTGGACCTACACTCCCAGCATCATCATCAATAGTTATGGTTGTATTTTCCAGCTAGTTTTTCTCCAGGTAGTTGTGAAGCATGTTTAGGTTGATGATAGTTGCATTGAGTCCTTCATTGCTGTGGCTCAGGACTTCATTAATCATTTTACCATTGTTGCTAACTTTGACCTTTATTTCCTTCACCTTGTTGTCAATGATTTTGTTGATTTCGGTAGTTATCTCCTCCTTCCATCTTTTATTGTTTACCTTATCCAAAATCTTGTTCTCTAGCTTCTCCAGCTTCATATTCAGGGTTTCCATAGTTTTCTCTAGAGAGTAAAGGTGGAGCTTAATCTCCTGTATCTCCTGATTGATCCAATCCTAAGGAATACTCTAACCTTCATCTTTGTTAACATTGTCCAAGTTCATAGCATCCTCCAGGGGAGCGGTGAAATCATCTTTTTGAATTTTTTCCTCCTCAATGGCATTATGATTAGTACTAGCACCCGTTTCTTTTTGTTCCTCCTCTTTTTCATCAGTGATAGGGGAGTTCTAACCAGTTTCAATTTCCTCTTCATCCTGCCCCTCCAAAAATCCCAAAGAGTCCTCCTTAAGGGGTTCCCCATCATCTTTACTTGCCAGGTCCAAACCTTCCTCATTGGTCAACGTGTATGTTACCAATACTGAATGAGGTAGAAAGGAAGTGCAGAATAAGATCTCTTTACTTATCTTTGATGATCTTAACTCCTACTAGATGGTGGAAGGGGACATCAACTCTCCACTTTTCCCCTATGAAAATCATGGAGGTACTATGGATTACTCTATGAGTATGGAAGAATTATCTAAATTCATCAACAAAATGGGGCTATATGATATTGATTTGGAAGACGGATCCTTCACTTGGTCTAATAACAGGAAGGGGAGTAATCTAATTGAAGTCAACCTTGATAGGTTCCTTTCCTTAGTTAACTAGGATTTGGGATGAAATGTCACTCTGAAAGCTCTTCCCAGAATGGTTGCAGACCAAAATCATCTACTCTTACATTGGATTAAAAGACCTCTATCTATGACCCTTCCTTTTAGATATGAGATTATCTAGGCTTCCCACCTAGACTTTAGAAATTGCAATCAAATGTGGGGTAATACACACATTCAAGGAATGACTATGTTTAGAATATCTCATAAATTATAAAATATAAGGAAAAGGGTGAGAGAATGGAACAAATCAACGTTTGGTGACATCTTACAAAACAAAAAGGAAATATCTACCAAGATGGAAGCTTTACAAGGTGAAATGGCTCAGGGAGACCAATCTGAATCCATTCATCTTGAGGATGAACAATGACAAAAGAAATGGAAATAAAATCTATAAAGGGAGAAAATTTATTAGAAGAAAAGGTCAACGGTGAAATGGTTAATAGGGGGAGATAGGAACACTCCATTTTTCCATAGATCAGCTAGTAGGCACATGAAGATAAATTCAATACAATTCTTATTGAATGGTCACAATCAGGAAATCTATGATGATGTTAAATTGGGAGAATCATTAGTTGACTACTTCAAACAAGTTTCTTTTGATCATGGTCTTCCTTTCTTGGTTGGCTAGGAGGACCAAATTTTAGACTCCTTCCCCAAGTCTATAAGTCCTTAAGACAATCATTAAATTTTAGCACATGTTACTATGAAGGAAATTAGATATGTGGTCTTCTTAATGGGTGCCTCTAAGGTATCAGATTCAGATGGGTTCCCCCTACCTTCTTCAAGGAATTCTTGGATGTGGTGAGTCATGACATCGCTATGGCTACAAATAATTTCACAAGGACAGGTATGTTGCTAAAGAACATTAACAACACTTTTATTGATCTTGATCCTAAGATTTAGGAGCCTAATAATTTGACTAATTCTTGATCAATTAGCCTCTGTAACACTCTTTATAAAATATTCTACAAATTTTTTGATTAAAGAAAAAATAAGTTTTGAAGGGACCCAAAACCCTTTACATCTCAATTACATAAGATTTTTCAATAAATATCCACTGCACAAAATAAACAAAGAAACAACAAGACAAAAATAAAGTAGAAAACACAAGATAAAACCAACCCAACCCCAGCAAAAAGCCAACAAAATACTAGCAAGATAAACCTTAAATAAGAAACAAGCATAACAGAACTAGCCCAAATTTTTTAGAGTCTTAGCAACTTTCTCTTCTAGCTAATTCATTTTCTAAGCAATATTCTTCAACTCCACGATGTCTTGAGACACATTCTAGGTCCTTTTTTTAGTGCTCACCCTCATCCTCTTTCTCAGACGGGGGCCACAGTATCCTCTATGTTAGCCTCTTTATCCTGCTCTAGGTCCACAAAGGCCCTTTCTTGGTGTAAATTTTCTAGTTTAACAACCAAAGCCTTCATATTCTCAACAAAGGACTTGACCATTTTTTTACTATGCCCCATAATCTTCTACAAGGTAGTGTTAGACTTGGTGACCTAGTTCATTTCCTCAATCTTATTGTCATAAATTTCCTTGGTTTTCTTAATGGCCTCCACATTCTTGGTCAAGAAGTATACCATCACTTTTTTCTCTTTCTCCAAAGTTTTGGACAACATAGTTAAGCCTTTCCATGATGAAGCTATTAGAGGCTATAACTAGAAGGGTTTTGTTAGTAGGAGAATTTTTTTTGATGTTTTTGTCTCTACTCATGAAATTATCCACTCCATGGAAAAGTGTCGAATGCCTAGTCTTGTTCTGAAACTAGACATTTTAAAAGCCTATGATAAAGTCAAATGGGATTTTTTGTTCAAAGTGTTATCTAGAATGGGGTTCATGATAGGTTTTTTAGCAAGTGATCAAGTAATGTGTTGATATTGACAAATTATTTGTCCTTGTCAATGGTGTCCCTAGGGATTTTTTTTTGTTAAGAAGGGGATCAGACAAGGAGACCCTCTCTCCCCATATTTTTTCATTATGATTGTAGAGGTGATTGAAATGAATGTCCCCAATATGGTCTGTGAGGGAAGAATCCAAGGGGTAAAAGCTACTTCAACCCTCCCCACCTTAGTTCTACAATAATTTGTGGATGATAGGATTCTATTTGGAAAAGGCTTTATTGTGTAGCTAGGGAAGAGAAGACATTTCTTACTAATTATGCTAGGGTGTCAAGCCAACATATCAATTATAAAAAAAGAAACATGTATTTCTTCAATACTAGAGAGGATATGCATTTAAGAGTTAATAATATCTTGGGTTGTCAAACTATTTCTCTCCCTAGTACCTACTAGGCCTTCCCCTCATAGTCACCTCAACCTATTGGAACATCATTCTTGAACATATATAGAAAAAGTTGGCAAGTTCGAAAGGAAATATCCTTAGTAGTGTAGGGAAGCTTCAATTACTCAAAACCTACCTTCAAGGAATCCTTGTTTAATTTTTATCTATATTTAAATCTCAAGGTCTACGACAAAGAAATTAGAAAGACAACATTCCTTTTTGTGGATTGGTATGGAAGAGAAGAAAATATTAGTTGTGATTAACTGGGATACGATTTGTAAGCTAAACATCTTGGTGATTTGGGGATAAGAAAAATTTCAATTCTTAATAAAGTTCTTATTTCCAAGTTGGGTGAACCCACAATAGTGGGTTACAATTTTTTAGAGGAAGGAATTCATCCCAAAAATCATGAGAGCGAAGATTTATTCAAATACTTTCGATAGAATGTACTTTTTATCAAAAGTACTTTATATCAAAAGTCCCCAAGAATGGTTAATTTGCATTGTTTTATGTAAATTACTTTCAATAGAAAGTACTCTCTATCCAAACTAGGTACTTTCAATCGAAAGTACTTTCTATCGAAGGTCCCTAATTAGGTCTTGCTTGCAAGGTTTGAAGAAATTCTGAGAATTTCATGGCTTTGAGGCTCAAGCACACGAATCAAATGGAACAATAAGGAGACGTCCTTTTGCATAGAATAAGTACTCAGAATGATATTTCTAATGATTATAGATTCGACAATTTTTTAATTTATTATACATATATTTTTTATGTTAATTTAATGTAGGTTTTTTATCAAATATAAACCTCTAAGTTTGACATTCAATGAAAAATAGTAGAAAAGAGAAAAAAAAATTAAAAAATAGCAATGCCCTCTGTCTTCGAATCTACTTTCTATCTAAATTTTTTGTTTTTGAAATTAGATAAATACACAACAAGTTATAAGCTATGTAGTTAAGGTATGTCAAAATTACGGTTTAGTCAACTTCAAATGTTAATAAAATATGAAATAATCATGATAATGTCATCAAACCATTTGCATGCCCTCCGTATGGATGTTACAAAACTAAATTCGAAAGAAACACATTCATATCTATTTTAGAAAAAAAGTTATGCTCTATGAAAATAATGTTACTCTTTGAAAATGATGTTTTCAGCACCATACCATTTTTGTGGGCGAAAGATAAAACTATTCAAATCAATTCAAATATATATATCTAGACAAAAAATCCTAAAAGACTCTAATTTACTTTATTCTTCAATTTCAAACGGTTCAATGACAATATGCATCCGAATCTGAAATTTTTTTTCAAAATGTACAATTCAGTGTCCGTTCAGGCAAAAAAGTGTAACCCACTATTGTGGGTTAACATAATTAGGTTGGAAGATGACTCTGGAGAAGACTGAATGGAGTCATACTATGAGAGAAAAATACCTTAACTCTGGCAGCTTCTATAAATTTCTCAACACCCCTAATATTGCCACTAGATCTATAATTTGGAATAATATTTTAAAGAGTAGGAAAACTATCTAATTGGGGGTAATGTGGCATCTCAGTGAGGGTAGAAGTATTATATTTTGGGAAGATTTCTGGGTGGATGAGGGTAAATTGGATTCCAATTTGATCCTGAGGAGGTATATGGATATTACAAAAAGAATCATTGGCACTAGAATGATTGACCACATTTCCCTAAACAAAAAGTGAATCAGCATTACCCAATGTTGTAGGGAACATTCATATTTTCTTCACAAAGATAGAGAGCTTATGAGGATTACCAACAAGGTTAGAATCCTTGTCTTCCACAGAGAAGACCAATTTATTTGGAAGATAGACAAAAACCCTATGGTTTCACAATGCAATCATCTTACAAACTATTGTCAAATGTGGAACTCTCTATGAACAATTAGGAGAAGGTTTGGAACCTCTGCTTGATCTCTAAAGTCAATTTTTTTTGTGGGCAGTTCTAGATAATATGATTTTAACTCAGGATAATATCATCAAAAGGGGTTTTGAGCTCCCTAACATATGTTATCTTTATAAATAGGAGGAGTTCATTGTCCATCTTTTAATGCACTGCCAATTTGCTAGAGAGTTAAGGCAGCTAGTTTTGAATAAGTTGGGCCTCAATTGGATTTTTAATTATGGTTTGGAATAGTTTCTAGAAGAATGGAAGGAACCTACAGCTCAACCCTTGGCCAGACAATTTTTGAGACTTATTCCCCATCATGTTTGTTGGAGTCTTTGCAAAGAAATAAATAATAGGATTTTTAGGGAGGCAAAGAATCTTGTGGAAGTGGTTTTTAGATCCTTCAATCGAATGCTAACTTATAATTTGTTAGAATCAAGGGCCCTAAACTTGATTCCTAGCCTACTCCCTATGATCACAAAATGAATAGAAATTAGGATTTGCCTAATGGGTATGCCAAAGTGGATAATTCCAAATTTCTCGTTAGAAACAACACGAGGTGGATTCTTCTGGATGAGGGCTGGAGCCAGTTAAACTAAGGGCGCTACTAGAAATAGATTAGCTATGCGAGGAGGTGTGATTTGTACCTCCTTGGGGGACCTGATGGAAACCTACTCTGGTCACAGGGAGGAATTGACTTATAGCCAAGTTGAATGCATGGCCCTATTTCAAGGTCTTAAATTTTCTCTGTCTATTTTTGTTAAGGCTCTTATTATCAAGGGAGACTCAAAATTTGTTATAGATGTTGCTCAAGGTCATGCTAAAATTAATTATTCTTTTGTTGGAGTGATTGATGATATCAAAAGACTTATGCTTAGCCTTGAAGGGAATGTTGTAGTTGATTCTTTAGCAGTTCTTGACCTACGGATTAGTGGTCTAAGATGTTGGAGAGATTTTCTTCCTCCTAATGTGAAGCTCCTCCTTGAGGGAGAAAGAAAATGTTGATTTGTGCCATGAAACCCACTATTTTTCCAAGAGTGACCCTCTTATGGGATAGTAGGAATATGTTTAGTTATGTTAGTATGTTTAGTTTAGGTTTCTATAGTCTAGATGGTTTTTGATATTCCTAGTGTTTTGTTAATGTTGCTCATAATTTTCTCTTACTGTTAGCCTTTTGGACTATTTGTAATAGGTAGAACACGCGTGTTTTTTCTGCTTATTAATATCTTAAAAAATAATAGTTCTAAACTCTTTAATCACATACTAATGAAATAAAAAATATTTGTAAAATTATATACAATTTGAAAACTCAAAATATGCAAGTTAGGATAAACAACTAGTGGACTATTTTTCAAATATAATAAAATAATATATTTTACTTTTAATATAAGAGAATAGACATTTGATTATCGATTTATTAAATAAGTAATATAAATTAATTTTTTTATGTATTTTATCCTTTAATATGATAGATAAATTGGATTGACAGTAGACATTCAATTAAATTATTGTTGAATAACTTACATATTTTATCCTTCCCTCCTAGGGGAGAGGACCCAGTAGTTGAGCACCCTAAGTTCACGCTTCTCAAAATCATACATGGAAATTTCAAATCACTCCCTTTTTTTTACAGTAGCTTACTGGGCGAGTCTCCTGCTTATAACTAAGGTTTCAGAGCCACATCCTCAAATATGATACTACATCAGCATTCTTTTTGCCAAGGTGTCCAAAATAGCCTCCAAAAAAGTGAGACCAATCATAGTGTATTAGGGACCCCAATGCTTGTACAATTGATGTGGCATCACACAATTGGTTGTTTTTTAGAATAAAGGTCACATTTCATTCAATTATGGGTAGTCATCAATAGTAAAAACAACTTTAAAGACACAACTATTGGTACAATGTTGTCAAAAATATTGGATATTAAATCAGGAAGTATAGGTATTAAGTTAACAAGTGCTATCACAACCATTGGAACATGTTCAACAAGTACCGGGTCCTCTCCCTTATAACATGAGTTAGAGATGTAGATATTTAATTAATAATTACTGGAAAATTTACATATTTTATTCTTCCCTTCTACATCATGACGTGGAAATGTAGACCTTCAATTAATAATTACAAAAAACTGACACATTTTATCATTTCCTCCTAAGCATGAAAATGGAGATGTAAACTTTCAATTAATTATTAAAAAAAAACTTACGTATTTTATCCTTTCCCTTCTGCAGTATGACATGGAGATGTAGATTTTTAATTACTAAATCCATCAATCCAGCTGGAGATTTCAATTCAGCTCATCGTGCAATACGAAAGGACAAAATATATAACATTTTTGTATTCAAACTTCCGAACAAATAAGCAGATAATTGAAAATCAACTCTTTCAGTCCCGCTCATCCTCTCAAATCAAATCATAAAATACACGAACTTTTGTATTTACCTACACTGGAACACGGGATGAAAATATATTAAACTATGACTAGATCCTCCCTTTTCTTATAAATTTAGAGAATTGTCACGTTGCTATACTCACATTCAACCAAGTTTTGAATTACATTGCTATTAAATTCTCTTCTCTGAATCTGTTTTCTGAACTTAAAACTTCTAATTGTCAAATACTAGAATTTGAATTTCAGTGTTATTTAATTCTAGCAACCGAACAGACTCTAAGATAACACTAGCAACCGAACAGACTCTAAGAGATAAAAGCTGGCTTCAGGAATTTCTATTAGAATTGCCAGGGCCGTGGTTGCTTGGTGAGGTTGCAGCGCAGCAAGTATTGAATGAGGCATCGCTGGTCTTCTACTTCAGAGAGGACTTCAAATGGTTGCAGAAGAAATTCAGCCTTATATCTGCTGCTCTACAAGATGCAGATGACCAAAACGTGCACAGAGTTTCCGTCAAAAAATGGCTGGAAGAGGTGAGGGATATTGCTTTTGATGCAGAAGATATTATTGATTAGTGTGATGTTGAACATTTGTATACAAATACTAGTTGAGTGTGTGTGAGCAGTTGCAGCCAATTGATCTTCAGGCATAAAATGGGAAAGAGGATTAAACACTTGAAAGAGAGGGTGAGCTCTGTTATTCAAGATGGAAATGAGCTCAAGATAATTCATGACTTGCCCCGTTTAGATCAGCCCTCAACAAGCGGTACATCAGAAAGAGGAGCCCAGCTCAGAAGAGATAGTGTCATCTTGGAGGCAGATATCCCACAGGCAGTGGGTGTGGAGGAGAAGGCGGAGGAAATAGTGAGATTGTTAGAGCAGCCTGCAGTTAATGTTGTTGCCCTAGTGGGAATGGAAGGGGTGGGAAAAACATTCCTTCTCCAGCATATCTACAACAGAAATAAACGAAGGTATGAGCATTCTGCCTGGATTTCTGTATCACAGACTTGTTCAGTTAGAACTTTGCAATGTGACCTGGCTTCGCAGATTAATTTGCCAATAGATGGTAGTATAAGCGATCTGCAAGGAGCTGATTTGATTCATGGTCATTTGGAGGGTAGGAAGTGTTTGATTGTTGTAGATGATGTGTGGAGGAGTAGTGTAGAAGGTGACATAATTATACAAAGGCTTCGTCTTCCCAGTGAGAGTAATAGCCAGTGTAAAATTGTGGTTACCACCAGAAGTAGAGATGTTGCTAGAAACATTAGAGCCCATATCTATGAGATGCAACATCTCTCGGAGGAGAACAGTTGGAAGCTTTTTTGCCTCTTTGCCTTCCCCGATTGTGAGGAAAATAGGCCTCCCGAGCATCTGGAGAGTTTGGCTCATCAAATTGTAGACAAATGTGGGGGCTTGCCATTGGCTGTTAAGACGGTTGTGTCATGCTCAAAATTAGGGCAAAACACACACAACAAAAAAAAAATTTAAGATACTAACAATAAGGTTGCATACAAAAACAATAGAACGGAACTTTAACTTATGCAGTCATCGTTTAAGGGAATGAGAGACATGCGCTGGCTTGTCGTTGTTCCCTAACTTCTCAGGTGCACTAGGTCGAGAGATCACTAACTAGGGTTGAGTCAAAGGCTATGAGGGGAAAACCCCTAAAGCATAACACTTATGAAAATAAGACATTAATGCTTGGTTAAATAAAAGATGTAATATAAAGTCTTAATTTAATAACAGAATAATGATAACTCAAAGTCATGAAAATATGAAAAAAATATCACAATTATTATTTTGATAATAATTGTATAAGGTTCGTTAATAATAACTAGGGCCCATAATAATATTTACAAAATGTAAGTGCCATAATAATGAATTAACACAAACTAACATAAATAAAGTTTTATTAAATAAAAGAGAACCAAAAAAATACATACTAAAATGAAATAAAAGTGTCAACATGAGTCCAAAGATGAAAAAAATAAATGTGCTATGAAATGATGTCACAGGGTGAGGCCTCACATCCTCCCCCCCTAGGCATGAACTTCCTCCTGGAGTTCATCAAAAAGGTGGGGATACTGTGCTCTCATCTATGTTGTGTCCTCCCATGAAGTCATAACCTCATCATAGCAATCTAACTGGACCCTAGCCTGGTCTAGCTCTCGACCTCGAAGGGCCAGTGTCTTGAGAGCCAAAATACATATGGGCTCCAATGCTAGCTGTCTATCCGACTCTACCTGTAAAGCATCCCAATCAATAATGTGAGTCTCATCATAGATATACTTCCTCAAAGAATAAATATAAAATACATCATGGATACGCGATAGTCTAGGTGGTAGAGCTAGTCGATATGCAAATAAACCTATCCTCTCTAAGATCTCGAAAGGACCAACAAAGTGAGGTGCAAGCTTAGAACCCTTTCCAAAATAGATTGGGCTCTTATGCAGTCTCACTCTCAAGAAGACTCTGTCTCCAACCATATAAACACGATCAGTCCTCTTCGCATCTGCATATTTCTTCTATCTGTCCTGAGCCTCTCTAAGATGCTGCCTGATCAACTCTACCTGTTGCTCCATCTCCCTGACCAGCTATGGTCCCACTGCCACTCTATCCTCGATCCTATCCCAACTCAAAGGAGTCCTGAAAGGTCTACCATACAAGGCCTGATAAGGTGGCATACCCAAAGATGAATGATGACCATTATTATATGCAAACTCCATCAAGTGCAAGTACTACTCCCATCCGGTTTGGTGATCCATCACATACATATGAAGCATATACTCCAATACCTGATTAACCCTCTTAGTCTGACCATCAGTCTCAAGGTGATAAGTTGTGCTGAAATTGAGCCTGGTGCCCAATGCTGCCTGCAACTCCCTCCAAAAGGATGATGTGAAAAGAGAATCTCTGTCAGATATAATCTTACGAGGTATGCCATGAAGTCTGACAATATCCTGCAATAATACCTGTGCCACTGCAGGTGCTGTGAAAGTAGTACAAATGGGTGAGAAGTGGGCTACCTTAGTCAACCTATCCATTGTCACCATAATAGCATCATAGCGACGAGAAGACATAGGAAGACCAACAACAAAGTCCATGGATATAATATCCCACTTCCACTTGGGTACCTCATGCGGCTGAAGAAGCCCACCTGGATGGCAGTGCTCTGCCTTAACTCTCTCAAACTCCAAACATCTAGCCACAATCTCTGCAATGTGCAATCTCATACCCAGCCAATGGTATAGCTGCTTCAAATCTGCATGTAACTTCTTGACTCTGGGGTGCACTGCATAAGGAGCTCTGTGAGCCTCAAGAACAATGAAGTCATGCAACCCACTGGAAGAAGGTACATAAATATGTCCTCTATGATAGAGAAGGCCATCTAACTCTAGGGTGTAATCTGAGAACTTCCCCTCAAGGGGTCTTTGTGACTGAACCACCTGACAAACCTCAGAATAGAATCCGTCCTCAGGCAAGTGCTGCAAAATGCATCATCTCAAATCTATGCTAGAAGACATAGATGAAATCTTGTGACGTCTCCTACTCAAGGCATCTGCAACTACATTCTCCTTACCCTTGATGTAGTGAACATCGAAATCATACTCACAAAAGAACTCCATCCATCTCCTTTGCCTAGCATTGAGATTCGGCTGAGTGAAGATATACTGCAAGTTCTGATGATCTGAGTGAAGCTCGAATCTATGACCCAAAAGAAAATGTCGCCATCTCACCAATGTGTGCACTACTGCTGCGAGCTCGAGGTCATGGGTAGGATAGTTGAGTTCATGAGTCTTGATTTTCCTAGACTCATAGGCAATAGCTTGACCTCCTTGCATAAGGATTGCTTCTATACCATCTAAAGATGCATCTATGCAAACCACAAACTCTGCTGAAGGATCTGGCACTACAAGAATAGGTGCACTAGTGAGTTCCCTCTTGAGCTCTTGAAAAGCTCTCTCACACTTCTCAGTCCACTCAAAATTCTTCCCCTTTCTCTGGAGGGAAGTGATAGGATGAGCCACCCTAGAGAATCCCTCAACAAAACATCTATAATAACCTGCCAACCCCATGAAACTCCTGACCTCGATCACACTGGTAGGTGCTAGCCAATCCATAATTGCTCTAATCTTAGATGGGTCAATAGCAATCCCATCTCCTGATATCACATGACCAAGATAGTGAACCTCTGATCTGAAGAAGGAACACTTCGACAAACTGCCAAACAACTGATTGTCCCTCAAACACTGCAAGACCTACCTCAAATACTCCTCATGCTCCTGCTCATCCCGAGAGTAGATCAAAATATCAACCAGGAATACTACCACAAACTTATCCAAGAAAGATCGGAACACTCCATTCATGAGACTTGTGAACACGGTTGGAGCATTCGTGAGTCCAAAAGGAACCATTGCCAACTCATAATGGCCATAGCGAGTACAAAATGCAGTCTTGTGGATGTCACTCTCCACTATCCTCAACTGATAGTACACCGACTTCAAGTCAATCTTAGAAAACACATAGCCACCCTGAAGCTGGTCAAACAAGTCATTGATCCTAGGAAGTGGATACCAATTTTTGATGGTCACCTTATTCAACTATCGGTAATCCATACACAACCTAAGAGATTTTTCCTTCTTCTTAACGAAGATAACTGGTGCACCCCATGGCGATACACTAGGATGAATGTGCCCTTTCTCCAAGAGCTCTTCTAACTGAATCTTGAGCTCATTAAGCTCGTTGGTGGTCATCCTGTATGGTGCTCGAGATACAAGTTCTGCTCCTGGCACAAGATCTATATGGAAATCCACCACTCTAGGTGGTGGTATACCAGGTAGCTCTGAAGGGAAAACATCTGCAAACTCCTGCAAGATAGGATGGTCATCAAGGGAAGGCTCCTTCTCAACCTCCTCCTCTCGATCACTGATGGTGATGGAAAATAACTGACATCCCTTACGCATGCACCACTTAAGCTGCATAGCGGAAACCATATGAAGAGATATAGGTCTCTGAACTCCTGAGATAATCGAAGACACACCAAAATCATCTACACACTCAATCCTCTTTTGCCTACAATCTATCTTGGCGCTGTGGGCATAAAGCCAATCCATGCCAAGGACAACATCATAAGACCCAAGTGGTGTGATACGTAGGTCAGCTATGGTGGTCATGTCACTAATCTGAAACTAACATCCTCTCACCAAGGAATTGACTGACACCCTAGCGCCCGAGGCTAACTCAACCTCCCAACTCACATCCTGTCTAGCTGCCACTAGCTCGCAATGCTCCACTACAAATGGAGTAATGAAAGAATCGGTAGCTCCCGAGTCAAATAGAATAGAAATACTAATACCTCCAATCATACCTACGGCCTCAATAATCATGGCCTAATGCTCAGCCTGGCGGTTATCAACCACTGCAAACACTCGATGAGATCTTCCCATGTCTCTCACCGTAGGCTCTGAATATGCTGCTCTCTGACTACCTGCTAGACGCGCTGATGGACAATCCCTAGCAATGTGCCCCATAGCACCACAAGTGTAACATGGGCCTCTAGCCTGAATCTGGATCCCCTGAGATCTGGACTGTTGATGTCCACCTGTCATACTAGACCCACTGAATCTGCCTCTGGAAGACTAATGAGTCTTAGCTGGTGGTGCATACTATGACTGAGATTTCTAATCTCGTCGAGGACCTTGTGAATTCCATTGCTTGGGCTTAGAGCCCTGTTGTCCCTAGGGAGGCCTCTGTCTCTGACTCTGCTGAGACTATTGTTGTTGTTGCTGCTAAGGTGCTCTGAATGATCCTGATGAGTGCTTCTGATTCCCTTTCCAGTGGGATCTCGAGAAATCAGAAGTCTGTGGTGTGGAATTATGGTTATGTGATCGATTATGAATCTCCTTTGCAACCATGGCTCTCTCAATGGTGTAGCACAAATCACCTGGAGGTACCAATCATACTCTGTCTGATATAGCATGGTTCAACCCTTTGATGAAGCGGTTGACCTGAAGTTTCTCATCCTTCATATAATCCACGTAGGGAAGGAGCTCGAGAAACTTGCTCTCGTACTGTGCCACATTCATACCTCTCTGTTGGAGGTCATGGAACTTGTCTATGCGACGCTGTCTGAAAT
This sequence comes from Chamaecyparis obtusa, assembly GCA_027943335.1. NCBI lineage: Eukaryota > Viridiplantae > Streptophyta > Pinopsida > Cupressales > Cupressaceae > Chamaecyparis > Chamaecyparis obtusa. The sequence continues at coordinate 280,843 of BSBK01004129.1, forward strand.
GCTCTGACATGTATCAGGCTTTGAATATCTCAAGAAAAACCTCCCATGTGAGGGTGTCTAAAGTCAAGTGATGTTTATACTCCTCCTACCTCCACCAAGTAGAGGCATTACCTCTAAGCATATGTACTGCCAAATGCACCTTCAGGTTGTTCTTGTAAGGATGCAACCCAAAGCAGCGCTCAAGGCTCAAAAGCCATGCCTCTACCTCTGTACCATATGTAGATCCCAAAAAGGGTTGTGGTTGAAGGCGTAGGAGCTCTCTGATCTGATCCCCTGTATCAAGGGGTGCTCTATGCACTATCTCAGGTGGTGGTGGTGGTGGTGGCTCTGGCATATGTACTAACTCATCCTCTAAATCTGTATGTCCCTCAACCTGTATAGAAGGAGGGCTCCTACTCCTCTCTCTGACCTCAATCTGCTGACCTCCCAGTGGCAACCTGTCCATAATGATACCCGCAAGATTGTGGAGGGCATTCAGAATATCCTGGTTAGGATTCGGTGGTGGTCCAAGAGGTGGTTATGGCTCATCACCTACATCCTCTACTGGCTATTCAACATCCACTGAAGCCTCTCTAGCAGTCCTAGCACCTCGCCCATGATGACGACCCCTACGTGTAACTAGAGGCATCCTACACAAGTGAAAGACAAGACATAAGTCGAAAACACAATGGGTTTAGGTTCCTAGAGTTGAAACTATGCTCATATACCAAAATGTCATGCCCAAAATTAAGGCAAAACACACACAACAAATTATTTTTTTAAGATACTAACAACAAGGTTGCATACAAAAACAATAGAACATAACTTCAACCTATGCACTCATCTTTTAAGAGAATGTGAAACATGCGCTGGCTTGTCTTCGTTCCCTAACTTGTCAAGTGCACTAGGTCGAGAGATCACTAACTAGGGTTGAGTCAAAGGCTACGTGGGGAAAACCCTTAAAGCATAACACTTATGAAAATAAGACATTAATGCTTGGTTAAATAAAAGATATAATATAAAGTCTTAATTTAATAACAGAATAATGATAACTTGAAGTCATCGAAATATGAAAAAAATATCACAATTATTATTTCGATAATAATTGTATAAGGTTGATAATTTGTTAAGGCCCGCCTAGGGATTAAAGTTAAATTAATCTCCTTAAGGAATTAAAGATTATGCGAAAATAAAAGTTCATTAATAATAACTAGGGCCCATAATAACATTTACAAAATGTAAGTGCCATAATAATAAATTAACACAAACTAACATAAATAAAGTTTTATTAAATAAAAGAGAACCAAAAAAATACATACTAAAATGAAATAAAAGTGTCAACATGAGTCCAAAGATGAAAAAAATAAATCTGCTATGAAATGATGTCACGGGGTGAGGCCTCACAGGTTGCAACATCCATGTCAAGCTCTGTGGTCTTTGGCAATTGGGAGTCAAAATTGAGGCAATTAAAGGATGTACAAGGGGCAGAGGATTCCATGATGCATCCTCAAGCTTAGTTATGACTCTCTTCCTTCCCTTCTCAAATCTTATTTCTCTTATTTTTCTTTCTTTCTCGAGGACACACACATTTATTTTATTAGGAATGTGGACATCAAGATTATACACCAAGATTACTTGATATATTTGTGGATAGCTGAAGGTTTCATTCCAAAAGAAAATGATAAAGACCAGTGGGACATTGGGTATAATTACTTGCACCAACTTGTCAATCTATGTTTGGTGGAAGTAGACACAGTTCGTTCCTGTTATACCATGCATGACCTTTTGCATGATTTGACTATTAATATAAGTAAAAAAGACAAGTGCAGATTCCATCTTCCCTTAGAAGAGACAACCTACCGTAGGTTACTATTGGGTAAGAAAGGTATAAGCAATGATGCAGTTACAGAAAGATCTCTTCATGCTCAGCAATTTCTTCGAACTCTTTCACTATTTAAGAATCCAGATATCACAAGTATTCCACAACACTTGTTTGATCGTCTGAGATTACTACGAGTTCTCAACTTCTGTGGTACTTCCATCTCTTCCTTGCCAAAATGTGTTTGAAGCTTCTCAAGCTTTTGAATTTGTCTCAAACAAAGATCACGGAGGTGCTGGATTGTGTTAGAAAACTCAAGTGTCTTGAGTTTCTTGATGTTTCTCTATGCACTGTCATACAACATGTACCTCACTGGATAGGTGACCTCAAATCTCTTTCTCATCTCGATACAAGAGACTGCTCAGAGGAACCTTACAGTCATATACCCAAAGGAATATCAAATCTATCGAATCTAAGGACAAAGTTCATATTAAATCCCACTCTCTACTGAAGAGAATGAATTCTTGAATGTTAAGGAAGTTGGCAATTTGATCAATCTCCAGGAAATACATATTTCTCTAGGGCGCCATTTTTTTGCAGGAACATGACTAGAATTGGCAATGGATTTTTAGGTTTTGAGCTAAATCCACTGTTTGGTTAACTATAATGCAATTCGGGTTTTAGAGAGAAAACCCAGTTTTGGCACCAAAATGAGCGGCACCATCTTCCCACCAAATAGGTGAAATTTGAAAAGAAATTCTGGATTTAGATTTTATCAACCAATTTTAATTCTCTTCGTTGGGTTCGTTAAGTTAAGATTATGTCTGTTGATGAAGAACTGAAGACGGAGTGGCTGCTGATACTGATGCTATCGTGTGTACTCGAATCAAATGACTCCCACTTCCACGACCACCTCTCAGGATCGAGGGCCTCATTGTAAGATGACAAAACTTCATTAAATTTTGTCTCCAGACAGGCCATTGATATCTCCAATAGCCTTTGCACATGTGTCATATCCGAAGAGACTCTCCCACGAGCAGAAAATTGTTTCATCAGTTGGTGGAAATTTTCAACAATGTTCATGTACCTATTCATTTCTTCTAGGCCGATTTCCAAGAGCATTTTCCTTTCGGTCTTGATGTCCCATTTCAAAATTACCCTCTCTGCTGCACACAAAGAGTCCCGTAATTTACTCTGTATTGTGTTTGGGCTCATTGGAGATGAAGGGATGCCAATATATACTTGTGGCACCTTCGCAATAAGTCTGATGCAGTCTATTTCCTCTTCGATATTGCAAAGCACGTTGGAGAAAGACAGGGAGGACAGTGTTGTTCAGATTGTCTAAGTATGAGCTATGCCCAGTTTTCATCAATTCAAACATTTCAGTGCAAGTTCTAATTCTAATTCCAATTTCAAAAATGGCAACTAAACGCAGAAGATGGATTGTCTCAATCATCTTCCGGGTCAACCAAACGGTCCAAACTATCTTCCGAATACACAAAACTGAAATTTCAAAACCTGATTTTGAGATAATCAAGTTTTGACTCAAATTCCAATTCTACAAACAAATGGGGCCTAGAAGATGTAGGTGGGTTGCGAAATGTAGAAATGTAGAAGATGGTGTCCTTGAGCAGCTGGTGAAAATGAGAATTCTTGGACTGTGTAATAATATTCCTACAGGTGAGGAATATGGTATTCTTCCAGCATTCCCAGAGACAATGAATGTGTTGAAAGATCTTCAACATCTTATCCTTCGTCGTTTCTCAGTGCCAAGTTGGATATGTGGTATGGTAAATCTTATAGTACTAGCATTGAATGATTGCAGTGATTATTTGTCGCTGCGAAACATGCCCAACTTACAAGAGTTGGTTTTGAATGATGATCGGAGATGCAGAGAATTGCCAAACAACTTTGGCGAATGTGGGGGATTTCCTAAGCTGCTTAGGCTGTTTATTTCTAACTTCCTTCTTTTGGAGGAGTTGCCAACAATGGAGGAGAGAGCAATGCAACGTGTGGAACTATTATAGATACATAATTGTCCAGGGGTGAAGACAGTTTCAGAGGGATTAGAGCGATTGAGGAGATTAAAGCGGATAGAGTTTAAGGCAAGTGGTGAGTTAGAGGGGAGGTTAAAGAAAGGCGGGGAAGATTGGAATAAAATCAAAGCTTATAATCCTCAGGTCCAGATTTACTTGATCCATTAATAACAGCTCATTGATTCCCTTTAAGATACTGCATAAGTTGTGTAAGAGCTTTCATCTAGAAAAAAATTTTAATTTTGAAAGTTATGACTAACTATTTAGATTTTGAAATATGTGATCTAATAGTTTTGCAGGAAAAATATTGTTTATTTTTTAAACTGTTCATGTATAATTCTTTATACATAAAGGGGTTTTGTCCGTATGTTTTTCTTTTTTATTTATTATAATAATGACATAAAAAATATTTTATTTTTAAAATTAATTTTATTTTTAAATTTAATTTTAACTTATTGTATTTGAGTTTTTTAATTTAATAATTTGTTATTGTAAGTAGATTTTTTATAATTTTATAAATAAAAAATTATAATTAATGTAAGTTGGTTTATTTTTAATAAATTTAAGATGAAATTTAAGAAAATTAAATAAAGAGATGTATTTGTAAGGTGGGTTAATAATATAAATATTGAAGTTCAAAATTTTAGATTGTGGTGAATATGATATTAAAAATACAATTTATGATTATCAAATAGGAAAAAATCAATAAAAACAAATATTTGAAAGGGAAAAATACATGATAGCAATATGCACTATACAAAAATGATAAATAATAAGAGAAAAGTTTAAGGATTTGAAAGTGCGGAATTCTAAATGAAATCAAACATAAGAAGTTGCTAGATAGAGTGATATATGATATGTATTTTCTACTTTAGTCTCTTTCAATATTTGTAACAACACTTAAAGGTACTATCAAATGGTAGATGGACATGATTATGCATATGGAGTGGATAGCTAATCATTACGCATTTATTTCTTTTATAGTTATTTCATGCAAAATTTGGTTGATAATGTTATAAATTTATGTATCTATTAGTCATTTGATAATATATCTAGTTGTTATTGTTGCTTAAGAATTTAAGATATTTTAAGGTAACATTTATCAAGTAATTGTGGAAGTATTAATAACTCCATTTTAATATGTAATATTTTGCAAGTGTAACATTTTAAGATATTTTTTTATAATTCCATAAAGAGGAAGTAATTGTGGAGGTTTAATAATTTATCAAAATTAACGACCATTTCCATCAATACCTAAGAGTGATAGAAAAGTTATTAACCATATTAATGACCATTTCAAAATTTTCTTATAAGGCATGTAGTTGAAGATGAGATAAAACTAGATTAGACTTGAAGTATTTCAATTATACTTGAGTAGTGCAATGAACTAATTGCATCAAAACTAAATTATTATAATTTTTTTTAAATATTTCAATATATAGCAACTTTCTACTACATTTTGGTACAAATTATCTTAAGTGTTTATTATTTTCATGTTTGTTATTACTTGTTAGGTTCTTTCATACAGCTATGTAGGTGATTGTATCTTTTGGAGGGACTAATAATTACTTCACTGGGCATAGAGAAATAAAAAAGGATAAATTCTTGGACTTCTTTCATAACATTCATTTTATGTAGGAATGATGAAATAAAATTACTATTTATTGGAGGAATATTCCAAAATAATAATTTATCAAATTAAAAAACTTAATCTCAATATTCCAATATTATTATTGACATATTTTGGAGGGACTAATAATCACTTCACTTATTAGTTTAATTTTGGAATATTGAGATTAAGTTTTTTAATTTGATAAATTATTATTGTAATTATATTTTGTATCGTTACAAATTAAAAATTATAATTATTGTACATGTTGATTTATTTTTAATAAATTTAATAACAACTTTAATTAGATAAAATAAAGAGTAAAATTTCTACGAGAGATTATTAATCAAAATGTTCAAATTCAAAAGTTTAGATTGTGATAGATATGACCATCAAAACATAACTTATGGTTATTAATTTTTTTTAAAAGACAACAACTAGTTGGAGAAGGGAAGTACATAAAAGTAATATGTATTATATAATAAAGATAAACAAATAATGACTGAAAAGTTCAATGATTTGAATCAAGATAATTCCTAGTGACATAAAAAGTTGTTAGTTAGGAAGACTAGCGCATTTCCTTCTCTTTTTTCACTTATTTTGTTAATATGTTTTGGATAAGATCATGACACCATTTGCATTTTATCTGTTATCTATTTTAGTCTCTTTTAATATTTAATAAGAATAATTAAAGGTAATATTAGATGGTAGATAGACATGATTATATATATAGTCATGATATCCATCCATTCTACATTTATGTTTTTACAATTATTTTATACAATACTTGGTTGAAAATGTTATAAATCTTTGTGTTTATTGTTCATTGATAAAATCTCCAAGTTCTATTTCTACTCTATAAGAATTGAGCAAGTGTAATTCTTTAAGATGATTTTTACAACTCCATAAAAAGGAAGATACCATAGATGTATTATTTATTTATCAAACTTAATGATCATTTTCAAAGATAAGTAAGATTGATACAAAAATTATTAATAATAAATATGATCATTTCATGATTTTCTTCTAAGGCATGTAGCTCAAATTAAGATAATCTCATAATGGACTTGAAGTGTTCCAATTATACATGAGGTAGTGCAATCGAGAAATTGCAAGAAAACCCCATCATAATAACCATTTACAAATATTTTATTATGTAGAAATATTCTATTAAGACTTTGGTGCTAATTATCTTATGTTTTTATTATTTTAATCTTTATGATTAGTTGTTAGGTTTTTTTTTCTATAGAACTAAATAGGTTTGGCCAAGGCTACTAGGACACTTGTGTTCCTTAAGAAACAAATACTATCTTGGGGTGAAATGGTTATAAATAGTAGTCATGGAATCATTACATCCATGAGGATTTCTCGTACAAACCGATTTATGTAAGGTAAAATATTCACATAAGGTACAGGATATTCATTCAACTGCAAGAGGGAGTGAAACAAAAACTTTCTACACCAATCTACTAAGGAAATACTCTGCATATTTTTAACTTTAAACAATTATTATGAAGAAGATGCACATTACAAGAAATCTAGAAATAATATCACCAAAGATAAATGCATACACCACAAGATACATGTGGGGAAAACTATTTTGAAAGGAAAACCCCCTGCTCCAAGCACTTATTCAATGTATTATGGGACACAATATAGTTGCATACACTTACAAATCAAGATTCTCTCAAGAGAATACTAGTGTTGGATTCTAAAATGAATTTGATATAAAATGATACCTATAAATGAATTATAATACTACTTTGAAACCAAAAACCTCAATATACAGGATTTTACCATGAAAAATTAACTACTTCCAAAATGTTATCCCCAGGAAGGCCACATGACAATATTTGTTTTACTACATGTATGCAAGGTTGTAGATAAACTTGAAAATGCCTTCTTTAGTAAATATACATGCAAACTAAAATTAACCACATGCATACTAAACGTGCAAGGTATTCACTTAATATGCAAGGAACATGCATACATGTAAACTAGACTTTACATGTCAAGTGTCTACATTCAAAAATCCACTTGTAGTTAATAGTTTTTTAAAATGACTCTTATCATGGGTATGTACAGGATCATGGTATACCAAACTATGGCCTTAAGTGGTAGTGAAAAATCAAAAAATCAGGGTTAGTCAACTTGACGTAAAAAGTTGAACATCTTATCAACCTTATGTGAAAAAGTTATAAGAATAGAATCTATAGGAAATTGAATGTAGCTTCTAAACTACTAGCCCTTGTCTAGAAAAAAATTAATCTAATTGTTCAAAATTTTAGATTTCAATGCAGTAGTACACAAAAATTTTAGAGAAAAGATAAAAAGTACGTGTATGTCTGACCACCTTAGTCACAATCAAATGATGATATATTTTCCCAAGATTCTAGATATAAGTAGTAGACTCATTCTCGGATGTGAGGCATATTTTTTTGTAATTTTTTGCCAAATAAATAATTAATTATGAATTTTCTGCTACAACTTTTTCAGAATAAAAAACTCTCGTGTCTGACCACCTTAACTAATTCTAAACTTCACAAAATTGAAAAAAAAAAATTATTATAGTAGCCGAAGCATAGAATGTGACGCATGTTTCGGATTTCAAAAAGTTTAAACGGTTTGAAAGTTATAGTTGTTTTTCAATCAGTATGTCAATTACGATTTTAAATATAACTTAATTGAAAAATAAGTAATAATTACTTACTAAAATTAAAATTTGACAGCAATTATATTGATGGAAAGTTGATAATGTCTTTAAGAAACCCTTTTCGTTTCATCAATTTTGGGTGAAAAAATAGTCGCCAGCTACATGGTCAAAATCTCAATATCAAAAACAATCTGCTAAACACGCCTAATGGGTTGACCATTCACATTTGGCATTGCCCAAGGCAAATACCAAACCTAATCGGATATCTGAAACTTTTCGATATCCAATATCTGAAACTTCCCGCCTAATTCAAAATTTCATTTGGACTAGTTTTTTAAATTTCAAGTTACATATTAAATTGTATTTTATTAATTTCAAATTACATATTAAATTGTATTTTTTAATGTTAAAATATTAATTCAGTTGAGTATTTTATTCAAATTTTAAGTTATATATTACAAATTAATTTTTTTAATATTAAAATATTAAATAATAATAGCATAGCATTAGTATTATAATATAAATTTTTATATTAGTATGTATTATATTATTATTATTTATTTACCTATTGTATAATAGTATAATATTAACTTATTAAATATTTATATTATATGTTCAATATTATACTTGAGAGAGAGAGAGAGAGAGATGATGGGAATGGGAGAGAGTAGGGGAGAGAGAGAAATAAGGGGAGAGAGTATGAGAGAGAGAGAGAGAGATTTCGGCGGGAAATTTCAGATATCTGATAATATCGAATATCTGATTCTATTTACTGGTGAAAAGTTAAAACTATATTATCTGGGTCCCTCCAAAGAGGCACATTTTTCTACAGAGAATCACGAGACTCGAGTTGTAGCGAATCACATTTTTCTTTATAGAAGACAAAAAATCCACTTTTTGCACTTGTTAGTTGGATTTTCTCTATTACAAAAAGTTTTTGCATCACCTTTTTGGTCTCACTATGGGGAGTAGTAGTCATCAAAAGCATAAACAGAAGAGGAAACTCACAAATGAAGAGATTGAAGTGTATAGAGAAATGGATAGGGTTGCCCATTGAAACAAGAGACAAGGTGTGTTAAATATTAATGAATATGTCGGTATAGACCCACCTTTGAATGTGGTTTCAAGTGAAGAACATGAATTTGAAATGATTTATGACAATAATATTTAAAATGAGAATGTGGGGATTGAAGATGAAAATGTAGGTTTTGAAAATGAACATGTAGATGTCTACAATGGAGGTGTGGACATTGACAATGACAATCCACCGATTGAATATGAAAGAATTGACAATGATAATGGTACACAAGAACTGAGAGAGAGAGAGAGAGATTTTGGCAAAATTTTGGTGGGAGATTTCGGATATCCAATAATATCAGATATCCGATTCTATTTACTGGTGAAAAGTTAAAACTATATTATCTAGGTCCCTCCAGAGAGGCACATTTTTCTGCAGAGAATCATGGGACTCGAGTTGTAGTGAATCACATTTTTCTTTAGAGAAGACAAAAATCCACTTTTTGCACTTGTTGGTTGGATTTTCTCTATTACAAAAGGTTTTTGCATCACCTTTTTGGTCTCACTATGGGGAGTAGTAATCTTCGAAATCATAAATAGAAGAGGAAACTCACAAATGAAGAGATTGAAGTGTATAGAGAAATGGATAGGGTTGCCCATTGGAACAAGAGACAAGGTGTGTTAAATATTAATGAATATGTCGGTATAGACCCACCTTTAAATGTGGTTTCAAGTGAAGAACATGAATTTGAAATGATTTATGACAATAATATTGAAAATGAGAATGTAGGGATTGAAGATGAAAATGTAGGTTTTTAAAATGAACATGTAGATGTGGACAATGGAACTATGTACATTGACAATGACAATCCGCCGATTGAATATGAAGGAATTGACAATGATAATGGTACACAAGAACCAAATCAACGTAACACATCTCCAAATTATATGAGAAATGAAGTCCCTTGGGAGGAAGAAAGACAAACTTCAAAATTGAGACCTTCAAGAATAACTAAATGGTTACTTGAAATTGATGAGAACATAATGAGAAATTTTGATGGCAAGAGATCGGAAAGAACCATTCGGTTGTGGATTTCAAAACTTTTTGATCAATTTTTTAGCCACAAGATGTTGGTTGAGAAATGTCAAATGTTTGTGCAATTGTTAAAGATGTAGAAGATGAGACGTATACTAGTAAAATTGAAGATTAGTGTGAACAAGAAAAAGGAGATGAAAGCTATTATTGTGAGAAATATTTTTAGTGCTCTCAATTTCATTAGGAATACTACCAAGGAAAAAGATAAGAGAGCTGCTAGGAGGGTTATTACAACCTCCTTAGTAAGTCATCATTTGAGAAAGGCTCGTTTGATGAGACAAACTTGTGTTGACTTGAATCTAAATCATAAAACTTTGGATAGAGCACTTGCAAGAAGAGAAAGACTTGATGATCCTCTTCAAAATGATACATGGGCTTATGGTGGGAGACTTTCACATTGTGATAAGAAGCTTACCGATGCTGTGAAGGATCAAATTCAACTATTTTGGCAATCTAACTTAAGAGTGTCACCAAATGTGAAGGATGTCTTGAAGTTGAGAATTGGCATTCGAGACCGCACCCTGCATCCCAAACATTATTTGGAGGTGATTCAAACAATGTTGTTCGAAAAAATTTATGAGACACATCCAACATTGAAAATATCACAAAGATCTTTTGAAGCCCTCAAGCCTTTTTTTGTGTGCCTCTTAAGATTTGAAAAACTTGTTGTTGCAAATATCATGTGGATTTTTCAATGCACCATGAATTGTTACGATCCCTTCATTCTACTTTGCATACTAGTGAAATTTTGGAGGAGTGTGTTGCAAGTGCTCTTCCAAAATCATCAAGAGACTTGCTAGATCATTTTTTATGTCCTAGAGATGATGGATGTTTCTTTTATAGAAAAGATTGCTTAAATGACAAGTGCTCAGAGTGTGGTGGGCTAGTGAAGTTTGTTGAATGTTTTCATGAGGGCTATGAACATGATTTTGGAAAGACAATTGTCCACAAAAAGGTATATGAAACCGTTAAATATACATTAAAATGTGGAGGTGAAGGCTCTAGATGTGAGTTGGTTACAAAAGAATGCAATGTAGCTGATTTTATTTCAGATTTCAGGAAGAATCTTTTTTACAAGTATGCAAGGCATAGTCACAAGACTTAGTGGTTGGATCAGCAATTCAAGATGTGTAAGGACACTTTCCTAATTGTCACTATTATATCAGTTTTTGACTTTGCAAAGAACTATACATTGCAGCCCCAAAATGAGTTGGAAGTTCAATATTACAATTCTATTCAGGTTGCTATTTATTTGCACATAACATATAGACATTCCCCTGATAGTACAAAAGATGACCGGAAGATAATCAGAGAGTACCATTTTTATATGAGCGATGATAGATCACACTCATTCGAGTTTGTCCAACATTTCTTTGAGAATTATTTTGAGTGGGAACGGGAAAATAATATTGCTATGGATAGACATCTCATTTGGTTAGATAACTGCATAGGTCAATTAAACAATGCTCGTATGTTTTATTGGTTATGTAGAATGCATGTAGAGAGAGGTGTCCCTCATTTTTGGTGTTTTTTTTAGGCTGATCATGGAAAAGGGGAGTATGATGGAGCAGGTGCATGCGAAAAGAGAGCTCTAGTTAAGGAGCAACTGAGGATTTTAGGTATAGAAATCATTGATGCTCATTCTATTGTTGATTGGTATACTTCAACATTATCACAGGGGGGACTTTTGATTCAGTGGTGCACAGATTATGTTGGTTGGTTGAGTTGGGCATAATAGGAGATAGGTTGGATTGTCAAACTGTGAAAGATTCTTCAAAAATGCATTCATTTCGAAGCTCAGATGCTAGTACATGAACCATTTGGACACGAGAGTTGGCTTGTTATTGTCTAAGTTGTCTTCACTATGATTGGGATCAGTGTGAGTCAAGTGAGTGGGTTGATACATGTGTTCCACATTATCTTACTCATTTATCTCTCAGAGTCTCTGTAATAAATGATGGCATGGATTGTTCACTTGACTACGACCATCTTTCAGATCTTCTACAGCTAGGACATGTTTTTGCATTAGTTGCACCACAAGGTAATGATGAGAGATCAGATTACTAGTTAACACGTTGTGTACGAGGAAAGAAAAAACTTGCACAACCGACGACAAATGATTATATGTTCACATATCCAACAGGATCACATGTTGTAGGAACATGGTTGCGCACATATATAATTAGAAATAATGACAGTGATGTGTTTGAAGACTATGAGAAGCACAAAACCATTCTCATGTATTCACACCTTGTTATAGCAGCCAATGTTAAGTTGTTGAAAAATCAAGGAAAACCAAAGACAAAGGAACTTTGGACTATTAGTACTACTCATCATGAAGCAATATTGAATACCCTCAAGCAGAGAGATGACCCTTCAGGAACACTTTAGTAGGTAATTTCAACTCAAGTTGCAAGGTTTTCCATGTTTATTACGATTACGTTCACTAAATTAATTGTAGTTTTTTTCTTTATTTGTTTGAGCCAATAAAATTGGTTTTGTATGTGGATTGTAAATGTAGTTGGATACATATATGATAGATATAGAAGATCGAGGTGTGCATTTTATTAGCCCATCTTTTATGATGGTAAACTTCACTACGCATTGGCTAGTCATGTTCTTTGGTTCATTTAGTTACTTATACATGTTCATAATTTTTTTCTCAACCTATATAAACTTCTTATATTCTTTATTAACTTTTCTTCTACCTTCTGAATGCAAGGATTGGAATGTAGATGTCATCGAGTACCATCTGTTAAAGTTATACACTTTAGGAGTGGAAAGGACACTTATTTTTTATATATAGTTGTGTAATTTGCATATTTAGATGCCAAATTTTGTATATAAAAATAACAATCAAATGTAATGTGCATAGTTAGATGCCAAATTTTGTATATAAAAACAACAATCGAATGTAATGTGCATATTTAGATGCCAAATTTTGTATATATAAAAACAACAATCAAATATAATGTGCATATTTAGATGCCAAATTTTGTATATAAAAAATTTGATGCAAAATTTGAAATATAAAAGAGCCCATGCGATTGATTTGTAAATATTAAGAACCCACATTTGTATCATCTTAATGCCATGTAAAGTGAAAAAAATGTGTTTCCTTAATATGAATGTTGTATCCTTATATTTATATCGTCTTAATTTTGTATCCTTACTGGTGCAGGGGCACCAAGGACAACCAATCAAGCCATGAAGACATTCAATGCAAACATGAAGACCTTGAAGGCATTCAATGAGAGCCATAGGGCATGGAAGATAGAGAAGGAACCTATGAGCATTAACTACAACATATTAAAGCCTATAATGTCTTTTACTGTCATGAAATGATATTGTAATGTAAAGAGTTGGTTAATGGCCTCAAGGCCCAAATTTCTTGTAAATGGGCCATTAGTGTCCAAGGGAGTCAAGGGATAGTTTAGGAATTTAGTAGTGCTTGGAAGAAGTCTCCTAGGTCTTTGAAAGCTTTACGAGTTTTCATTTTACAAATTTAATAAGTTATAAGTTAACTTTCAAAGTTTAAATATTCAAATTTAAACAAGTAACAGCTAGTTAGTGCATATTTAGATGCAAAATTTTATATTTATAAAAACAAAAATCGAATGTAATGTGCATATTTAGATCCCAAATTTTGCATATAAAAAATTAGATGCAAAATTTGAAATATAAAAGAGCCCATGGGGTTGATTTGCAAATATTAAGAGCTCACATTTGTATCGTCTTAATGTCATGTAAAGTGCAAAAATTGTGTTTCCTTACTATGAATGTTGTATCCATATATAATTTATATCATCTTAATTTTGTATCCTTACATTTGTATTGTATCAATTCCATGTACATTTTTATCATCAAATGATGTAATAGTTGGAGTCATTGAGTCAAAATTGGTCAAATGTGTCCAAAGTAAAATGATGATTCCCTGGGGTGAAGAGATAGTGTTGAAGGATTGCATCCTGGCACCGAATGGACTGTGCCATTAGCTCTGATTGGGTAGGTAAACACTATTGACAACCCCATTTCGACCACTGAGTCAATAGAACATTTTTTACCATGCCATAGTAAAGTGTCCCCAAGGTGCACTAAGCACGATTGGGTAGCGATCTTTCAAGGCTCGTATCTCAGACCCCGTGAGATGTATCGGTGAACCGTGAGATGCTACAAGACCACATTTCTAAGGCCTACAATAACCTCTCTCTGTTATGGGAGATTCAAATTTGTTTGAATTTGGCATGCCAGTCTCGCTTGATGCCAAAATTTGTAGTGAGGGTCAGTTGAAAGATGCACAATTGAATTTATTCCAAACCATTCATCTCGACATCGAATGGAATATGCCATTAGCTCTGGTTGGGTGGGTAAACACTAGTGACAACCCCATTTCAACCACTGAGTCACTAGAACATTCTGGATCATGTCGGACCAAAGTGTCCCCAAGATGCATTAAACACAATTGGGCAGCGATCTTTCAAGGCTTGTATCTCGGACCCCATGAGAGGTATGGTGAACTATGAGATGCTATAGGACCACATTTATGAGGCCTACAATAACCTCCCTCCATTATGGGAGATTCAATTTTTTTTGAATTTGGCATGTCAGTCTCGCTTGATGCCAAAACTTGCAGTGAGGGTCAGTTGAAAGTTGCACCACTAGGTTTCTTCTAAACTGTTCATCTCGACACCGAATGGATTGCACCATTAGCTCCAGTTGGGTGGTTAAACACTAATAACAACCCCATTTCAACCACTGAGTCACTAGAACATTTCGGACCATGCCGGACCCCAAAGCGTCCCTAAGGTGCACTAAGCACGATTGGGTAGCAATCTTTCAAGGCTCATATCTCAGACCCCGTGAGAGGTATCGACAAACTATGAGATGCTACAAGAGCATGTTTCTAAGGCCTACAATAACATGTCTCTATTCTGGGATATTTGAATTTGTTTGAATTTGGCACGCCAGTCTTGCTTGATGTCAAAACTTGCAGTGAGGGTTAGACGTTGAAAGTTGCACCATTGGGTTTCTTTGAAATCATTCATTCCAACACCGAATGGACTGTGCCATTAACTCTGATTGGGCAGGTAAATGCTAGTGACAACCCTATTTTGACCATTGAGTCACTAGAACGTTTCGGACCATGCCGGACCAAAATGTCCCCAAGGTGCACTAAGCACGATTGGGCAGCGATCTTTCAAGGCTCGTATCTCAGACCCTGTGAGAGTTATTGGAAAATTATTAGATGATATAGGACCAAATTTATGAGGCCTACAATAATCTCTCTCCATTCTGGGAGATTCAAATTTGTTTTAATTTGGCACGCCAGTCCCGCTTGATGCCAAAACTTGCAGTGAGGATCAGTTAGAAGTTGCACCACTGGGTTTCTTCCAAACTATTCATCCCGGCACCAAAAGGACTACACCATTAGTTCTAGTGGAGTGGGTAAATGCTAGTGACAACCCTGTTTCAACCACTGAGTCACTAGAACATTCCAGACCATGCCAGACTAAAGTGTCATCAAGGTGCACTAACCACAATTGGGAAGTGATCTTTTGAGGCTCATATCTCAAACCCCGTGAGAGGTATCGGAAAACTATTGGATTCTATAAGACCACATTTCTGAGGCCTACAATAACCTCTCTCTATTCTGGGAGATTCGAATTTGTTTGAATTTGGCACGCGAGTCTCGCTTGATGCCAAAACTTGTAGTGAGGGTTAGTTGAAAGTTTCACCACTAGGTTTCTTCCAAACCATCTATCTCAGTACCAAATGGACTATTCCATTATCTCTGATTGGGTGGGTAAACACTAGTGACAATCCCATTTTGACCAGTGAGTCACTAGAACGTTCCGGACCATGCTGGACTAAAGTGTCCCCAAGGTGCACTAAGCATGATTAGGCAGTGATCTTTCGAGACTCGTATCTCAGACCTCATGAGAGGTATTAGAAAAATGTGAAATGCTACAAGACCACATTTTTGAGACCTACAATAACCTCTTTTCATTCTGGGAGATTCAAATTTGTTTGAATTTGGCACGCCAGTCTTGCTTGATGGCAAAACTTGTAGTGAGGGTCAATTAAAAGTTGCACCACTGGGTTTCTTCCAAACCATTCATCCAAGCACCAAATGGACTATGCCATTAGCTCCAGTTGGGTGGGTAAACTCTAGTGACAACCCCCTTTTGACTATTGAGTCACTAGAACGTTCCAAACCATGCCGGACTAAAGTGTCCCCAAGGTGCACTAACCACAATTGGGCAGTGATCTTTTGAGGCTCATATCTCGGACCCGGTGAGAGGTATCATAAAACTGTGAGATGCTACAAGACTCCATTTCTAAGGCTTACAATAACCTCTCTCCATTTTGGGAGATTCAAATTTGTTTAAATTTGGCACGCCAGTCTCGCTTGATGTCAAAACTTGCAATGAGGGTCAATTGAAAGTTGCACTACTGGGTTTCTTCCAAATTGTTTATCCCGGCACTGAATGGACTACACCATTAGCTTTTTTTGGGTGGGTAAATGCTAGTGACAACTCCATTTTGACCACTAAGTCACTAGAACGTTCTGGACCCTGTCGGACTAAAGTGTTCCCAAGGTGCACTAACCATGATTGGGCATTGATCTTTCGAAGCTCACACCTTGGACCCCGTGAGAGGTATTGGAAAACCATGAGATGCTATAGGACCACATTTCTAAGGCCTACAATAACCTCTCTCTATTCTAGGAGATTCAAATTTATTTGAATTTGGCACACCAGTCTTGCTTGATGCCAAAACTTGCAGTGAGGGTCAGTTGAAAGTTGTACCACTGGGTTTCTTCCAAACTATTTATCCCAACACCAAATGGCATGTGCCATTAGCTTTTTTTGGGTGGGTAAATGCTAGTGACATCCCCATTTTGACCACTGAATCACTAGATCATTCCGGACCATGTCAGACTAAAGTGTCCCTAAGGTGCACTAAGCATGATTAGGCAGCGATCTTTTGAGGCTCATATCTTGGACCCCGTGAGAGGTCTTGAAAAACTATGAGATGCTATAGAACTACATTTTTTAGGCCTACAATAACCTTTCTCCATTCTGGGAGATTTGATTTTTTTTTAATTTGGTGCGCCAGTCTCACTTGATGCCAAAACTTGCAGTGAGGGTCAATTAAAAGTTGCACCACTAGATTTCTTCCAAACCATTTGTCCTAGCACCAAATGGACTGTGCCATTAGCTCTATTTGGACAACCTCATTTGGAATATGAATTCATTAGAATGATCACAAACATGTCAGACCAAATTGTTCTGAAGGTCCACTAAGCACCATTGCGTATGTTAGCGAGTGTTCTGGTGTGTCAAGAGGCAAAGTAAGCCTTTAAATGGATCCAAAAGGAGTCTACCCTAAGACTTGGTGAGGATTTAAGGAATCCAAAAGGTTATCTAGATCAACCATTACTTTCTTGAGTTGTTTGGAGAATTCTGGAGAAAATGGTTGATTTATGACTGGTGAAGGCTACAAGCCTAGAAGGGCTATTGGAGTGGATTGGTGGAAGATGAGTTGACCAAAATTGGTAGATTGGTGGAACATAGTAGATGGACCATATTAAGATGTTATATGGTGTTACAATCAAGGTGGAAGACCTATTTCAATTTTTGACAGGATGGAGGCTCTAGGTGCACTGAGAGGTTTAGAATGGAGTTGGTGCGAAGAGAAGTTGGGATGAGAGGTTAGAGGAAGTGAACTTGTTCAAAATGTCAGATATGTTAGTTCTCTAAATTTAGAGCACTCTATTTGACCCTTGAGTTGAGACTAAATCCTTGAGTAGATTCCAAGATGCTTGTAGAATCCTCAAGTTGAGTTGAGTTCCATGAGGAGATAGTAGAGGGCTCTGCATCATATTTGCTTGGTTGAGAGCATCAGATACACATGAATACAATGTAGCACATAAATTTTTAATTCACTTAAATTATGAATTACACATGTGAATACACGTAGCACATAAAGCGTACACATAAATTTTCTTAAGTCATGAAGCATACATGTAGCACATAGATTATAAAGAATACCACATGAATTCACTTAAGTCATGCATGTAGCCCATACACATGAATTTAGGTTATGAAGAATGTACTTGAATATACATGAATATACTTAAGGCATAAATAGTACACCTGAATACATACACACAAGCATATTTACATACTAACAATGAATAAATGAACACACAATTAATAAATTGGATTGAATATCAAGTTTCATATATATCAAAATGAACAATAATTATGTACATATTTACATGTCAACATATCTAGATACAATGTGGCATACGCCATCTCAAAATGTGACATATGACATCTCAAAATAAGTTCAACTCCAAATATTTCTAGGACATCCTATTCTACTGGTGGATCATCAAAATGCAACCTCTTTGAATTTCTCTTTGGCTCTGATGGATCCTACATTCAAACACAAAAGTGAAACCCCAAGTTAGATTACTTAATTTATATGGTTTCTACAAATAAAAAATAAAAATTTAGAATCATAGTCAACAATAATAAATAAAATTTAAACTAAAATTGAACTCTCATATACCTCACATCTCTATCTCCTCCCGCAGACAGGAGACCTAATATATGTCCTTGGTAGCGAAGGAACAATGCCACCAATGTCGACTTCAACCTGTATATGTTTGCGAACATGATATTGATCTACGAGTTATACTATTTAATGTTAAATCCTTGGTAGAAAATATATGTTTACAAAATAACTGAATTAACATTAAAACTTACCTATGTTGAACTTTCTTCAGGAAATGTTGGCTGAGTCATCAGCAATACAAACCCTTGGTGTTCTACCTCCCTCAAACTAGGACTGACCTACAAAAGTCAAATAGATACTTCATACTATCATAACTTGATCATATTATATATACTTTATAGTAAAATATACACAAATAACTTTAGAAATATACTTACCGTGGGGCTATCACTGCAAATTGATATGCCTGTGATGATAGGGTCTCACAACATCATTAGATGCCACTCTCTGTCAAATAAACCATGTAAATTAAAAATGAGTACGCACAACTGACAAGTATACATGTATGCATAAACAAACTAAATTACTTATTTACATTCCCCTTGTCAACGCTTGACACTTGCACCCCCTCACATTGCCCCCCGGTGGCAACTGGTGACACCTGCATCAGTATGTAATAAGATGATCATAAAAATTAGAAAACAATGTACATATATTATTATAATAATTTAAGGAAACCAATGAGTACAATAAAACATATGTATCATGGAAGTGTCAAGACCAAATTATATGGCTGAAAGCGTGGACCCCTCCACCTATGCCATCTCCTCCTCTTTCATCAACTGAACATAAATGTAACACATAAAAAAATATAAGTGAGAAATTATTATAAGAAAATTCTACTAAAAATACGAACGATAAAAATTAAATACAATTTAAAAAGTGAATTGTTTACCCTTACCATAAAACTAGGATTCCATGGCTCTATATGCCCCTATTCATGAGGTGCTTCAGTGCCTGTAGTGTGCTATGTAGAATCTTCCACCTCGAAGACGTAATTATATGCATCACTATCATTCAGGGGACCTAAGCATAGATTCTTGCACATAATGCAAGTGTGGGGCACACAAACATGTGAGCTCATGGAGGATGTGGAAGTGCCAAAAGCATCAGGATGAGGAGGCAACAATGTCATGCTCTGTGTAACCAGTAGATCACTCAAGGTGTGAATGGCTTGAATAGTCTATAAGCCAGCCTCAGCAATAATGTTAGGATGTTGCACTATGGGAGGTGGTGAAATATCAGGAGGGGGGACATATGTGATGCAAGGGAATTCTAGGGTACTCGGTGAATCTGCATGGAGGTGTGTTGTTTTGGTTTTGTGGTACTCGATTGCAACTTCAACCGACAGTTTCAGTTATTGAAGAAGGCTCGGTCACTGAAGGAACTTGGTGAAGCTTCTGGTGCTCGGTGGAACTGGCACTCGGTGATGCTTGTGTTGCTCGGTGTTGTCTGGCTTGGTCAATTATTTCTCTGGCGCTCGGTAGTTCTGGTTTACCAATTGGAGTTCTTGGTGATTTGGTTGGCCGACTTGGTGCATTTATTGTTGGTAGCTTTCATTGGATTCTCCTATGTGGATCTGGAGGCCAACATGTTGAATTAAATAATTGTAAGGTTGTTTGAGTGCTGACTTGTATTGCATTTAATATTTGGTTGTAGTAGAAGATGACTTGGCTTAGGAATTAATTATTTCTTGCAACTGACTTGTGGCTGAAGATTAGTATTTAAGGGGTGTTTAGGTAGTTGTTTAGGAGAGGCAGAGAAGAAGATCTGTCAGGAGTCTGGAGTAACAGATGAAAGTGACATTTTGGAAAAGATCTTGGATCTTGTGAGATCTACAAGATGAGATTGATTTCTGATAGTTTTTTTACAGCAGAACTAGTGGTGGCTTACATGGAGACAAGGAGATTTCTTGGAGGCTTGCGAGCTCAATTTCAGATCTGCCGTAGAGTTTCCATTAGTTGCTGATCTTTTTCAGAACTAGACTAGCTAGAGTTGGATTGGATCGTTGTTGATCTTGCAGAATTTTAATCTCTGATTGTAATTGGCCCTAACCCATAAGGCCTTACAACTGGGCATGTTAATGAAAATATGATTTTGAGCATATCTTGTTGTGTTATTTCATTGTGTTGTTGGTTGGCTGCAAGGTTGGATTGTCCTTCATTGGATCCACCATCCTTGACTATGTTAGGTGGTATCAGAGTTGAGTTGATCTGGTTGAGTGAAGGTTGACCTAGCAAGGATTATCTTGCAAAGTTGATCTGGTTGGTGAAGAAATCGTATGATTTGAGTTGTAGATCCATGACACTAAACTTGTGAAATCTTGGCCTAGTTTGTGTGAGGTGACAGGTTGTGATCTGACTTGCATACAACTTGGAGGTTGTCACAAGGTGGTCGGTGTAGGGTTTGTTGTAGAGGGTTTTCTTATCTTTAAGGATGCCTCCGAGAAGATTGGACCCTAGGGTGATTGTGGATCTCTGTGATACTATGGAATCTAGGATTACAGAGAGTGAAATCTAATTTCAGATCTGAGATGGAGTTGATGAAGAATGACATGGTTGCTGAGATCATGAGAGTTATGACTGGTGTACCTCAGAATGTTGGTACTAAAGATGGTTATGAGGAAGTTGTTGAAGACTTTGAAGCTACTGGATCTAGTGGTGATGACTAGAGAGATAGATCTGGTGAAGGAAGAACTACTCGGTTGCATAGATCTAGAGCTCGGTTAAGTAATAGTTACCGCATGGAAGTTTCTACTTTCTCTAGAACTTTGAAACCCGAGAACTTGATTGATTGGATTGGTGAACTTGAAGATTTATTTGAGCTTGAAGAAATTGAAGATCCTCTTCAGGTGAGATTGGCACAGATAAGTTTAAAGGACGTGCTTCTCTTTGGCGGAAAGAATTAAAAAGATATAGAGAAGATGAAGGTGAAATGAAGATCAATCGGTGGAGGTTGATGGTGACTAAATTGAAAGCTAAGTTCATACCTACTGACTATGAGATTGACTTGTTTAAGAAGTTGTAGAATCTGAAATAGAAGGATTTGACTATGCAAGATTATACCGAGGAGTTGTACAAACTTACTATTCGATTTGGATATAGAGAACTTGGTAAGGAAAAGGTAGCTCGGTATGTGAATGGTTTAAGATTCAATATTTAGGATGAGCTTGGTATGCTGAAGATTGATTCTATTGAAGATGCTTATCAGTATGCTCTGAAGTCGGAAGATAAGTTGAAGAGGAAACAACATAGTAATCCTCGAGGAAAGGAAAAGATTGATCACTCGGTGAAGGATAAACTAACTGCAAAAGATGAACAGAAACCTTTAGAACCAAAGATGAAGATAGGTAGAGTTATCTTTAAGGTTACTTGCTATAACTGTGGTGAAGAAGGACACTATTCTTTTGAGTGTACACAGAAAAAGCTTGGTGACCAATGAGCTGTTGTGGTGAATGAGAATGTTGAGAATGAACCTAAATCAAAGAACTTGCTGGTTTGACGAACATTGCTCGGTGCAAAGGAGGAACCTTGTCAGAGGAGTAGCTTGTTCAGAACTCGGTGCAAGTCTGGAGGTAAAATTTGTGATGTTATTGTTGACAATGGTAGTACTGATAACCTTGTTGCTGAGGACATGGTTCATAAACTTGGTTTGGAAAGAATGAAGCATCCTTGTCCTTATAGGATTGGCTAGTTGCAAAATGTTCATGCTCTGGAAGTAAGAGAAAAATGTTTTATTGATGTTCAGATTGGCCAATATAAGGACCTTGTGTTATGTGACATTATGGAGATGAATAGTTGTCATATATTGCTCAGTAGACCTTGGCAATATGATTGCAAAGCTATGTATGATTGTGTGAAGAATTTTTTTACTATTGAGAAGGATAACAGGAAGTTTTCCCTGATGCCTTTGTTGGATACAACACTCGGTAGGAGAAGTCTGAGTATTGGTAACCGAGTTGATTTCGTGGATCCTGAAGGTATGGATGGTTAGTATGGAGAACAAGCCTGTGTGTTATCAAGGAAGGACTTGAAAAGACAGAGGAAGCAGAAGTGGAAGAGTATGCAAGCTAAAAAGTTGGAGGACTTGTATGTGAAGAGCCAGTTTGGGGTTTATGTGTTGAATCCAGAAAGATGTTCTTCTCACATATGAACATCTTTTCGAACCTAGGGTGTCTAATGTAGGGGCATTCTAGGGTACTCGATGAATCTTCATGGAGGTGTGTTGTTTTGATTTTGTGGTACTTGGTTGTAGCTTTAACCGATGGTTTCGATTATTAAAGAAGGCTCGATCGCTGAAGGAACTCGGTGAAACTTTTGGTGCTCGGTGGAACTGGCACTCGATGATGCTTGTGTTGCTCAATGTTGTCTAGCTTGGTCATTTGTTTCTCTGGTGCTCAGTAGTTCTAGTTTACCAACTAGAGTTCTTGGTGATTTAGCTAGCCGACTTGGTGCATTTATTGTTGGTAGCTTTTGTTGGACTCTCCTATGTGGATCTAGAGGCTGACATGTTGAATTAAATAATTGTAAGGTTGTTTGAGAGCCGAATTGTATTGCATTTAATATTTAGTTGTAGTAGAAGCTGACTTGGCCTAGGAATTAATTGTTTCTTCCAGCCGACTTGTGGCTAAAGATTAGCATTTAAGGGGTGTTTAGGTTGTTTTTTTGGAGAGGTAGAGAAGAAGATCTGACAGGAGTCTGGAGTGACAGATGAAAGTGAAGTTGTGGAAAAGATCTTGGATCTTGCGAGATCTAGTAGATCAGATTGATTTCTGATAGTTTGTAACAGTAGAGCTAGTGGTGGCTTACTTGGAGACAAGGAGATTGCTTGGAGGCTTGCGAGCTCAAGTTCAGATCTTCCTTAGGGTTTCCATTAGTTGTTGATCTTTTTTAGAACTGGACTAGCTAGAGTTGAATTGGATTGTTGTTGATCTTACAGAATTGTAATCTCTAATTGTAATTGGCCCTAACTCGAAAGGCCTTACAGTCGGGCATGTTAATGAAAATATGATTTTGAGCATATCTTGTTGTGTTATTCCGATGTGTTTTTAGTTG
The DNA here is from genome assembly GCA_027943335.1 of Chamaecyparis obtusa. Lineage (NCBI taxonomy): Eukaryota > Viridiplantae > Streptophyta > Pinopsida > Cupressales > Cupressaceae > Chamaecyparis > Chamaecyparis obtusa. The sequence goes on from BSBK01004129.1 coordinate 304,692, forward strand.
GCTACAAGGTTGGACTGTCCTTCATTGGATCCACCATCCTTGACTGTGTCAATATGTGCGGGATTCCACCTGGTGTGCCCATGGCCTATCTTGAGGAATGCCTAAACCTACACCCTAGTTCGGTCTCATACTCCAATAATTGACCTTGTGACCAAGCACAAATTCAGAATACAATTTTTTAATAAAATAAAATGGGACATCCAAATTGCTATGAGGTGGTCTATCAAAAACCATCCACCAGCGGTCCCAAAAGTTGTCACATATTGCACTATTTGTGCACCATTTAATTGACAACTTGGGTTTTTTAGGGTCCACTTTTAGACCAGTTTTAGGATCCACAAAAAGATTACATATGTCATATTTTTTATGTTTAGGTTCATGACTTGATCATATTCAAGCCCATCGTCAAACTGGGCATGAATGGAATCGTTCCAAAGAAGTGCAACATTATGTTGCTCTATTAAGTTTCTCCATATTTTCAGTAATGGAGTTCAAAGTGGTAAACATGGGGTGCAATGTGGGGATATTAGCATAGGTAGTTTGAAATCCTCTAAGCTGATTTAGATTGCCTCCTATGAGATCCTCTAAACGGTGAGGGTTTGAGACTGGTTCATCTTCTGAAAGTGGGGGATTGTTGGGAGGTGGTTCTAGATTGTTTACGGGATCATTAGGAGGGTTTTCTGGTTCCATGTCTGATTACAATTAGAAAACAAATAGATAATGACAATAAATTTGAAAAAACAATACAAAAACTCATTTAAACGGGATAATTTTTATATAAAAGACTATAAATTTCTATTAAAACACAATAAAAACAATAAAAATTTGAAGATTGAACTTATCTTAGATTCAAGAAAAATCAGATAGGGGATAAAATCGGATATGTGAAAGCCCTAGTCGCATTCAACATTTTCACAGTGAAAATGTTGAACATGTATGGGGTATGCAAATACATAATTATTGGCAAAAATCAAATATCTAATTAGGCTTGTGCTTTGGCTTTTGGCTTGGCCAGGTGTTCTAACACCTAGGCCTACTAAAAAGTCAACAAATCCATTTGTGCACTTTTGGACGAGTGAAAAGTTTATTTTTTCACGTCAACACTTTTTGGCATACCATGATCCCGCACATACCCTCATACTATCTATCACACTTAACTAACAACTAAGAAAGAGTAAAAACATTAATTAATTAAAGCATAATATTATGTCTATCTCCTAGAAATAGGAAACATGTTATCCTTTCCACCTCATATGTAGGATGACCACTATCATTGTCACTCACATAATGTGACAATATCAAATATGCATAAGTAATTAAACACATAAGAAAATAGACATTAAAAAAATCTAATAAGAATTATCAAACATTGAGACACACTATATATCTAATATTTTCCCACTTGTTGAATACCTTTAAAGATCCAATGCAGGAAAGGTATCAAACTAAATAGACATATTATGACAATGAAATTTATCTTTTATTTTTATGTAAATGGTTGTTCCTGTGTGTGTAACTTCTTTTCAAGGTCAATTTTAGTATAAATTTATGCATAATCAAATATGAAATTTTGCATTGGATTCTTAGAGACCACTCCATCTTGTCCAATTTTATTTTCATTTTATGTAATATTTGACTCTCAATAAACTAGAGAGAGAGAGAGAGAGAGAGAGAGAGAGAGAGAGAGAGATGAACTACTCAATTCATGGCCATCCTTACAAGTTTTTGATAAGAATACTAGTGTAAACTATCCCCATGGAAGATTCATAATATCAAATGTAAAGGGGAGCTTCCAATTATGTGGCTTATCCAACAGGAGAGAGGTTAAGTAATTTCTTCTTGAGTTTCTATCAAGATATTTTTTGAAAAAAAAAATTATGGATACCATCATTGGATAGGTTTGAATGATTTAGAGTTCTTGTTAAAAATTTCCTAAAAGCCAGAGCAGAATTCATAAAATGCAAAGCCTACTCAATTTTGGACACTTGTAAGGCTCATGTCAACAAATCTTCATAGAATAGTTATCAAAATTTGTAATTCCTTGAGGTAAATTTGAACTAACTAAGTGCTAAGTGGTAGTTCAGATTTTCTCCTTTCTAATGCGTACATATCTTTTAAATTTTGGAATTGTACCCTGACCCTCTACATTGGTTTTTGGGTCAGGTTAGGCTTGGTGGGATCAAGTTTGTACCTTAGACTTACAAATTAATGGTTAAGGCATTAGAACCCAAAATGTTTGCCTTGCCATAATTTTTAGAAGGCCTTCCTGATCGAATATTTTAATGAAACAAAAACCCATTAGACTTCTTAGTATGTAAAATTCAAAAATATAGTTTTGGGGGGATTTGATTAATTTTACTATTTTTGTATTATTTATTAATCAAAGTGGTATATAAACTTCAAATAGCAAGTTTGTCCAAATTTTTAATAACTATTTTGTTTTTATGTTTTTTGCAAAATAAATTATATAGCATCAATCTATACAGAATTATCTTTGAGATTGAAACAATTATAAGTTTACCTCAATTTATGGTGGTTGCACACCAGAGTTTCCAAAATAGACTTTAGGGTCAATAAAAAAATAATTTTTTAAAAAATAATTAAAAATAAATAAAAATGTGCTAATCAATCTTTGGCTTCTTAGGTATCTTTCCCAAAAGGATTTTAAAAAAAATATTTAGGTCAAAATATGTTGGTTGTACACATGTATGGTATGGTCCTGAAACAAGCATTTTGAAAAAGTGGTCTTTACACACCCTTACTAAAAGTGACTTGTGTACCATGTGGGTATTGGAATAAATTACATATTTGAAAAGTAGACTCCAAGAACTACATTTTATATTACTAAAGTTTTTTTATATTCAATCTTTAAGTACCTCAATTTTTTACATCCATGGAGAGAAAATTTGAAAATCAAGGAAAACCCTTCCACTTTTTGCTCAAAAATGGGACTCAACTTTCTCTAAGTACCCTTACAAATTTTTCTTTTGTGTTTATAGGTTCTTTAGATGAAGCACTTATATCAACAAAATTACATAAAATTCATAATTATGATTGGCATACTTTATGTAGATTTGTATACTTTGTGTTTGATATATATATATATATATATATACACACACTCTACTTTATTTAATTAAATGACATAGATATTAATGGTATCCCACATGCAAGTCAAATTTTGAGAATAGTGATATGGTAATAATTGCATAGCCATGTCCTTTCCCTTATGTTTTGGACATATGACAACTAGGTTTTCCTTAAATATATCTACTAACATGTAAGATGGTGAATTTCACATAGAAGTGGGAAAATAATAGTATTTATTCCTAGTCCCAATACTACCCATCCCTAAAAATCAATCATCTTCCTTAAATCATGAGTGCACTAGTAATTTGGGTCATCTCTATCCCCATGGATCTAGACTCCCAGATTTTAAAACTCAAACCATTTATCCCAAATCATATTGGTTATATTATGATCTAACTAAAAATGGGATTATCCTAAATCTAAGGTGGTGTATTTAAAGACTAATCCTAATTATAAAATTATCTGAGTAAGAAAGGAAATATTTGAACACATCTAAAATTAAATTGCTAGTAGATAAAATAACTACATAAACATTGCATAATCATACTAAGAGAATACAATATTCTTGATTACTATTCTTGCTCTTGGTTCCATTATTGATCCATCAATGTGATGTAATTTTGAAGAAATAAATCCTCACAATTAAATATATTTACCAAAGGTTTTTTCGAATATTTCATATTCTCACTCAAAGATTAAGATGAGAAATCTTTAGTAGTCCACTTTCTACTAGATTAGTATAGAAAGTCACAACTTGTATATGCACATCAATTTCTGCACTCACATAGATCAAGTCAACACTCATGGAACCTCATCAAAGAAATATGCAATTGAATTCTAGGTCAATGAGGATCATCTAAAAGGTTTAAAAATGATGGTATCATTATGATAGGTTCTGACACTTGCATGGTAGCATCTTCATGAATTTTAAGTTTTAGTATTTCTACATTTTATTATTATTATTTTTACCTTTATGTGGAGGCATGTTCATCAATTTAAAATTTAAAACAATTACTCATGCATTTAAGTATTTGTACTCATGTATTTAAGTACTTCTACATTTTATTATTATTATTTTTACTTCTATGTGGTTGCATGATCATCAATTCAACTAAGTATTCTTGTATTTAATTTATTTTATTTATAAATTTGTGTGGTAAAATCTTCATCAATTTAAAAAACAAATACTCATTCATGTAATTCATTTAATTTTCTACATTCAATTTCAAAGAATAATTTGTCAATCCCAATTCTTAAATCAAAATTTATTTGTTAAATTAATTACTCATATTATCTAATTAAGATATTTTAACCTTACAAACAAATTGTTTACAATTTATACTATCCATTGACATATCAAAAATTATATATTCTTATTATAAAAAATGTTTTTGAAGAGAGCTATAGAAACAACATTGTCTCTTAAATAATTCACATAAACTATAGAACTAAATTTGACAGAAAGTTGTTAAAAAGGTTAAATAGACAAATATAAACATTTAAGCTATCGCTTTAATACCCATGATGCTACAAGCATCCATACATAAGTTGGAATTATAAAGCTTCTTACTCAAATACTCGTGCATATTGTAAAGCCTTATAAGATGCCTCAAACAAAGCAACCATGGGTTTTGATTCTCTCATGTTCTATGTATTTTTGTATCAACATGGTTATTTTCAGATGATGGAAGCAGGGATACAACTTTCTCCTTCAGCCTACAAAATCTAAATATTAGTATTGGAAATATCAAAACTTCTCAGGCTAAATAAATAATTAAAGCAAGATGACCAATTAATTTAATAGAAAAGCGATATAGACCTAAATGGTAGTGCTACACATATCATTATCCATTGTGGGAATGGCCTTCACCATTTGGCTGGGATCTTGATGGCTTCGTAAGCCTGAATTACTAGAAAATAAACAACCTGCATAACCCACTTCATTTGCTAAGTGAAAGAATTTAATGATCTAGAATCTTAAAACGTTTTAAGTATTTTCGGATATGTGTGTACAATACACATATATATGTATGTTTATATATATGTGTATGTATATATGTGTAGATATAAGGTGTAATGATTGAAAACTAGAAATATTGTTAAAATGAAAAGGAGGATCTTGATAATGATAGGAAATACTGGTCAATATTTAAAGTATATCTTATAAAAGTGTTTTATTGACTAGATTCTTTGGCATTCTTTAATAGAAATAATATGAGTTAATTTTTTATATTTTCACAATAAGATAAATTTATTTTATAATATAGAAAATGAAAAATAAATTAAAATCAAATACACTTAAAAAAATATTTCTTAGATTGATTTACTATTTAAAAAATACATTGATTTTTTATAGTAATTTTTCAGTATACTATATAATTGAATACTTTGATAAAAAGAGAGTGTTGAATGGATTGATGATATTGACTTAAAATTACACAATTGAATCATCATAAAAGATCTTATAATTTAACACATTGTAAAAAATACTACATATTTAATAATGAATGAGCTAAAGAGTTCTCTAGTAAATGTTTCATAAGATACGACAGTTGTTGAAGGTTTTGCAAATGAAGTAGCAAGCTCAGTAATCTCGAGGAAACTCCATATAAAAGATACTTAAGATAGAGTTATAATAAGATTTGTGGTATAAGGAAATCATAATACTTCATTCCAATTAGCACTATGTAAAAGCAATGAGTGCCCATTCATATTCATGAGAGATAATATCTTGTGAACCATCAGTCATAAAATATCGATCAATAAAATTAACTCAACAACTACATAATTAAACCTTGATAAAACATTTCTAAAAATCTATAATCTCTTTTCTTATTATATTGCTCCAATCCATACAAACCTCAATCACTCACCATGACATATATTATTTTATACAATAAAACTTCACAATTCCTAACAAAATTATATATATGAATACATCTATATTTCATACTATAATATATATAAAATTTCTAAAACTTAATGTATATATATTTAATATTTTATTATGAAAAAAATAATTATAATAAATTAATTATTAAACATAATTTACATTATTATATAATAGATATATCTTAGCTAAATTTTAGTTTTGAATTTAATTTAAAAATATAAAAACACAAAATTTTGAATAATATATAATACATTTTATTTTTTCTTACATAAATATAAGGTTACTTGATCTAATAGTGTTCTCATGTACATTTTACAGTAGATCACATTTTTGGAGGAGGCGGAGTATAAACCTGTTTATGAAAACCTTGCTAGGGGCATTGACAATGAGTGGGTTTGCATGTATTTATATCCATGAAAATAGAAAAGTGAGTCAATTCTGACCATTTTTTAAACCAGGTTGAAAAATGGAATCAGTAGTTTTACAGAACCAACTTAGCTACTTTTGAATTTAAAAAGTTCAGAAGAAAGGTTGTTACAGAAATATGAGATTAATGATAAAATAAATTATTTGCACCTTTACTTTTATATTGAAACCAGGATTGAACCTGATAATTAGCTATGTTGTCTACTTCTCCCATTTTTATAGGTGAGACTAAATTGAAAATACTGCCTGGCTAGGTTATGACATGAAAATACAGATAACTCTGTTAGTCTGCTTACTGTTATGAATATAGTTTCTATTTGTAATTTGTAATTTTTAAAAGAAATTTGTAATTTGTGATTTTTAAATGAAAATTTCTTGACGTCCAGAGTTCTTTTAGCTGAGTCTTGGAAGTCTCCCAATCAGAAATTGACAAAAAAAAATGAGTCTTTTGTCAGAAAAGTAAGAGCAAAATACATTAAAATATAAAGAAGACAAATAAATAAAATATACAAAAATTTATAAAGTTATAATGATTGGATCTACTGAATTTCTTGTCGTTATAATAGTCTAAGAAGATACTATTTACTGTTTTTATATGACTGATTTACTATTCTTGTTTTCAACGTTCAATATCATGATATTTTCTAAAAAATCTTAAATTAAAATAAAAAAATTTTAAAAAACTTCAAATACCCCCATCTCCTATTTTCTCCAAGTACCCTCTCTCCTGAAAACTATGGAATTTTTACAATACAAAGAGTATTTTGTACATACTGTATCCTTTTCCATAAATTTAAAGTTATTATGACCAAGTGCAGGATTTTAAAGGGCTTATAATCCATATAAAAGAGAGTAGTATTTCACACTAATAATTACTGTTACCTTGAGGGAAGGACGCCAAGGACTTTCCACAAGCTTCCTTCAACACCTCTGCAGTATCTGAGAATGCAAGACAATCATCTGCAGTGATCCCCCAATATAAGGGAACTTTTCCCTCAGAATCCTGCTTGCATTCATCATTCAATTCATATGAGCTTACTAGATCACCTTATGCACAAAAAAATGATCAGAAGTAATAAGATGCAATTAGGTCTTACAGTAGCTACAAATACTGTTTGGGTAGTTCTGTCAAATATAACAAAGGCAAATTGTCCCTCTAAGTGCCCAACCACTTTTGTTGCAGGGTATGGAGCCCGGTCTCTGAGTGTCCTGTAAGCATCTATAACCATCAAAACCTCATTTATAGATTTTGAAAGCCCATATTGCTGTCTCAAGCTTGGAAGATTCTCTAGATTGCCTTCAAATAAGCAGAAACAGTCATCCTTAACTGCAATTGACCTGGAAATGGGAACATATTGCAAAATTTCAAAACCCATCTTGAAGATTGACAGAAAGGATTGCCCAATTGAGTTTTTTTCAATTCTATTAGTACTTAACCCTTCTGAGAATAATTTGATTCATGAAAGCTTATTATAAATTTGGCAAAACCCATCAAAGATGAGTCAAGGAAATTAACCACAACTAATTACACTTCATTTATGAATAGCCATTTATTTGCAATCTACCAATCATCTTTACTCTGGAAAAAAAATGTCTTAGTGTAAAATCAAATTCATAACTTCACAAAAACTTCAAGCTAAAATGAGTTTGATAATCAGAAGACACTTTCAAACCAAAGAAAATTATATACTCTGCAATTTAATTGATTTATGGCCTACAGGGTATGAAACTCGAATGAAATATTTTCTTATATAATAATTTCTTCCTAAATCAAGGTATTCAATTAATCCTTATAATCAGTATGCCCATTTGCGAAGAATAAATGGCATTAATGCAATGATTATTCACATAGGAGACTTCTAAAACCAAAATTTGATCAAATCTTCACCCAAAAAAAAAATTCACAGCTTCTATAAAATTTTGTTTTAAGTTAAATATACTAAAACAACTTAAAGTTGAATCGGTCATCAAGAAGGCTGGTAGTTCAGAGGTAAGAAGGTCCTAGATTTGATTCAACTTGTTCAGGAAAAGTTAAACATGGTATCGGGGTCTAGGTGAGCAAATCTAGGACAAGCTAGGATCTTTGAACACCTTCAGTGATATGCCAAACCCAAATTAAAGATGGCTCCGTCATCAAGAAGGTTGGTAGTTCAGTGATAGTATGTCCCAATAACAGATGAGAGCTCTTAAATTGACTCTAAGGCTGGGGTCTTATGGGAGGAACTTAAGCTCTATTTTTAAGGCTACAGATTTAATTGGAATCTCTTGCTAGAAAATAGGAGCCCCTACTTTTTAGATCTTAAAATTTGAGCTGGTGAAAATGGGTGGAGGAGATTTTTCTCACATGTCAGATTTTGGAGTGAAATTAATTATTTTAACACAATTTTTTATTAAGATTAAAGCTTCCCTAAATTTCGGGGCTAAACATTTAAGCTGAATTGAAGAATAAAATTCATAGGACTGGTAGCTTTAAAATATTCGTAAAAATCCTCAAGCAACTTCAGCTCTATTTTTAAGGAAGCCTCCTCCTACGAGACCCCAGCCTAAACTACCCATAAAAAGTTTAATAAAATATAAATAATAAAGATCAATTCAAAACAACTTTATAAATCAACAAATAATCAAAAGGCCAATTTGAAATTCAAGGACTCAATTTTCTTTGGGAAATGATAATTGCTATCAGCCATCATTGTTATTGTACCTGGGGCGGAGAAATGACTGAGTATCTTTTGTATAGGCCATATATGCAATATCCTCCATCTTTAGAGAGACAGCATGTGGAAAGGCATCCTGAAAAGATTTGAAGAGATCATAAGAAGACTTCTTGATTTCTGGACTGTTCGTCCTCATTTCTTCTGGCCCATCTGCCACTTTCCTATTAAAAATAGCCAACATCTTGATTGTAAATCTGAGTTATATCAGGAACTCAGAGAATGGAAAGCAGGAAGCTTTGTGGAGCTGCAAAAACACCAGAACTTGATGATACTTATAGAAAAAGCTTCTTCAGAATAATTTTATGGGGTGATGAGGATAGGAAAGCTATGGGCATGTGAAACAAGGAAGATGGGATAAAATTATGATGGACAAAATGTGGGGTCTTCCTAGTGATGAAAATGAGGTCTGAGTTTTCTATAAAACATTTAGATTCCTCCGCCCTGACACCAGTAGCACATAGTAACAGAGATAACAGTCCAAATTTTGAAAAGCCATTAAACTAAGGCCACTAATTTTGGGTCTTGACAACATTGAAAAGAACAGAGAAAAAGGATAAGCAAATGGTCGGAAAACTTTGTGAAGATATTCATTTGATTGAGACACATGTGACTCAGCCATGCCAATGCTTTGGGAAGGCGTTTCTTGTTCACTAGGCAACCCTTGATGGCCAAACAAACCAGACAAGATTGGTGATAGATCTTTTTCCTCCTCTCAATATCATCTTCGTATTATTTGTTTGCTTGGTTTGTTTTTATTGTCAAAACGAAGGCCACTGTACTTTGAAATGGATAAGCATGATGAAATAAAGTTTAACCATCATTATTGGTTGGTGAAAAATAATTGTAGGCTTCAAGTTTTCATGCCTTTCAATTTAATCTACAATGAAAGATTCAGTGGAGATTGTTACAGACCACTTGGTTGTACTTCTCTGTCTGATCTCATTTCTGATTGTATAGGATTTATTTTATGTATTTAATTTCAATTTTAAGTTTTACAAAAAGAATCTTGGTGATTTTAAGAAATTACTAATTGATTGGATTAGATGGTTAAAATGTAAAATTTATTTTAGTTGAATTTAATATTAAGACATTTGTTTTCAAGAATAAAAAAATTCTTTGCTAGTTAATGATTTATTATAAAAGAGTTTTCAATATAGGTTCCAGTAGCTAATATTTTACTATAAAAGAGTTTTCAATATAGGTTGGTAGCTAATATTTTACTATAAAAGAGTTTTCAATATATAAGACATTCTTATCAATGATTTAATCAATCATTCAATTTGGTAATAAACTTTATCAATAATTTAATCATTTACTAAATTTGATAATAAGTTATGTAATAGTTTTGTTAAAAACTATATGTTCTAAATATCTTTTTAATAATTTAGAAATATTATGTTTTGAATCATAAATAAATATAAGATTGTTTCTAGAGATGAGAAATATAATTGTAGAGTAAAAAAGTTTATATAGTAATGTTTTTCTTATTTTTATTCTTATTTTAGTAGATGTTTTGAAGCTATAATTCTAGCACATAATTTTAGTATTTATGGCATAACAGTTAGACTCAATCATATGGCATGAGATGCTATTTTTTTATGTTCAAGCAGTTTTGAAATAGTTCCTTGTAACTTACTTATCATAGACAAGATCACAATTAGAATATTGTCCTTAGTCAATCATGTCCACATCTTTCAGTTTTAAATTCATGCAATATGTTAAATGGTGGAACAATCAACCTTGTCTTTGAGCTCCATAATTTTCTCTAAACTCACCAATGGTGCATTGATTAAAATCAAAATTTTGGTTTAACAAGAAAACTAGGGTGTGTTAAAACATTTCGGCAACTCTACTAAGAAGTGGTTTGACTCTTACTTCTAGGTAGCTTACTCAACCCATGGTTGACCATTTTGTATTTATCAAACCTCAAATTTAGGGGCCAAACTATTGATTGGTTGGACCCTTATATCTTCCTTTAAGATCCCTAATTATCTCTAATCTTATTAGTGGTGCACTCATTCAAAGCTCAATATTTTGGTGTAGTGGAAAAATTAGGATATCTTAACACATTCTCAAGGATTGATCATTACCTACCAATGTGGGTGTCAAACATTTATTTATTTATTATTTAGAATTATGTATCTAAAGGAATCATCCTAGGAAGCTTTCACATTGTAATGGATTCATCACATAATTGAATCGTCAAAAAGAACATTTCAGTAAGGTACATCTAAAGCATTATCCTCTTATAGGTATATTAGTCACCCTATATTTGAATCAAGTGACATCCATTGACAAGTTGCACTATAAAAAAATATCTAACATAATCATTTAGAAAGTCACAACATCAATCAATAGTGTCAATTGACTCAATGACATCCACTACCATCCTACATTGGCATCTAGTTCCACCCACTTATCCGGTCTCTTATTTCTATTTCTAATTTAGTGTTTGGGCTTGACTAATGCATAAAGTAAGTCCTAAGCTTCAATTCTTGCATAAGAGGCTCCATTAGGGATAACTTTAAGAAACCCCCTCCTAGGAAAAAGTGTAAAATCCTGGCAAATCCTACATTATTTTAGGGGGAAAATTTTCTTAATGAAAGTGAATTTTTTTTCAAATCCGTGAATTTTCATAGTTTGTATTGGCAATTTTTTCCTTGCTGAATGAAAATTCCATAAATTCCTGGTGAATTATACAATCATGTGGGGGAAAATATATATTGTATGAGGCGAATTTTTTTCTTTTGAAGTAAAAAAATTATAATATATGAGGCGAATGATTTTCTTTTGGAGTGAAAAAAATAATTGCATTAGCAAATTTTATGTACCGTTTGAAAATTTATTTATTTTATTGGCTAATCGTTCAGTAATTATGGGAAAAAAAATATTTTATTGGCGATTTTTTAAAATGGGACGCGATTTTATTGCAGACTCAACAGTGTTATCTACTATCGATAAACACAGATAGTCACATCAACATGTAACCTAACAGTAACATCCACTATTTTATAATGTTAAATGTATCATCTGAGACTGTCTAATGATCCAAGATTAATGGCTGAAGTTTAATTTCGGCCCCAATTTCTTGAAGGAAATAGATTTCTCCAAGGAGTCATTGGAATATTGACACGTATCAAATTAGGGTTGTCAACTTGTCTACAGACTCAACATGTTGGTATCGATAAACATGACTAGTCACATCGACACGTAACCTAACATCCATCATTTTATAATGTTAAATGTATTATTTGAGACCATTCAATGATCCTAGATCAATGGATGAAGTTTTATTTTGGCCTCAATTTCTTGAAGGAAACAGAGTTCTCCAGGAAGTCTCTGGAATGATGAGATGTATCAAACCTTAACCTGCACCATAACCCTGATCATTGATTACAACGTCACACGTGGAGGGTGGATAATGTTGCACGATCCTATAGTGCAACTTATAACTCATAACTCAGCAAGAAATAAATGCCTTTTCAGTGACAAGCGACATTCTTTAACGGCCATCTACTTAACATGCACCATTTCCAAATTTGTACAAACGATATTACCAATTTCTGAGATGCATGCATTTATGGGAAAGATTTACATGAAATATTAAGGACAATATATTTAAATTTCTCACATGCATGCATTTATGGGAAAGATTTACATGAAAGATTAAGGACAATGGATTTAATACGATTAAAGAAAGAATAAGTAGTTGCTAAGTATCAATCAAGGGCTATTTATAGAGGATCTAGCTTATTTCTTTCTCAATTCATCTTTTCTAGATAAATTGTTGTAGTTGCCTCTCATTTAGGTCATTAATCTATAAATAATTTGATTTTTAGGTTTTTGAAGATTTAGATGGACACTCCTATTATGCTTAGATGCACATCGGAGGAGATGTAGAAGGCCTTTTTGGGCTCCTTCTCAGACAAAACCTTGGAATCAATTTGTAGGAAGGGTGGGCCTTTCATAAATTAGGTTGTTAAAATGGTGCTAGGCAGAGAGTTTCTACACAATGAACACAAACACTGAATGAACACAGACATTACATCTAGATTTTTGGCATCTCTTCTCGACCTTGGAGGAGTAAAGGTGGACATGTTGATGCCGTTGAGGACGGTTTTCAAATAAGAATACCTAGGGGACAACGTTAATGTTGTCATATTTGTAGAAATAGGGGTGGAGATCCCTTGGGCAAGTGAAATACCCAAGGTTCTCCTCCTAGGCTAGAATGTGGTCATGCAACCTTTTCTATTGGGCCTGAATGTTAGGTAGTATAAGCACCATAGGAAATGGGCGTTGATTGCTAGGAATTTTCTCCATAAGTGATTTTTTCTCGACGAAGTGGAGGCTCAGACGAGGTAATATGACTGACTTAATGAATTCTCATAGTTAATACTCTCTAGAGAATTCTACTTAGATGGAGGGGAAAATCACTAGTGTTACCCATGGCCCATCATCCCACTTTTTTAGTTTTTTTTTATACAATCATACCACATTTTTTGGTTTTTTTATACAATCATACCATTGGGCCACTAGCACCAGTCCACTACCAGAGATCTAGTAGATTTTTCTTTTTACTCGACAATGTAATTACTAATTTTATGAAAAAAAATAATGAAATTTTTACAAGTGCATTTCAATTTGCATTTTAATATGGGTACAAAAAATGATTCTTAGACTTCTTTTTGATTGCAATATTTTAATTAGTTGCTTTATTTGTGTATTAGACATGTATGTTTCAATAGAAATAAGAAAGCAATGGTATTTCCATTTTTAAATCTAAATATTTAAAATGTCATTGTCTTCTCGATTACCGTCAGAATTCCTAAATTAAGATAACCATTAATCGAAGTTGTGTGAAGTTTTTACCCAATTAATTATCGATATAAAATTGTAAAATTATAAATTATTTGGTGTTCATTGTTTTAGAATTTAGTGTAAATGAAAAATAATTTAATTTAAATTTAATAAATTTATGGTGTATGGTGTATTTTAGGCCGAAGGGAAAATAAAACCTATTTTTTGCAAAACTCTTCTAGAATCATGACAAGTGTCCACTCAAGTTGGCATTATTCGATGATGACATGTGACTAATGACAAGGAAAAAGTGAATGGGACTAGTGGCACCTGAAAGTGACTACCAACAACCATTGGATGAGCATAGATCAACGATGTATAGTGTATTTCAGGTCGAAAGGGAAAAGAAACCCCATTTTTGCAAACCTATTTTGGAATCATGACATGTGTCCACTCACATGCTCGGTGTCATTCGATGATGACATGTGAGGTCAGGTGACTAGGTGACTACTAACAAGCCAAAATTGAATGGGACCTGCGACACCTGACAGTGACTATCGATGACCATCGGATGAGCATAGATCACCTCTTTTTGCAAATGTCCCCTGAAAACAAGGCACGTGTCATGATTTAACACTCAACTAAGTATAATTAAAATCTAAATTGGAGTAAAACTAAACATTTAATAAATGTAATAACTAATACGCTCAATTTTGGGTCTCTGACTGAAGTTGTAATGTCAAACGATTAAGTGACACGTGTCATAATGACATCAAATATCAATCTTTAGAAAGAAGCAATAAAAGTTAACATGAGTCATGAATTGTACAAATTTTTCCCTTTAGGTTTTCAATCTAAGTTTTTCAATTGTAACTAGTATTGGAGATTCAAAAAGGGGTTATGGCTTCTACATTGATGAATGCAACAGAGTCTCTCATCTCTCTACCCACTCACAGTCTTCTCAAATTGAAATTATGGGTAAAATCCTGAGCACCTACGTCCCGCCATTTTAATTTTTCAAATCTCGTGGTTTACTATTTAGATTGTAGAACTAGAATTAGGGTTTAATTTTGAATCATGCCTGTAAATTGCAATTGAGTAGAATTATTTGAATTTTCCTATGAGTAAATACCACGATGGCCAAAATAAATACCATGATTATGAGTAAAAGGCAAAGATGGGAGACAAATATAATAAATTTCCACAATCTAGTTAAAACACCAGGTTTCACTAATGAATTCCATGATATTTATGATCTTATTATCCATGGAAATAAGGGAATAATAGAAATTAGATTTGGACTTGAAAATAAGTGGAATGATTCAAAAAAGGATTCAAAATTTTATCCATTTAACAACATGGTAAAGGCAATGACAAATAAAATTGCACCGTGGGTTGTTGGGTCGGCATGCATGGCATTACCTCAAGTATTCCCTTGCCCAGAAATTGTCATGGTTTGCGCCAAAAATTATGATAAAAATAGAAAAGTAATTGTGAATAAAAATACTCAAGAGAAAATTTTGTCCATTTAACCGAGAGTGAATTTGCTAGTCTGTTGGACCTAGGGTTTGAACAACAAAAGCCAAACATGCACATTGACCTGGGAAAGATGAAAGAGGATTATGAAAAATAGATGCAACATAGAAAGATTCATATATTAGAGGAATAACAAGCGGTTCTAGTCTAAATCCAGATCATAAGCCTCCTTATGATTATGATATTTTTGTGCAATGGGTTCAGGATAGTATTTCCTTGCTAGCATTTTGTTTGGGATTGGATAGTAACAAAGAAGTGGGTGTCAGAATTCTTGAAATTCTTTTTCATATTAATTTTGAAAATGAACCAGTAAAATATAGTTTTATTGAGCACATTATTCATTGCATGCACTTGAAAAATTACTAATGATTAAAAGAGGTTCACATAAGACATTTAGATTCACAATCTACTTTTGTTATCTTCTCTTAGCAAAGCATCGTGCAATATTTCAGACAAACAAGCTTTGTAGTAAAGTCCAAAATCCAATATATGAATGGACACCTCAGATAAGGATGATTGATAATAGAATGAATTAAAACAATTGTGTGGACTTCTTTTTTGCACCAATGTATCATAAAATTACATGCACTCCAATGCCTAGATTGCATGTTTCTTATAGAGATTGCATTCAACTCAAAAGTCAAATACAATTGGTTGAATGGTACTTCATGGAACAGTACACTGTGTTAAGGTTTTACAGTTCAATGGTAGAACCCTACAAACTTCCAATACATGTGTCGGAGAGGGTATTTGCATTAGAATATGTATGGTAGATGGAGAGCACAGACGTACTCTTTAATGGTCAACAAAAGAAAATGATATTTCCTTCCTTGCCTTTCTCATTTGGAGGGTTCACATTTGAGAGAGGAGGATTCAAAGTGGAAAAGTCCTTTTTTTCAATTTTTCACTTTGATGTTGTCAGTCACTGGCAGTATGATCCACTCAACATAATTGGAATAAAGCTTAGAGAGAATGGGAACTTTGCAAGCAAATGTCAACATGAGATTATGCCTGTTAGAACTTCCTCATGTAGAATCACTATACAGCTATTAAGCTTGATTCTTAGACTCCCAATTCCAGATTTTTACAGGGAAAAGGCTAATTGACAAGGATTTAATCCTCCTACACTTTGGGCTCCACAGACCCAGGCGGATGTACCTAAAACATACTAAATCTACATACATGAACACTCTCTCACTAAACCCCTTATGCAGAAATGAAAATCAGTGGATAGTAACAATTACAAGGATATTTGTCCTTCTCTCCAACCCCAGAGGCTCAGGTAGGCTAACCTATCAGATTCACTTCTACAAGGAATCACCAAAGGCATTTGCACTATTCAATGCAATTTACAGACATTAATGCTCTTAAAACTTAACATGGAAAATGATTTGAAATTATGATTTGATGAAGAAAACTACCAGTCAAGCCAAGACTAGTGCCTTATCTATTGGGCAACAGAGTCAAACAAATGTGCATTCCCAGAAAACCCTAACTCCAAAATCAAGAACCCGAATGAAATGCCTTGCAAACCATCCTTCTCATTTCAATACCTGGACATCAAATTCATATATAAACCTTAAATTCTCAGAACTTGTATTCAAGATTGACTCTCTCCTTGAAAGAAACTTAAAAACGAGATCACAGCTACCTTGTAGCCAGTGCATCAAAATGCCTTACAAACTGATACACAAGAACTAAAACTAGATACACAAAGACATCAACAAGAACTGAATAAGGACTCCATTGTTTTCATTAAAATTCATCTAAAACTATACATCGCAAGACCATGAACACAAAAAATAAGACTCAAAAGCCTGGAAGCTGTCACAGCAGCATAAATTTCAACATCCCTTACAAATGAGAAGAAAAATTGAGATATAGGAGAATGTGGCCAGTTGAAAGCCAATTGACAACTGTCCATTCTTGGCATCAAAAAATCTCCAAGTTCTTCCCACACTTTGTTCTGCAACTAATTCTCAAACTGACCCACTTTCTACAATCATTTCTCAAACCAACTAATTTTCATTCTGATCCTTGGATTTCAAACCCAAACTGCTCTTTCCCATCACTCTGAAACTAAAAATCATGATTGCCAATGGATTCCTTGTCTTTTCTCATTTCCAAAAACATATAACACTTATATGTTCAGACAAAAAATGAATCTCCAAGCCATTAATTTGTGAGCAGGCCCTATCATTTAAATTTTTGAATTATTTGCCTATAGTTTGAACTATATCAATCTTTTAAATCTTTTTAAAATCTACAATTTTAAATCATTTATGCATGTGTTGCCACAAAAGCCACCAGAACTGGACACTTGTCAACTGCTGATTGGATGCTCAGACTAACCTCAGGTTTAACCCCTAATTGGGAGATCTGGCGACTGGCTTGTATTCTCATAATCTTTGAACCTTCCGACTAACCATGGTTAAGCCTAGTGATCTAGCGAATAGCACATTCTCTGAATCTCTGAATTGAACTCTAACCTTAAGTCAAATTTGGAGAATGGGCGACTAAGCCCATTCTCCCAATCTCTGAATGATTTTTCTTGACTTAACCGCTAGCATCTAGAGAATGGGTGACTGGCGGTTAGCTAACCGCCACCTCCAGATCTCAGAATCTTCTGCTAACTACTAGCTTTGTTCCACGACTCAACGACCATGTGCCATGTGTCAATCTCATCCAGTCACTGCCACATCACCATTCCTAAAAAATACTCTTACCTTTGGTCGTGGGCATGAAAATTGAGGTGCCTCTGAGCAGTCACACGGGCAGAGCCTCCACTCTTCATTCTACTTTCATTGTGAGTGGAGTTGCTTATAAACATTGAAATTTCCCCATTCCAGATGAATGTGGGATAATTGTTTTGGAAGTTTTTAAGCCTTCTGTCAAAATATTGGTGATTGCCCAGTTGGCACATGCCCCAAGGTGGGCCCACAAGGCACATGAGGTAGCACAAGCCTCTCTTTCTTCTAATTTACATTACATTCGGGTGCCAGTGTTTATAAACACTATATAATACTCAAACAAGGTGCATGTGGGATAAACCCACATGCACCTTCCCTCCATTCTTCTTTCACCTGCCTTGGGCGGGAGCTTCTTGAACTCCTTGCAATCACCAAGGATGAGATTTATGTGGTGGTCAAAGGCCATGAACTTTCCTACCAACTGACGGCCACTTTGGATCATCACCCGCACTCTGTAGTTTATGAATTGAAGCATTTTCAAATTTCAAGACATTGACATTGTGGCGGTTCCACTGTGAAACATTGCAGGTGAATGGAAATGCAATCCCTGCATACTTCTTATGCGAGGCCTACCTAACCTACCTTACACCTTGGTGATCCTCTACTACCACACAAATGCACCACTCATCTTTCATTATACATACATCGTCAATCTTGGTTCCAATATTCACGTAACCCTGCCAATGCGTGTTTTAGTTTGTTGGCCCATTATTTTTTTTTGGAACAGTGCCTCTTCACACCAATTCCCTTATATTTCATGCAAGGCTCATCTCAAATACGCCTTGATCCTCTATTAATGTGTGTGAGCCACCCCTCATTGTTTATGCGTTGGCACTCTCTTCCATTATGACCAACACTGGCCTCTTTGTTTTAATGTTGGCCTGCCCCATGTTTCATGTGCCAATGTTAAGCATAAATTGATGCAAGTCCTTCTACAAAATGCATGAGGTGTTCTTATTCTCCTACGCAGGCCACAAAATACAAATAATGGAGGCACCTCGCTGTTTAGTACGCTGCCCTCACATTACTTATAAACCTCACGCATCCACACAATGGTGTGTGAGTCCCTTTTATGCTAACTAGCAGCTCCTCATTTCATTTTGCATGAGGTCTCCATTCAGCACGCCTCCCCCTTGTGGTCTTACACAGGGCTCCACCTAACACCTCCAATTGATTCAACATAGGGCTGCCCCTCTTCCTTACGTTAGCTCACTTGATTCACATTTGTTGGCATCCTGTATTTTGGGTGAGGGCTATCCACCATTGACAGGCAGAAACACTTAGTTTGTTTACTAGCAGACACGTTGGCATCATTTAGCTTATCTCTAAAATGTTCTACACAACATCCCACCTTGGCTCATGCTGGCTCCCCTATACCTGTGATGGGCTTCCACTATATTGGCCATATGGTGCATGAAATCTGATTCCTTGGTGTTTGCTTATGGCATGCTAGCATGAAACATGCCCTTTCAACAACATACGTACCTTCTCCTTTTGGAATTCATGCTGGGTACTTTCTCAAAACAAAATGTGAGCCTCCACCTGCTTTTGTGCAAGGCCATGCATCCCCTTCTAATTTGTAAATTGCCTCTTTACATTGGTTACCCAATGTAAAACACTAGCAGCCTTGTATTACTTTTCTTTGTTTTTTAATTTACCACAAGTCTTCCCGGCACTCACACATTCTCCCTGTTGCATACTGGCAACCTCCAATCCTTCCTTAATATGACATTTCCAACTAAGCCACAACCCATTCATGTAGAAATTTGACATGTATCCCACAATTTGTTATGTTGTAAATTAAGTTTCCTGAGAGCCCTCACTAAATACAACTCCAAGGACTGAAAAGATGTCAATACATTATTTGATATATCAACGACTGCCAAGCTTGATAGGCTTGATACCATGTGGCAACTCAACCAGTTCATTGCTTACAAATTTCAAAGATTTCAAGGCTATCAAGTTAGAAAATTTTCATAAAAAAAAAACTTCAGTTTGGTGTATGACAAATCAAGCTCCTCCAATCTCTTAAAGGGGACCAATCTCAGATGGTAGAAATATGATGAGAAAAATGACTTGGAGAAAATTTTGAAAAAGGATCAACTGCCCTTAAACCTCAGCTTTCATCTCACACATACACAAATGCAATCACATGATAAAAATTGACCATGGTGCACTGACAGTAAATCGCACCACGAGCCTCTTAACACCTTTGCAATATTTCTAAAAAACACCAACTGGCCTCCAAAATTGGCTTCAAAAAACTGACAAAAACCATCACAGGATCATACCATCAGGAGTGCACACTAACCCCCAACAAACAAACATGCCTACTGAAGAAGAAATATCGAAGATACCTGAGCCAAAAGATAATACTGATCAAAGTTGGCCACTTAGAAACATTGCCCATCTGCACTGTCGAAAACACACAAGTCAGCTTCGGAACTGGCTTATAAAACTCACCAGATGAAACTTCCAAGACTCGACAACCTGGAAATTGATTCTCCCTCATACAAGGAATACAAATCCATAACTAGCTTCCTCAGAAAGTCACATGGAAAAATGCATTCAATCACCAAAGTCATCTAGTCAGCAACATTCAAGATTTAAAACAGTGAAAATCACATAAATCCGATTTGGAATTGGCCTGGGAAAGTGGTCAAACGGACTAGTAGAGACTTGAAAATCACCAGACACTTAGTCTTCTAGGTCTATAGTATGGAGCCAAACTCAATTATGTCGGACCTTGCATAGGGTGCAAACTATAAAGCCTCAAAGTAGGCTACTTAGAATTCTGAACAGTGCACACTCAGAGAATTTTAATAAATTGCAAACGGAAAGACACTGGCAAACATGTCAAACAAGCACATGGGGGGCAAAAACTTGCCATGATGACTCACTCTTATGTCTACAACATGATATCACAACCAGCATGTCATGACCAATCATTGGGCAAAAGATACACACCCCCAAAGTGGGCAACTTAATGAAATGGGCTTAGCAAACTGATCAAATGGACTTGAAACAGACTGAGCTTTGAAACATAAGCTCTCTGACATACATTTAAAACATTTCCAAAGTGGCGAGGCATGAAACCTAACAGGACACAAGATATTCAAATGCAAACAGGGCCTGCTACACCAAAATGACACTTAGGCAAAAATGCAGATTTGGGACAAGTGCTCAAAACAAGAGATCACGAAACAACTTGAAACTTGAAATTAACGACCTGGGATGTCTTCTAATGATAAAAAAAGGGTGATGAGCACTTGACATGCATGGAAAACCTCAGAATCTCATGGTAAAAAAGGCTCAAAAAGCAGTTATAGGGGAAACTACAAAATCACAAAATGCTACTCAAAAACTCATGTTGCATTTTTTAGTACCAACAGTGGCTCTGACTGTGGATGCGTGCCCCATGAAAGCATGTAGAGAACTCCAGAATCTCATGGTAGAAGCAAACCACCGAGAGAAAAATCAGCTTAACTATTCCTTTTCACTTTCTCAAAACTTTGAACAAAGAACCCCAAAACCAACTACCGAACACTTGAAGCAAAGAAACTTTACAAAATTTACAAACATTTACAAAGGACTTCAAAACTCTATCAGCAAGAGCCAACTTTTACATCTATCAAATATGTAATTCTCACTTGCACGAATCCAAGGTAACCTGAAAACACTTCTTTTGCTGACAAGACCAACCATACTGACATAAAACTTCATCACACCATAAAGAAAATAACCAGTATCTTCACTGTCATTTATCATTCAAAAATCACTAGAATTCTGAAAATACTGATCATTGTGTAACATAGAAATGTCACACTCTTCAAAACTCATAACCAGCCGAGGAAGAGAACACTCTAACTTAAACATATAGCTTGATACATGTTGGATTTCTTTAATAATTGCTTGAATATCAAAATAAAAATTCAGAAACTCAACCTCTTGTACATTATGTGAATGTTCAAACAAATCACCTTTGACCACAACTTGTGGCTTCAATTCTAACTGATTCTTAAAAACATCAACATGCTGAATCGGGAAAACAAAAGACTCAAAATCTGCCTACTAATTTATACATTTTTCCTAATTCTTTTTTGCCTCCTTTGAAAACAAAACATCATTATTTATTTCATCAAAATCCTGAAGAAACGAACATACCTCTAGCTGAAAAAGGTAATCATTCGTAGGACTTGAAACTTCATCCATTTCTTCATCAAACATTTTGAAACATGGCATGAATAAATCAACCGGCAGTCCATTACATACATCCTCATCCTGACACATGTTTTCCGAGCACAAATCACTATCATAGGGAGCACTATCAGCATTGCTAATCTCTATTTGATGAGACATTACCTCATTACCATTGACAACATCACAATCATCAATGTCTAAATCAAACAAGTTGATTTCCATTTCCGGTGAAGAATCAAAATCAGTATCAAAACCATAAGAGATGCTTTCTTGAAAACTTTCATAAATTGGTTCATACAAATTTGAAAGCAAGTCAACTTCAACACATTTAGTCAAGTCCTCACTTAAACAACTTTCAGTTTCATATTCAGAATTTGCCAAATCAATGGAAGAATTTGGAAATGTCGAGACTAACTCATCATCACAAACTAAATGCATCTCGGACTTGACACCGTCACTTTCACAAGCATCCAATGCCTCTAAATTTGAAAAATGAAAACCATTTAAATAACAAACCTCCTGCTGCAAATCAGAGAGAGAAGGCATCATTTTAGGCTCATAAGAATCAATACATTTATCAAGTAAGTGATTACAAAGATCACTTGCAAGACTTCTCAAGTAATCATCATTTTCAACAATCACAACATCATCATATTGTTGCTCTTGAACTGTCATTGCTGAGAATTCATTTTCCCCCAAATCAATTGACTTATCATTATTATGAACTTAGGGCTGACCATAGAGATCACAAACAATATTAGGCTCAAAATTTTGAATCAATCTTGAAGGCCCAATCTGATTTCTATTAGTTGACATAACACCAGCTGGATCATAAGATTCACCTTGACTTTCATTACTTACTTGATTCACCGAGTTAGTGCCAGCATTTGGGAAAGCCATCTCATGCAATCTTGCATTCTCAACACCATGGAGCTTTGGAAATCTGAACCTTTTCATCCTTTGTATATCTGATGCCAGCTGAAAAGCATGATGAAGACTTTGTGGTTCCTTATCTCTCAACAAGTAACCCATCTTACTATCAAATGCAGCCAAGTAAATAACCAGAGACAATGCATCATGAGGCCTACATTTTTTAGGAATTCTTCTTAATGCTTTCCCAAATATGAGATTGAAATCATTAACTAACTCATTATCTTCTATGCAAATGCCAATAAGATCAACTAATTGACTGTATTCACAAATAAATTCTCCATATGTTTCAATGAATGATGATTAAAAATCCTTCCAAGAATGGATAGAATGGTAGGACAAGAATGAAAACCATTCCCTAGCACCTCCCACCAGTGACTGCACAAACAATCTCATAATCACATCTTCATGGCTAACATCAAAATCCTCAATCAGGTCCATGAATACACTTAAATGCTTTTCAACTGATTCTTCTTTTCCCCCATTAAATTTGGGCAAGAATTTTCTAATTTCCAGGGGTATTACATTTGGGTAACCAAGAATACCCTCAAAGTCTAGAGGTGAATAACATTTTAAACTTCTTCTACCTCCTGGCTGGGATACCCTTTGGGATATGACAACATTTGGAGATACACAAGGCTAGGAAAATTTAGAGTACATTTTGCTTTCTTCCTTAGATCAACCACAACCTTGTATATGTAAACTCAAGCATACATATTAAGAATATTTTATCCACAGTGAAACTAACATATCCCTTTGAAAAATCATTTGCATACACCAAAACATAACAGCTGAAGGTACTCAAATTATTGTATGCAAAACACTAGTTCTTCCCCTTCACTAAGTGCTTTTAAATCAATGAATAGGGAAACAAAATTTTCACATGATTTTCATGAAACAATCTGAATGAAAATCAAAATACCTGGAGATGTTGTGATTGCTACAAACACACTGATCTGAAGCTTCTCCAAATCACCCTTCAAACACCGGTAGAGCCGCCACCTCTTTACAGAGGACCAAACTGAAACAGCTGAGAACCTTCCTCAAATCTGAATCGACTTCAAAACTAGCAAACACAACACAATCATAACAGAATACTAACTATTTGTCAGGATCACAAATACATCAATACTTTCATTACACTTCACTGATCAAACAGAGATGCTAGAGTCGTCACTCACATTCAGTGAGATAATATAATAATTTGAAAAGAATTGACTCTATATCCAAACTGGACCAGACCCTGGGATGATTCAACAAAGTAAGGAATTGGGCATCTTAAACTTGCTATCATTTATTTCTTCCCCAGTAGAGTCACCAATCTCTTAGCACTTCCTCATGTAGAATCACTATACAACTATTAAGCTTAATTCTTAGACTCCCAATTCCAAATTCTTACAGGGAAAAGGCTAATTGACAAGGATTTAATCCTCCTACACTTTGGGCTCCACAGACCCAGGCGGGTGTACCTAAAACATACTAAATCTGCATACATGAACACTCTCTCACTAAACCCCTTATGCAGACATGAAAATCAATGGATAGTAACAACAAGGATATTTGCCTTTCTTCTCTTTGAACCTGGAGGCTCAGATAGGCTAACCTATCAGATTCACTTCTACAACGAATCACCAAAGGCATTCGCACTATTCAATGCAATTTACAGACATTAATGCTCTTAAAACTTGAAATGGAAAATGATTTGAAATTATGATTTGATGAAGAAAACTACCAGTCAAGCCAAGACCAGTGCCTTATCTATTGGGCAATAGAGTCAAACAAATGTGCATTCCCAGAAAACCCTAACTCCAAACTCAAGAACCCGAATGAAATGCCTTGCAAACCATTCTTCTCATTTCAATACCTGGATATCAAATTCATATATAAACCTTAAATTCTCAGAACATGTATTCAAGATTGACTCTCTCCTTGAAAGAAACTTAAAAATAAGATCACAGCTACCTTGTAGCCAGTGCATCAAAATGCCTTACAAACTAATACACAAGAACTAAAACCAAATACACAAAGACATCAACAAGAATTGAATAGGGATTCCATTATTTTCATTAAAATTCATCTAAAATTGTACATTGCAAGACCATGAACACAAAAACTAAGACTCAAAAGCCTGGAAGCTGTGCCAGCAGCATAAATTTCAACATCCCTTACAAATGAGAAGAAAAACTGAGATATAGGAG
Source organism: Chamaecyparis obtusa (assembly GCA_027943335.1). Classification (NCBI taxonomy): domain Eukaryota; kingdom Viridiplantae; phylum Streptophyta; class Pinopsida; order Cupressales; family Cupressaceae; genus Chamaecyparis; species Chamaecyparis obtusa. The sequence continues at coordinate 330,226 of BSBK01004129.1, forward strand.
AATGTGGCTAGTTGAAAGCCAACTGACAGCTGTCCATTCTTGGCATCAAAAAATCTCCAAGTTCTTCCCACACTTTGTTCTACAACTGATTCTCAAACTGACCCACTTTTTACAATCATTTCTCAAACCAACTAATTATGATTCTAGTCCTTGGATTTCAAACCCAAACTTCTCTTTCCCATCACTCTAAAACTAAAAATCATGATTGCCAATGGATTCCTTGTCTTTTCCCATTTTCAAAAACATATAACACTTATATGTTCGGACAAAAAATGAATCTCCAGGCCATTAATTTGTGAGCAGGCCCTGTCATTTAAATTTTTGAATTATTTGCCTATAGTCTGAACTATATTAATCTTTTAAATCTTTTTAAAATCTGCAATTTTAAATCATTTATGCATATGTTGCCATAGAAGCCACCAGAACTAGACACTTGTCAACTGTTGATTGGATGCTCGGACTAACCTCAAGTTTAACCCATGATTGGGAGATCTGGCGACTGGCTTGTCTTCTCATAATCTCTGAACCTTCAGACTAACCATGGTTAAGCCTGGCGATATGGAAAATAGCACATTCTCTAAATCTCTGAATTGAACTCTAACCTCAGGTCAAATCTGGAGAATGGGCGACTGAGCCCATTCTCCCAATCTCTGAATGATTTTGCTTGACTGTCAACGATCAGGAGAACTGGTGACTGGCTTTGATCTCTTATTCTTTGAATGTTAGCCTCTGACCATGAACCATTGGGAGATCTAGCGACTAGTGTATCTCTGAGTCTCCAGATGCTAGCCACGTAACTGCTAGCATCAGGAGAATGGGCGACTGGCGGTTAGCTAACCGCCACCTCTAGATCTCAGAATCTTCTGCTAACTACCAGCTCCATTTCGCGACTTGGTGACCATGCACCACGTGTCAACCTCATCCAGCCACTCCCACATCACCATTCCTACAAAATACTCTTACCTTTGGTTGCAAGCATAGAAACCGAGGCACCTCCGAGCAGTCACATGGGCAGAGCCTCCGCTCTTCTTTCTACTTTCATTATGAGTGGAGTTGCTTATAAACATTGAAATTTCCCCATTCCGGATGAATGCGGGATAATTGTTTTGGAAGTTTTTAAGCCTTATGTCAAAATATTGGTGATCGCCTAGCTGGCACATGCCCCAAGGTGGGCCCACAAGGTGCATTAGTAGCACAAGCCTCTCTTTCTTCCAATTTACATTACATCTAGGTGCCAGTGTTTATAAACACTATATAATACTCAAACAGCGTGCATGTGGGATAAACCCACATGCACCTTCCCTCCATTCTTCTCTCACCTTCCTTGGGTGGGAGCTTCTTGAACTCCTCGCAATCAACAAGGATAAGATTTATGTGGTGGTCAAAGGCCATGAACTTTCCTACCAGCTGACAGCCACTTTCGATCATCACCCGCACTCTGTAGTTTATGAATTGAAGCATTTTCAAATTTCAAGACATTGACATTATGGCGGTTCTTCTGCGAAACATTCCAAGCAAATGGAAATGCAATCCCTACATACTTCTTACACGAGGCTTGCCTAACCTACCTTACACCCTGGTGATCCTCTGCTACCACGCAAATGCACCACTCATCTTTCATTATACATACATCGTCAATCTGGGTTCCAATATTCACGTAACCCTGCCAATGCGTGTTGTAGTTTGTTGGTCCATCATTTTGTTTTGGAACAGTGCCTCTTCACACCGATTCCCTTACATTCCATGCAAGGCTCATCTAAAATACACCTTGGTCCTCTATTAATGTGTGTGAACCACCCCTCATTGTTTATGCATTGGCACTCTCTTCCATTATGACCAACACTAGCCTCTTTGTTTTAATGTTGGCATGCCCCATGTTTCATGTGCCCATGTTAAGCATAAATTGATGCAAGTCCTTCTACAAAATGTTTGAGGTGTTCTTATTCTCCTACGCAGGCCACAAAATACAAATAATGGAGGCAGCTCACTGTTTAATGTGTTTCCCTAACATTACTTATAAACCTCACGCATCCACACAAAGGTTCATGAGTCCCTTTTATGCTAACTGGCAGCTCCTCATTTCATTTCGTGTGAGGTCTCCATTCAACATGCCTCCCCCTTGTGGTCTTACACAAGGCTCCACCTAGCACCTCCAATTGATTGAACACAGGCAACCCCTCTTCCTTACGTTAGCTCACCTAATTCACATTTGTTGGCATCCTCTGTTTTGAGTGAGGGGCATCCACCATTGACGGGCAGCAACACTTACTTTATTTACTGGAAGACACGTTGGCATCATTTAGCTTATCTCTAAAATGTTCTACACAACATCCCACCTTGGCTCATGTTGGCTCCCCTATATGTGTGATGGGCTTCCACTATATTGCCCATATGGTGCGTGAACTTTGATTTCTTGGCGTTTGCTTATGAAATGCTGGCATGAAACATGCCCTTTCTATTGACTTGGTGGTCAGCACCTCCTTGGAGATTCATGACATGGCTTAACTGCCTCCCATGGATTGGGTTAAATCTGACATTTGTATCGGGCATTAACAGTTCGAGCTTTTGGTACAACAGCAAATGATTCCAACAATTGGTATCAGAGCCTTGGGTCATGGGTTCGAGTCTCCCTTCAATGGGTGCTAAAGGCTCAATCGGTGCTGAGGGGGATTTTGTTGACTTGGTTGTTAGCACCTCCTTGGAGATTCGTGCCATGGCTTAACCGCCTCCCGTGGATCGGGTTAAATCTGACATTTGTATCGGGCATTGATAGTTCGAGCTTTTGGTGCAACGGAAAATGATTCCAACACTTTCAACAACATACATACCTTCTCCTTTCTGAATTCATGCTGGGTACTTTCTCAAAACAAAATGTGAGCCCCCACCTGCTTTTACGCAAGGCCATGCATCCCCTTCTGATTTGTAAATTGCCTCTTTATATTGGTTACCCAATGTAAAACACTAGCAGCCTTGTATTACCTTTCTTTGTTTTTTAATTTACCGCAAGGCTTCCCAACATTCACACATTCCCCCTATTACATACTGGCAACCTCCAATCCTTCCTTAATATGACATTTCCAACTAAGCCACAGCCCATTCATGTAGAAATTTGACACGTATCCCATAATTTGTTATGTTGTAAATTAAGTTTCCTGAGAGCCCTCATTGAATACAACTCCAAGGACTACAAAGATGTCAATCTATTATTTGATATATCAACGGTTTCCAAGCTTGATAGGCTTGATACCATGTGGCAACTCAACCAGTTCATTGCTTACAAATTTCAAAGATTTCAAGGCTATCAAGTTAGAAATTTTCATTTAAAAAAAACTTTAGTTTGGTGTATGACAAATCAAGCTCCTCCAGTCTCTTAAAGGGGACCAATCTCGAATGGTAGAAATATGATGAAAAAAATGACCTAGAGAAAATTTTGAAAAAGGATCAACTACCCTTAAACCTCAGCTTTCATCTCACACATACACAAATGTAATCACATGATGAAAACCGACCATGGTGCACCAACAATAAATCACACTGTGAGCCTCTTAACACCTTTGCAATATTTCTAAAAAACACCAACTGGCCTCCAAAATTGGCTTCAAAAAATTGACAAAAACCATCGCAGGATCATACCATCAGAAGTGCACACTGACCCCCAACAAACAAACATGCATGCCGATGAAGAAATCTCGAAGAGACCCGAGCCAAAAGATAATACTAATCAAAGTTGGCCACTTAGAAACATTGCCCATCTACACTGTCTAAAACACAAAAGTCAGCTCCGAAACCGGCTTATAAAATTCACCCGATGAAACTTCCAAGACCCAGCAACCTGGACATTGATTCTCCATCATACAAGGAATATAAATCCATAACTAGATTCCTCAGAAAATCACATGGTGAAATGCATTCAATCGCCAAAGTCAGCTAGTCAGCAACATTCAGGATTTAAAATAGTGAAAATCACAGAAATCCGATTTGGAATTGGCCTGGGAAAGTGGTCAAATGGATTGGTAGAGACTTGAAAATCACCAGAGACTTACTCTTCCAGGTCTACTATATGGAGCCACACTCACATATGCTGGACCTTGCACACGGAGCAAACTACAAAGCCTCAAAGTAGGCTAATTATAATTCTGAACAGTGCACACTTAGAGAATTTTAATAAATTGCAAACAAAAAGACACTGGCAAACAAGTCAAACGGGCACATGGGGGGCCAAAACTTGGCATGATGACTCACTCTTATGTCTACAACATGACACCACAACTGGAATGTCATGACCAATGATTGGGAAAAAGATACACACCCCCAAAGTGGGCAACTTAATGAAATCTGCACTTGATAGTTTGGCACACTGATAGAAACTGCAAACGGAATGGGCTTAGCAAACTGATCAAATGGACTTGAAATAGACTGAGCTTTGAAACATAATCTCTTTGATATACATTTAAAATATTTCCAAAGTGGCAAGCCATGAAACCTAACAGGACACAAGATATTCAAATGCAAACAGGGCCTGCTACACCAAAATGACACTTAGGCAAAAATGCAGATTTGGGACAAGTGCTCAAAACAAGACATCACGAAACAACTTGAAACTTGAAATTAATGACCTGAGATGTCTTCTAATGATAAAACAAGGGTGATGAGCACTTGACATGCATGGAAAACCTCATAATGTCATGGTAAAAATGGCTCAAAAAGCACTTATAGGGCCTCAAACTGCAAAATCACAAAATGGTACTCAAAAACCCATGTTGCATTTTTAGTACCAACAATGCCATTGATAGAAAAATTTAAAAACATGGAGTCATGGGACGAGGTCAGAAAAGAGATGGAGAAATACGTCACTGAAAATAATATTTCAATACAAGAATTGTCATCACAAATTATGGCATTGCACAAATAGAAAGGAAAAGTGCAGCCCACGACATTGTATAATTTCTACCAGAAATTTTCTCAACCATCTAGAAAATATATTCCAAAAGACCTAGTGGATGAATGTACAAATGGTAATTGGGCTCAAACCAAAATTTCTCATTTTTAGGAAATAAGGAAGAATCCTGGTGAGCCAAAGACCTCTGCATATCTTTATGAAGTGGAAGGGGATAAAATATTTAGTGAATTTTTGAATAAGGAGCATCCAGGTGAAGCATATCACAACAATGACGATCATCTAGATAATGAGTATGAGCAGGATTCTATGAATCCCACATCCACTAATGTATATTCAATTAGTAGTGGAGTTGATGTGTCCACAAAAGAAAAATATACCAAAGGGGCAGATATTGCAGAAAAAATGGGCTATCCAAGTTGGGGTGGTCTGGGTCCCATATGACAAGGGCCTTGGTTTCCACCTATCCCACTAGTTCCACCAAAATATGGTGAGAAACCAGTCCTTGGAGTTGAATCATCAGATTCATAAAAAAAAGACTACTCAGTCTCATACCCTTGCACTGTCATTTGTTGCAGCTTCAAATCTAGTTCCAAGCACTCAGATTCAATCTGAATCAAGTGCCACTCCCACTAGTGTGGATATCATGGGTAGTACTAGTGGTCTGAAAAGGACATTACAGGTAGACATGGGATCAGTGGATCCTAGAGATCAAGGTAGTGTAAAGAAGAAAAAGGTTATATGACAAGTACAACAATGGAAATGGTGACTCTGAGTCCAACAATTGCCACACCTTCAGGACAAAACCCTTAGAATAGTCCAAAAAATCCACTTGTAATGGGTCAGGGTGTTGCTAATCCTTATGGTGGAATTAGGAGAACCACAGGCAACATAGGTGGAATCTCATACATCACTGCAAGTGTTATTTCACCTTTCAAACATTCAATTATGTCAAAAAAATCTCATTTCTGTTACAATGATTTTGTAACTAAATTTGAACAATAAAAAAAATGGGAATAGACAAAATACTAAGAGATTGGAGAGGGATGCAGTTGTTGCAACTCATGATGCAGAACCTACATCAAATAGGTTATTTCCCGCATATGACCCAAAGAAAGAAATGATGGAGTTCATGGTTGTTATGCCCCTAGCTAGAGATAACAATCCACTAGAGAGTCAGTTAGATCCATCTGAATTTCAATTTAGCACCTTCCAAATAGATTTATCCAAAATTAAAAATGTGGACAAGATAAATGTGTTGAAAATGACCAACCAAGTGGTCTATAGTTTAGTGATGAAGTTGGAGAGAGAGAGAGAGAGAGAGAGAGAGCTCTGGGGTACAATAGATAAGTTAAAGGCAGACCTGGCAAATGAAAAGGAAAAGGAGAAAGCAGTAGATAACAGGTGCAAAGAATTAGAGAAAAGGATAAAAAGTTCATCCTCTAAAGAAGCAATTGGATAGCAAGAACATATGGACACATAACTAAAAATTCTGAGGGAAAAATTGGAAGAGAGCAATAAAAAACTTGAGGATGAAAAAGTCTCTTCATTAAGTTTATACAAACGCATGGATAATGCGGTACTGGAAAACAATAACTTAAATAAAGAATTGGAGAATGAGAGGGTAAAATAAAAATAGTGTGAAGAGAAGAAAAATAGTGGGAAGAGAAAGAAGAGAAAATAAAAAAACATAGTGAACACCTGTTGTTAGAAATGAGAGAAGAGTTAAAGAAGGCAAATAATACAATTAAAACTTATGAAAATAGATTGAATGACCAAGTAAATAATACAGTCAAGCAAATAAAAAAAGACTTTTGGGGGGAAAATAAAGGTGGCTTCTGATAGGTTGTGTGATTGGTTTGAATTGAATGAAAGTCTTAGAGACATTTTTGGGAAGCAAAAAGAGCACATTGAGAAGAACAAAAAATATTGTTAGAGATAGAATACTACAAAGAATATTTTGCAACAAATCAACACAACCAGTGACTGACATTTGGAAATCAAGGGAATTCATGATTGCGTTCGTGAATCAATAAAGGTGAACTATGTCTTTCAAGAATGTTAGAAACTAATGAAAGGAGAGGAAAATTGACCTTATTTGGGACAAAGCTCACCAAGATGAATAAAAAACAACCAAAATGATAGGTCTTGGTTTGCCAAGTCCTAGTCCTAATAACTCATCAAAGAATTTTGTTGGAAGAGAATCTTATAAAAAAAAGTTGGAGGACACAATGATGTCTAATTTAGGAAAGCTTCCTCAGGACACAACTCATGAAGGCATTGCAAAGTGCATCAAACCATTGAAAATTTTGAATGTAGTATTAGAAGGATCATTTCTTTCAAGTCACTCTTCCAAGTATGGATGGATGGCGAGGTTGCATGTCATTTACTATAACTTGACAAATATTGACCTTCCAACCGATGCAGAATGGAGCATACTAAACAAACTAGTAGAATCATCTCATCAATTGTAGTATGTGAAAGTACTTTCAGTTTCAATCATCTCTATATTTTTTTCTAATTGGTTGAATTGAGTTTAAAGTAACAAGTTTGAACTTTGTTTTTTGAACAGGATCAATGTAGCAGATGCTATTGCTAATTTACTAAACTGGCATGTCAAATGCAAAAATGTACAGTTGTAGAGATGTAGTTGTCTTACTGATTTTGATTTTGAGACTTCACATTAGGTAAATCAACCCGAAGTTATTGTTGCTCCCTTGTTTCTATAAAAGGGAATTTAGGGTCATTGGCTAAGGGTAATGAAATTGAAATTTGGCATTGAGTCATTGACTTTTGTAAACACAACCTCTAAGATTTTAGAAGCCATCTCTTCACAGTTGGTGTTTGGAGAAAAGGAAGGAATATCACCTTCAATAAAATGACCTAAGATAAGGGGGGGGGGATGTCGAATCAAAGCTTTGTTGGAGGGGATCAAAAAATTTCAAGTGGTATTTGTAGGCACTTTGGCTCCCTAGTCAAATATTAATTTCATCATTCATTCTCAACACGGTGCACCATATTCCCTTCATTATTGGTGGAAGAACAAGAAGCCAAAGTCATGGACATAAGGCTCACACATTCATATCCCACTATGGGAGGCACAGAAAGGGTCTAAATTAAAGTACTTCACTTCTAAAGTAAGTGCAATCCTCTTCAGCAAAGGACACAGTATTCGACACTATCTCCAAATAGGAATAAATAGTTTGAATAAGGGTCGAAATAAAAGGCCTCACTTCCTAAGATTTTCATCCTAGGAGATAAAGTTGTAGGCAAACTAATCCATCCTATATTTTAAACTAAGAAAACATGAAATAATTGCATCTACATAAATAGACCGAGACACACCTATAAGAGTTCAACACATGACACATTAACCAACAAAAATGAATAGGCATCAAGTACACAACCCCCATTATTTATTAAGAACAAGCATTCCAAGGTGAAAGAGAATTCCCTAGAAATAATATGCTATAGTATTAGCCCCTGGACTACAATCCATAGGGTCTTGTTCTCATAAAATTAGAATCCTACAAATAATACAGTATATTTCTCCACCTACTGAACCTAAGTTCAATATTGCCAACCCCTTTCAAATTACAAGTTGTTGGGGTTTTATAGAACAACCCTCAATCGATCTGTTCTAAGAATGATTACAGTTTGTTACAATCAATTGGAATGCTGAGAAATCTAGCATGGATCACTCAAAATCATATGTCATGAGAAAATGTTTGAATATGATTAGTTTATCATGGTGTGACTGCTAGCTAGGCTAGCTACAAAAAATCATGGTAGATTGATCAAAATTGCCATGATTATAAACGTCAATTCAAGCATTGAAAAGTGAACAATAGTCTAGAAAGTATTTAGTCGTGAAGTTCTGTCTCAGAGGGAATATTCATCAAATCGCATTGGTAGACCCTATTGACAAAAGAGTTTTTGAGGGGACACATGGCAATCGGTCAAAACTTGGGAGAGGTGCATTCTCTATGGAGAAGTTAGAAATTATGACAGATTGATGTGTGTCCACTACCATTAGCATTATGGAAGTTACAACTTCTCTACGTGATCAAGGACCAAAGGCAGTCGTGAAGTGCTTGAAATGATGAAGGAGTCTACAGTTCTAATCCTATAGATAAAAACATAATTTATGATGTATTAGTGGAGAATGGTATAAAATAAATGGGTGAGTCATATCAATCTGCCTCCCCTGGGGGAAAAAAAGCTTTTATTTATGCATTTTTACAATATGATGCTAAGTTTATGTAAAGTTATAAGATTATAAGGATGATGTCCCTATGTCTTTTTGGAATGAGTTGAATAAAATAATATCAGAAGCCAAAGAAAATGATAAGGATCTGTACTAGGTAGCTTTGGATGAAGTATGCAAAGTTGTAGTTGGTAAATAGTATGTTGCTTCTTTCTATGTTGTAGCAAATGGATAGGTGGCCAAAACCAAGAAGAGGGTATTCTCTCTCATGGAAAATAAGTCTATAGAAATTTAGATGAAACAAGAAATAAAAATTGATTTAACTGCTCTTTCTAGTTAGTTGAACATGTTATCACAAGTTCATACTGTTGAACCTTCCACTTCACATAGCTCCCCTAGGAAAGAAACTATTTTTACTAAATTCAATGATAATGAAATTTACACCTTAGATCAAAATCCTCCAAAAATTAAGACACTCAATTCTCTAGTGAAAAATGCTTCTCTAATAGGATCATCTATGGTGATTTGAAGATATTCATGAGGAAGAAGATAATGTTGTCACTGAGGAAAAGGAAAAGGAAACCAAGAAAATATCAATAGTAAGTGAGGAGATCAAGTTAGAGAAATTTGATATGAACCTTGACACTATCATAACAAAAGAAGTGGATGTATCTAAGAAAGAATATGTTGTATAAGAAGAAGAAGAAGAAGAAGAAGAAGAAGGAAAACATGAAGCGAAGGAAATAGAGGAAACCGACAAGCTAGAAAAGAAAAGAAGGAAGAAATGAATTCATAAGAAGATAGAGAAGACAAAAGTGTTTCAGTGTCAGTCTCTACCGATAGTGTTGTGACAAGTTATTCAAAAACAAAAGAACCAGAGATTGAGGTTATTGACCAAAGACTAGATATTGATACTAGTTCTAGTAAGTTTCTAGTAAATTGTATCACATCACTACTTATCATTCAACCAATCATCGCCTCTACATTTCTCATAGGTTTTGATAAAGTTACTCCCAAGTAGAATATTCAATACGGAAAAGTATCACTATTTATGCACAAGAAGAATTATTGAAAGTCTAAGGAAAGAGAAGAGATAATTGAAGAAACTGTGTACAATAGATCTTCCATGTAACATAAAATAAAAGTGTAAATTTCTTGTAAATGTAGTAAAGGATTTGACAACTTTGGTAGATAGTAGAGCTCAACTAAAAGAAGAAGAAGAAACCAAACAATTATTTCTATAGAAGCTTGAGAACAGGTGTACCATAAATCTTTCTCTAATTTATAGAATTTGATTCAAGAAGGACAAGAACTATTGGAAGATGATAATGAATTTTTTGATTACACATTGTAATGGCACATGGCCACTGAGAATATTAAACAAGAAATAGACACAACTGAGAAATCCATCAAAAATGCCTACAGGTCTTATAAGATAGCCAATGATCTTGATGGTACACTCAGATATCAATTGGATCAACTATAGAAGAAATTATTCTGCATTCATCAACAAAGAGAAAATATCATTGATCCTTTGAGCAGTCTACAAGATATGTGCATTCCTTGTATTTCAGTGGAGTCATGCAATTCTAATTACACAAGGATATTCCTTAGAAGAACTGGCAGCTATTGAAGATGCAAAAGATATGCTGCCTACTATTCATGGACATATTTACCAACAATCTCAAGCTATCACTGAATGGAATGAAAATAAGAAAAATTGGATTAAAGAACCTCAGAGGAAAAAAAAGAAACTTGAGTCAATCTAGGTTGATGATTAATGTTTGTAAGCTTTCCTTTTTATTCAATTTGTATAGTTTATGACCCCTTTTTCATTAATTCCAAAAGGGGGAGTAGTGAACAAAAATAATTTTTGAAAAAGGTTTTTATAAACAAGGAAGGGAAAAAAGTAGAAGTTATCAGTATGTCCCTTTCAGGGGGAGTTTTGTTGTACTTCAATGATTGTCGATAGGTTTAAAAAAAAATTGAAGTTTTATTTCTTGTTGTGCATGCTCATTAGATCTCCAAAATATTTTTTGTTCTCCATCAATGAAAAAGGGGGAGATTGTCAGATTATCACATCCTTGGTTGTCATTCATGTCACTATTTTGGATCTATCGGTATCAATTCTTATAGCTAAATTGTTCGATATTGGTTCTTTGTTCACCAACCGCAGTCACCGATATAAGGGCTAGTGTTATTAATGGTGGCAATTCATGATCGAAATAGTACATGGCTATTTTGATCTAGACTCGTTACACACTCATGATTAAATATTTTGGTATAGCCAACAACAATTATGTGTTGAAGATTGGTTACACATTTCTATTTGTATTCCCAGCTGACGTGGAGAAGTGTATAGCAATGATGGTATATAACCATTACAATCTCATCTATTGTAATCAGATGTAATACTTTATGATATATATAATGTTGTATAAATGTGATTTGTAGCATGTGAACTATTGATGAAGATTTGTATCGATAAAAAGGAGAAGATTTGTTACACATCATGAAGTGTATTCAATGCATTTGCAGATGCATGCCTACCAGTTCAATTTTGTATAACTAGCAATCATTAATATTTTGTATCAAGTTTGTGAGCCCAAACGCTAGTGAGCCACACCAGTAGTGAGCCACCCTATGTATTAATTAACTAGTTACTTTATACTTGAGAACTAACCCTCTCCATAGTTTTTTCTCATCTTGGATTTTCATGAAAAAAATATTGGCGTATGTGGTGCTCTATTTTATTCTTTTGGTTCTTTATTTTTAGCATAGTTGAAATATGTTATGTGGTCAAATACTTAAGTGCTTTAAATTTTTCAAGGGTATACTGGTTCACCCCTCCCCTCTCAATATATTGTATGTTCAACAAGAGTTGCACTCCCGAGATGCAAGAATTTGAGTTAGATCATTCCAATCCCTCTCTAAACCACCCAGTGGCCAGTGAGAATAATCCTTCCATATATACACAATAGCTAGGGAAAAATTGTGAACAATCTTACAATGCACAACCTTATCCCATCTAGCTACTATAAAATAATCACAAAGGGCCTACAGATGTGGATATATAGAAAGAAGAGTGGGATGACTATCCCAAGAATCCATTCAAAAGAGGGCTTATGACCCTTTTTTGTAAATCTAAAAAAGGCTCCTCTTAACCAAATAAGCCCATATTTTCAAAGTAAGCCAAATCCTAGGTTCCCTACCCTCCAAAGGATAGTGAGAAACATCCAAATAGTTAAGTCCTTGTAAATAATTATGCGTGAGAATATAGGCCCAGAGATGATTTTAAATGGTACACCAATGCCGATGTGATTTGGCAACCAGATCTTGCCCACCCAAAATAGTAGAACAAAGACCAGACCCCCATCCTTCTTTGGCTAACACATTGATTCCCACTTAAGCTCCACTTTGAATTCTCCAAAGAAAATGACATGAGAGGGCATCAAATTCCTTAAGAAAATAAACATGGATTGCCTAAACCAGACTTTTGTAAATAGGAAGAACCTGAATCGCCAATTGAAGAAAGGTCACCTAAGTAGTAGTAGAGAGACACCTGTGATGAGTCTAATTGTTTACTTTCTAACATAACTTATAAAGAAAGTCTTGCCAAAATATCCTAGGTTGCTAACCAACTACAGTAGGAATGCCCAAATAAAGTAGAGGGAGAGAACCAATCTAAAGCCACAAGATGTGAGCAATCCTTCAATTAATAGGTTCCAGAGTATTGAAAAAATAGATAGAGGATTTATTCTCATGACTTTATAACCCGAAGCAGCTAAATAAAAATATAACTTGTTCACCTAAAGGATTCAACTTCATGTGACTGAGAAATCCCCATTAGAGCAATACAATCCAAAAATTGGAGATGAGAAAGCTTGGGCAATCCATTACTCCAACTCCAGTTATGAATCACATATTGGGAAACCCAAGACTTAATGAATCTTCCAAGGCTCTCATCCATAATAATAAACATATAGGGAGAAAGAGGATCTCCTTTTCAAATATACCTAGAGGCACCAAATAACTCAGAAGGCTCCCAATTTAGAATAATATAGAAGGATGCTAAAGTAACACAAATCATAGTCCAAGTAACCCACTTTGGACTAAAACCAAAGGCAAGGAGAATATTCCACATAAAGCACCACTTAACCCTATCATACGCTTTAGCCATATCAAGATTGATAAACATAGATTTCTCCTTGGAAGTTTCCATAGAGTGAATGGCTTCAAAGGAAATGACCTCCCCATCTAAAATTTGTCTTCTGACCACAAAACCCCCTTTCTCATCTAAATCAAGGTAGAAAGCCAACGCTTAAGCCTCTCAACAATCATTTAGTCCTAAAATAAGTCCATTTGATCAACATTGTCCCTTTTAGGGATAAGAACTAGGACGTTATAATTAAAATCCCTAAGAATTTTCTTGCTGACATAAGATTCATGGACCACCTCTAGCAAATACACATTGACAATGTCTCACAATTCTTGAAACAATTCAACAAGAAACCCATTGGGGCCTATTGATTTTTCCTTGTGCACCCCAAAAATAACCTTCTCTAATTCAAATATAGATATCAAACACGTGATGCAATTATTCATCACATTGACAACCAGAGAAGTAATACAAGCTAGAATCATGTTCTCATCATCCTCAGCGAGAGGTAAATCACTAGAATAGAGAGCAGAATAGTAGTGGGTAGCTTTACGAGATAGACCTTGTAGAGAAGACAATTGGATACCTTCTAAATTATCTAAATTAACTAAAGAGTAAATATAACTCCTATTCTAACGAGCTTGCATATATTTGTGGAAAATAGCAGTAATCTTGTCTTCCAAAAAATATCCTCCCTAAGTTCTCACTCTTCCAATTCTCTAACAACCTAGGATTCTCCCCTACCCAAATCCTTTGTAAAACCAAGATCCTCAATTTGACGAGTGATAACATCTAGGTGTGCTTGAACCTCCATTTTCCTAGCATAAAGATTACCAAAATAAAATTTGTTCCATTTCTTTAGCTTCCATTTTAAAAATTGCAATATTTTAACAAAAGAATACATAGAAGTTCACCATCTCTCCACTATTGGTCCATTAAATCATGGAGGGAAGATCCGTGAAGCCACATTAGCTGGAACTTGAAAGGAGGATTTTAAGGAACTACAATATAAGTAGCTGAAAATTTAATAGGCCAATGATCAGAGCCCCTCCAATCAAAAAATTTAGAAGTTATACTTAGCCTACCTCCAACCTAAAAATTGGAAACCAGAAATCAATCCAACTATTCAAAAATAGCATTAGCTCCACCCCTTCTATTATTTTAATTAAAGATCCCATTAACCATAAATTGATATCAATTAAATTTAAGAGGTCCACATTCTCGCAAGGACCCAACTGGGCTAACCCTCCGCTTTTCTCCTCCAAACTTAACACTGAATTGAAATCATCCACTAAAACCCAATGAAGCAAACGAGAACATGCACAAAAATACCATATATGAAACCATAGCAAGGTTTTACCATGAAAATCAATTGAAGCATACACATTAGTAACCAGAATCATTTTGCCAATCTCCAAACTAGAAGCAACCATAGAGAGAGTTGAGTGACTAGATATCCACCAGAGAGGAACAATTTTCCTAGGGTCCCAAAAAAGAGCCAAACCTCCAGAGCAACCCAAAGAACCAATATACTGGCATTTCCCATGATGCCAAAAATTAGAAGCACGATGAGACAGAGAATCAACTGAAAGCTTAGTCTATCTCTTGAATACAGAAGTTACTCGAAGATTGAAATGCCACCAATTTATGAATAGACTTTTTTTGAGGGATTTTATTCAACCCCATAATGTTCCATGAGAGAATAATCATTGAAGGGAGTGGAAGAAGTGAGCCTCAATGGGCTTAATAGACCCGGATTCTACCAACAGCTCCCTAGATAGTTTAATCTTCTTCTAATCCTTTTTACAACCACATTTCAAAGAAGTGTCAAAAGAAACTTTCATAAGGGGCCTTTTTTGTAGATCCAAAGATGGAGAATATGTCTTAACTTTACTAGATGCTTGAACCTCCTTAGCTAAATTTACCAAAATAATATCATCCTACAAATCTATAGGACCACATGAAGCCCCTAACTTAGGATCTATAGGGGATACTGTCTACTGCTTAACTGCATCTTGACTCATAACTAGAGGCTCTTGTTGCAAAACCCCCACATGCATACTAATCAGACTAGAACTAGAAGAGACATCTATTGGAATCCCTTACTCTAAGGCCATAGTTAAACCCCCCATCAATCTTCCAATCCCTATAGGGCTTCTTCTACCCCCCCTAGCTTGGGGCCTAATAGATACGAAACCATCCTTATCAAGATCATCTACTTTCATCGGGGCTTTCCCTTTTCCCTCTTTATCCACCTTTAGAACGGAAGAGGGAGAACCACCAACATAACCAACAGTACCCTTATTAATATGAGGATATTAACATTGAAGATGTCCATACACATGGCATATCCAACATCGAAAAAGAAGAGAATCATAATCCAATTGTTGCACACACGTAGAAGAACCTAAACAATTTTCCAAAGAATCTGGAAATGGATTATTCAAATCAATTTCAACACAAATACGAGCAAAGGAAATTACCTTTTTATCAAGGATATGTTGAGCAGTCGCAGTCGACTTCCCAAGAAGAGCGGCAATATGTTGCAAAATATCTTCCCTCCATAACTCGAAAGGAAACTACGGAAAAAGGACCCAAACAAGAACCCTCGACGAGAAATTCCTCCACTAAATTAAAACTCACATGTCAGGGTTTAACAAACAAGCCCACATGATTATAAAATATTGTTCAACCTAAAAACATGATTTTGATCATACATGCAAGAAAAAATAACCATAAAATATCTATTCGCAGGAAGCATTATCTCCATATCCCCTCAACCTACCATGAACGACGAATTCAGGCTTCCAATGCTGACAAAGAAATTCTAATCCCAAGAAATTTACAAATCAACACATGCTTGCTCCAATAAGCCACATCCTCCAATAACTGATTTAGGAGGAATGCCAAGGACTGCATGATCCTAACTCCTCGGAAGACAACCATTTATGTTATTTAACTTAGAGCTCACCCCAATGTAAAAGGAGTCTAATGACCTTGCATGCATAGTTGAGCTAACACCCGCAAGAACAAGACTTTTGCAAACCCTATTCTCCTGCATAAGAATAGAAGACTAAAACAAAACCTCCTGCAGGAATCACCCAAGCACCAAAAAATAGAATTATAAACCCCACAAACTCCCTCCAAACACCTTATGATCACAGCAAAACCTCCAATACAACAACTCACCAAAAATCCCCTCAAGAAGAACCCCTTACCACAACAAAATTATGAACACAGCACAACAAACTCTCGCATGATCAAATGCTTCCGACAACACCGCAATCTCCCTCTCTCGCGAGCACATGCTAGCAATCTCCATTTTGTTTGACGCGGAGAAATAGGAGCTAGGGCATAAGCCCTAGCCTAAGACAGCAACAATGCTAACCGACGCCTTCATTACTCACCTTCCTAAACATTGAGATTACTATATTACATGACAAATCAAACAATTGCAATTTAGTCGATAGAAAAGAATTAATAGAAATAAGAATATATTCTTAAATTTACTATTTACTATTTTTTTTTCTTAATACATTAAAAAATAAAAATAAGATCATACTTGAACAATGAAAAATAAACATCCATAATCCTTAATTCTTTACTTACAATATCATTAAATTTAAAAAATTATTAAAAATTTACCATAAAACTTATTTTTTAAATTTTAAAAAGAAATAATAAAAAATGAAAATAAGATCATACTTGAACAATGAAAAATAAACATCCATAATCCTTAATTCTTAACTTACTTACAATATCATTAAATTTTAAAAACAATTAAAAATTTACCATAAAACCTAATTTTAAAATTTTAAAAAGAAATAATAAAAACAACCCAAAAATGTCAGAATAATTCTTAACTTACTTACAATATCATTAAATTTAAAAAACAATTAAAAATTTACCATAAAACCTAATTTTCAAATTTTAAAAAGAAATCATAAAAACAACCCAAAATGTTTGAATAAGATATTTATAACGAGAAAATTTTAGGTTCCCGTGGTGAATAGCATTTTTTTGGTTTTGGAAAGGAGCAGAAATTTAGTTTGAATTATAAATAACTACCTGCCCGAGTAAAAGATATGGTCCCGTAGCTCAGTTGGTTAGAGCGTTGGTCTTATGAGCCGAAGGTCGCGGGTTCGAGCCCCGCCGGGACCAGAGACTCTATTGTCAACGTTCAAGCTTGCTTTACCAAACAGTTTGGATATTTCTGTTTTAGACTTAGAGAGATAGATGTTGTGTTAAGAAATATTTTTTTCTACGTTATACTTTTTAATAATTAAATTTCATATTGACTAAATTCTAACATATCATTCATTACATGTCTTATAATTTATCCATTAAATTTCACTTCTCATAAAGTTCTTTTCATATGGACAATTTGGAGAAGCCAACACTCTTTTTTTAACATGGATTTTAGATTTTTCTAATTATCAATCTCTTTGATAATTTCATGTAGACTTCTATATTGGACTATTTAACTTAACTAACTCATAAATAGTATATAGTTTCTATGCACACCTTTAAATCGTAGTTGCAGATATTCTTCTATAGATTGTTATTTTCATTTCTTGTTGGCAATTATTTCCTACAGTTATTGAATTTGTGCTGATTTGGGATATTTTTGTATTCTTATTTTAAATGTATGTGTTAATAATGGAAAATCTGTTGTGTATTTTACATTACTAATTATTAGAAGTTATAGAGAGTAGTGATAAAAAAAGTTATCAATCATTTTGAATAGAGTTATATTTATTATTTAGGTTTATCACATTCTACAATATTATGATAAATTAGTTATTTTGTTTGGAAATTAAAATAAATGATGAACATAAATGTCTTGTTTTGCTTTGTTCTTTACTTGACTCTTAATATAATCTAGTTATTGCAATTACTAATTGATGCAATTATGGATGAAAGGTCTAGTTAAGGATTATACAACTATACAAGTAAATAGACAAATGCAAATTTACAATGGAACTCAATAAATGACAAAATAGAGTTGATTCATTATTATGACATATTACAATCTGACACAATGGGATTATAGTATTGGGTCTTAGCATTTAAAATATATTGACATAACCAAGTACTATGCCATTAAACTCTCTCTAATTAAAGTGTGAGCTAGTGTAATATGTCTACCACAAATTACCAACTAAAGCCATAACCGAGTGCTATGCCATTAAACTCTCTCTAATTAAAGTGTGAGCTAGTGTAATATTTCTACCACAAATTACCAACTAAAGCCAACTCAATTATGACCTCCAAGTTTGATCTTCTCTAAATGTTGTTCTCTAATGGTTATGATGGTTTTTGTATAGGGACTCTTAGCCTTTGGAATGATCTACATTAACAAAACGTCAAATCAAGTCTTAACACTTCATTAAGCATGCATCTTTGAAATATGTAGAAAGAATATTTTGGAATGAGTGTGGTGAAGAATATACATTGGATCGTGATGTTATTTGGAGTGAGAACCATAAGTTGTAGTAGATTATGATAAATGGAATGTTATTGTAACCTTGCAAACAAACAAAAAAATGAGAAAGGAGAAGTTTTGTATTTGATGCAAGATTGTTCTTTCAATTAAGATTTAAGGACTTAGTATAACCTTATTATTAGAAGAGATGAAGCCAATTATCAACCAAGAAAGGCCCTAGTTGTGAGAGAATGCTCTTGAGAAATAATTTTTTTTTTTAAAGAAAAAGGGAGATAAGAAACTAGAGTAAGAGATCAAAGTTTAGAGGTAAATTTATTGATCGGAATAAAAATTAGAGAAACTGTTAGAACTTGTAAAAAAAATAGAGCATTATAAGAGAAACTATATATCTAAAAAGACTGAAAATGGAAAATCATCCTATAATTCCCCTTCTATACATTCAAAGACCTTAGAGGAATTGAGTTATTCTTGTATAATTCATGCTAGTATGTGCGCTCCAATCCATAGATGATACAATCAAGTGCTTCTATTTTTATAACTCCCCAAAATGAGTGGTTTGTTAATCACCAAAAATACTCTTTTTATAACTCTCCATAATGAGTGGTTTGTTAATCACCAAAAATAATGAAGTGAAGTATTCCTAAGAGACAATTTAATATATAAGATTATTGTTTTAGAAGAGTTGAATTAAGACTCAAATATGGGAGAATTAAATTACTTCCTAGTGTTCAAGACAGAATTAAAATTTTGCTAGAAATTTCATTTCACGATGTACAAGTGATATTTCATTAGGATATCTACAAGATGATTCATGGTGTTGTGGTCGTCATAAAAAGAGTTTCTTCAACAATGTTCACACTTTATGCAAGCATTATATGATGGTTGTAAAAGCCTCATGGTTCCTCACATTAATAATGTTATGAGTTAAGATCCTACATTTTTTATGGATAAGATAATGTTGCAACATGAAGAGCAAACTTCAAGCATTAAAAGCTTAAAAAAGGTCTTTTGTCATTAAGATTTCTATTAGATATTATGCAGAAAAATAGGCAATAAAAAATATTAGATATAATGCAGAATAAAAGAGACAAAACTAACAATTCTAAATGACGCAGATTTAAAGTAGTTCATCTAACCTACATCCACTTTCTTTTGATTATCCAGCACTTCCTTGTTAGTTGATCAGGGGAGAAACCACAGCTGACAAAGTTATCATTTTTTATACTCAGCAACATGATCAATCTACACATATTAACACTACCAATTTAAGAACTACGGTAGAAGACAGTTGTGAGCTTTAACTATGTAACAGATTTTAAAACATTGACAAAGACCGTTCAGATACCTCGTCAAAAACCCTTGTTAGTGCAATAGAAAATATGAACATGGAGTGTAAAACAATCTAACTCAATTTTCCATGTTCCAACAGTCAGTCTATCTAATCAAATAAGTCTGGTAAACCCCAGAGAGGCTTGTGTAGATTGTAATAGCAAAAAGGAAAATGTACAAAATATGTTGCAGTAACTCAAAAGGGAGGATTTTCCCACCAAGGTGGACTATGCCAATACACACTCTATGCCTAATTCTCACCAGGAGAATCGGACAACAAATATGGTATATCTACCTAGTGCTAGCATTGGACATTAAAAAGATGGCCACGATCTAACATTAGACAAGATTAAGCAGAGGATTGTTCAAAACATCAGCAAAAAATTAGTAACCCTATTCATGATCTTCATATGAGCATAGGCCCATTAGCTAACAAGATATTTCTTAATACAAATGATAACTACAGTTGTCAGTCTAAATCAGGAAGGCCTGTTGAGATTAATCCCCCTATTAATACGAAGCTATTGTCCAGCTGGATAGATTGGATACTAAAGCCACAGATACCAAGAATATTGAGGCTATTTATGAGTCATTGCTTAGGAAAAAGTCTAGCATGAAACAGTTTGGTAACACCCAGATCTGTTATGTTTTCCTTGACTAATGCTAACCGTGTGCAAAGGAATGCCCATGTGATAGTCTTACAAAGGTGTAAGAAAAGGGGAACTCGGGACAATGTCACATCTATAGGAGACGACAAGGAAGAGCTTACAGGGGATAATGATATTGAGCCCAATTTAATCTTCCGGCCTAAGTTTGGTATTAGACGGGATACTAATGTGTAGTTGGTGTAATATTCCAAAAATAGGCTATAGGTTCATTAACTTCCAACATCATCAAATCGATCAAAATCGACATCAAAGTCCTAACTTAAGGCACATCTCCACATCAGTTTATCAAAACCTTAATTGATTTTATCCTACTTCTGCATTGAGGAATATTCTTTGAATATTCTTAATTTATCATATTTATTTCTAATTTATATTATTTAATTTTGATAATAAAATCAAAAAGCATACGAATAATTGATTGAATTCTTATTTAATTAATTAAATCCAATTGTCAATATTTAATGATATAGTTTGGAATAAAAGTTTGATTTAATAATTGATTAACTCATAAATCAGTTATTTTTAACTCAAAATCAGTTAAGTTGAGAATAAATCACTTTATTTTTAAATTAATTCATATTAAATCATGCACAATCAGAAAAGCAGTCAACTTTAAATCAATTATCAATTTCAATTTGTTAACTTTCTAAACACAACATGTGATTGTGAGTTGAAAAAGTAAACTAAACTCTATTTTGAGTCAAAAAGTGTTTTTGCATAATTTTATGAGTTGATCTATTCCTGATTTTTTTTTAACTCAAAAATCAACCTGAGTTTATCAAAAGTGATTTATAGCTTTTCTCAGTGCATCCTCAAGCCCTAGATTTTTATATAATCAAGGCTCGGCTCTTCACAAAAGGATCCCCCGAGAATTTGCATACTTGAACTCTGGCGAATTTGCATCTAAAGAATCAAGCTTTTGCGAAACAGACAATTTGTGAGATCCTTGTTTTCAATTCATTCATTTTCATTCATAGCATTGTTAGAATAGATTCAATTTGCATATCATTTTAATACATTCTAGACTAGTTTCATATCATTTTTTCATCTTATTGCATACAAAATTCAAGAAAATAGATTAATCTGCATTTATCTTTCATCCATCTTTTAGCATTAAATCTTTCGTTTAGGTGTTGCATTGTCACTGATCTCGATCTAAATCAAAGAATATCATACTTGCACCAGTAGAAGGCAGTAAATCATCTGGTTAGCTATATTGTTCTTATTTGCAGATTTCTTGATTTGCTAACCTCTAATGTTTTACTGAAGTGTTGTGTCTCAAACTAGGTACAAAATTCACACACACATTTCTGGCGCCCACCATGGAGCCCTGAAACGGGTTTCCATTCTTTTCTATCAATTCTCTCTCAAAACTGCGATTTTTATTTTTTTGTCCGTACAATTTTCGTATGACATTTGACAGATTGTCATACCAGGACCTACTAATTGTTGTACGACAGTTGGCAATTTTGAGAATCGTGTCAGTTGTTTGGTATTATCATTTGGGAGTTACTTTGTTGTGTGCTTACTGACTCACTGTCATTTCGTGCTTGGATTGTCATACGGGAGGTAGCACATGATCGTACAAGTTTTCACTCCAGAATTTCAATTGTTGTACTAGATTTCTAGGTTGTCTTTCAGATTTGATTTTTGGATTTGGACTGATAGCTAACCCTAACAATTGATATCTGTTATTTTTTATTGGTACTTGTTATTTTGGCTAATGGGAAAGTGCAACAAAATTAAAAATCAGGTAAAATCTACTAAGCGCATTGCATGGGAACTGAGGTATTCTGCTACATCTAATAACATTTCGATTTGGAACATAAAACGAACCTCTCACGTGTTTATCTTTAGTGTCTCTTTCTTTCATAAATCACACGTTTATTTTGGGCTATAAAAAAGAACATAGATTTTCTTTATGCATATTGTTACACATAGTAATTAGGCCCTATAAACACTATTTGCGGAGTTCTTGAGGGAGTGGGCTTCATTCGCTTGTTTTACATATGAAGCTCTTCTCGAAGATAGATCCCCTTGTAGGTAGGGAGGATACTGTTATTATCTCACGGTTTCACTTCGTTCAGTCCTCAACTTTGATCGGTACATTCTCTCTTGGTCCCACTTAAAGAGCTTGGTAGACATTGTTGTTGACATCATGAACCTTGGTGAGGTGGTTTCAGTCTTAGCGTGTCAATTGATCTGTTTGCTATGTTTTGGTGAAGTGAAGAGGCTAGAGGATTATGCTCTACTCCCTTTTTGGGTAGTATCAGAAACTCATATCCTTGAATCTAAACTAAGTCCCCCTGTGGTCCTTTTTGTGAGTCACCTTTAAAGAGGGTTAACCATAGTGGACATTCCCTTTATTAGGTCAAAGCGATAATAGTCATTTTCATCATGGTAGCAGCAGTCGCTATATAAATGTCCTTGTGGAAGAAATCTCCACAGGTGTAGTCTCTTGTTGGGCTATTAGATCTCCTCAGAAGCTCCTGATTGATTAAATTCTCGAACTGTGTCAAAACCCCGGTGCACCTGGATTAGATTTTTCCCTCTTGAGATTACAAAAGTTGCAGAGTCGAACCATTACTAAAAACCCTAGTGTAGCTAAATTTTTGTTTTCTAGGACTATGTGTGTGCTTACAAAACCTTTGAGAACATACACAAGTAGCATTCTTAGGGATTAGAACAATAAGTCACCATTCTTGTTCATGTGCAAGGTTGCTTTGTCCTTTGCTCATTGTTTGAAGATGATTGCTTGTTCCCTTGATTGTTGTTCTGCATGTCTGATATCTATTTGGTTATTGAAAATGAATAAAACTGAGACAAACTGTTACACAGATCTTCAAACCTAGATCGAAAATTACACGAACAACCTGATACTGAAAATTGAAAAATTGCAAAATCTGAAGCAAAAAATCTTTTCTAGTGTCAAAAGTCATCTTGAAACTACAAAAGTCATACAGGTTTTGCCAACTATCCTACCAGAACCCTGAGATTGTCGTACAAGAGATTGTATACTATCGTATGAGTGTTGTCACAAAAACCAAGCAAACTCAAAACCTGGTGTCAATTATCGTACAAGCCTTGTCAACTATCGTGCCAAAGCTAACCCAGACTCGTACAAGCCTGGAGAAACTCATATCAAAATTTCACAAAGTTGTCAGAAACCTCCAAAAAATTTCATAAATCAAGTTTTTACAGCCAACTTCCAGATTCTGTCAAAAAATTTACTGTGTCAGGAACAGAGCAGAAAACTCGAAGATTCCAACCAATTTTCCAAAAGTGGTCTCTTGAGTTTGATCTAGTCTTCTGATTTATCAATTTGAATCACGTTCATCTTGTGTCAAAACCTTGTCAAACCATCTTCTAATTCAATCTTCAGCAAAATAGCCAAGTGTTGTGAGCTCGTGTCCGCCATCCTTTGGGCATCTACCCATACATCTAAGGCATAGTATCCTTCATTTACGTCCAAATCAATCTTCAACCAATCCAATCTTGACAAGGTTGCATCATTCGATCTTCTTGAAACAAGTCATTCTTCAATTGTCTTAATCTTTCTCTTTTGCTTCACTCAAAGTTAATGGTAGAAATAGAGCTTCCTCACAAAGAAAACAAGGAGAACAACACAGATTCTCTTCAACAACATCTTCTGGCATAGCTCAAATATTTCATCAACCTTACGACACCAATCTATTTGGAGAAGATGCTCTTGGCAATATCTACTTCAAAGGTGGTTACAAAACTCGTCCCATATCAATTCACGGAGGTCATCAACAAACTCCACACCAATTAATCCCTGCTAGTCCTCACAACAACACAATGTCTCAAGGAGGAGGAAACCAAGGTTCTCAAGGTCATCAATCTAATCATGGCAGAGATCCAAAACCAACCCCATCTGAAATCAAGCGGTATAGAAATGATTATGAATTTTGAAAAATGATGAAACATTTATTGCAAGAAGAGAAAGAAGCCTACTTATTGGGCCTAGCTCGACAAGGAGCCAAACTTCCTCCAAACTTTAATGTTGAAGATATTGTCACTCAAGAGGAAGAAACTCCAATCATAGCCATGATGAAACAGATGCATGCTATGCAAGTCAAGTTAAACAAGACAGAAAAAGAGAAAGAACCTAAAGAATTTTCTATGGAGGCTCTATGTCCCTTTCCATTTGATAAAAACTTTCACATGCCACCATTCCCAAAAAGAGTAGAGATACCAAAATACGATAAGTATGATGGAAAATCTAATCCTCAAGATCATGCCAAAGAATTATGTACTCAATCTATGGATTTTATGCATGAACCAACCTATCTAATGTGTCTTTTCCCTCAGTCCCTGGGAGGGTCAGCCATTCATTGGTTCTCTAAAATGCCTCCAACAATCAAAAATATTGAGGAGTTGATCAAACTATTTTACCAACAATACTCCTACAATATTCAGCATCCAATCACCATGATCGATATCTGCAATCTGAAACAAAAAACAAGAAAACCCTTCTTGACTTTCCTCAAACGATGGAGGAAGAATTTTTCTCTCTATGCTCGATCTATTCCAGAAACTGAAAAACTTGAAATCTTCAACAACAATCTGATTCTGGAACTCAACTATCATCTGCAAATGAAAAATCATACTTCTTTTGAGAAAATGGTGTAAAATGCCATAAAAATTGAAAATGTGCTTTCTTGTAAGGGAGACATATTGATTAACAAAGATAGCAAGTATGAATCTGGTTCTAGTTCCAACAACAAAGACAAAGTCAAATTCTAGAACAAGAACAATAATGTTGTAACAGATGGTGTTGTCGATCACATCAGTTCTCCATCAAAGGCACCTGCATTCAATCTCACCATTGGCACTCAAGCCATAAAAAATTTTGAACAAAAGGCATATGAATCTGCTAAAAAGTCTAATGACTATAAACCATGGGTTACAAAACCAAAGTGCAAGTTCACTCCTTTGGGTGAGTCCTTAGAATCTACCATGAAAACGCTATTGGCAAACAAAATCATCACATTACCTGAGATAAAACCATATGATCCTAAATTTAAACCTAAATGGTGGAAAGAGACCAATTTCTGTGACTTCCATCGAAACAAAGGTCATAAAACCAATAACTGCATGTGCTTAAAACATCTCATCCAAGACAAAATTGATGAAGGAGAAATTGTAACTGACAACCATAAAACCAACAATGATCATATAGCATTCACAAAACCATTTTCGAAGCATAATCAAAGAGATTCATCTTCTAAGACAAACATGGGTGCTAAAGTCAATTATGCCTACTCTGGAAATAATGATGTCATCAATATGGTTGAACCATGCCTATCTAAACATTGCAATGTCATCACTATTATGAAAAAAGATGGAGATAATCAGTCAGCAATTGCAGTAACTCGATCACAAGCTGAGGTACACCTACAAGGACAAAACTCGGGTTCATTAAATGCCCCTAAGGTGCCTTTCAATATCTCATCTACTTCTAAACAAAGGGCTGCCTCAAAATCAACCCCTAAAGAGACCAAAGCAACATCATACAGTATTGTCCAACAACTCCAGCATACCAATGCAAAAATATCCATGTTTGAGTTGCTTCGGATATCTCCTACTCATAGAGTTATTCTGGACAAAGCCCTACTCGGTTCCAATGTTCCTAACAATCTTGATCTAGAGAGATTCCAAACTATGGTTGGCCATCTGACATCACCCCAGTATATCTCATTTTTAGAGGAAGATGACAATTCGTTGAGTCATCCGCATAACCAACCTTTACACATTGAAGTCTTGATCCAAAACCGTTGTGTCAAACGTGTGTTGATAGATGGAGGCGTTGGTCTAAATATATGTTCCTATAAATTGGTCACACAACTGGGATTATCAGAAGATGCTATTGACCCTAAAAATAAGATTACCATAAAAGTATATGATGAGCAAGAAATATCTTCCAAAGGAACAATTGTCCTACCTATCAGAATAGGACCAGTTATCAAAGACATCACCTGTTAAGTTCTAGATATTCCTTTGGCTTACAACGTTCTTCTAGGGAGACCTTGGATACATGAAATGCAAGCTATTCCATCAATATACCATCAATGTGTGAAGTTTCCTTACGATGGAATAGAGGTGATGATCCTAGCTGACATATCTACCTCTTGCAATGCCTTGAAAGAAAGTGCTAACAAACTTGTTTCACATAATAGAGAATCTTTCCCCAAGCAAACAAATATTTCCTCAACATCCAAAATGGAAGGTATTGCAAAAGAAGTCAAAATAAAAAACACAAGCATGGGAGAATACACAATGGAGCCAGTCCTATCTCTCACATCTCTCATGTTGTCCCCAAAGTCTTATGGACAACCTTCAAACAAGGTGAAACCTACAACTAAAGAATCTCAGGTCATATTTAAGGGAAGTTTTATCACAGAAAAAGTGTCCAAGCAAGAATATGATGAAGAAGAAGCTATACTAGCATGGTTATACAAAGATGAGTCTCAATCTCAGACAGTTCATAAATGTGACACTAAAATGCCTAAAATCCCTATTGAATCTTATGGACTACGTCATAAACTCATGTCTAAAATGGGATACACTAGAAGAGGACAGGACCTCTAGGAATAAGAGGCAAAGGCATTGTAAAACTAGTTGAACACTGTGGAAGGATGACCAAAGATACTACAGGCCTGGGATATCAAAAGAAGCCTTTTCATCTTAGTAAAAATTCTCCACATGTTTTAGAGTAGATTAAACCATCAACAGAAACTCAGCCAGAGGAGGAAATGCCACAATCAGACAGTGATGATTCAAACACCTCTCGTCTTATTCCTTATGAACGTTAACCTCAAGAAAAACTAGATCTATTTAAAGATGAAGAAAAACCTAAAGAGAATATCAATTTAGTAGACACACAAGAACCTACTACTAAACAAGATGAAGGTAAACCTACCACGATAGCTGAACACTTGGGATACAATAGTGATTCTAAGATAGACTCCCATGAGTATGAATTCTGCTCAGAATTTGAAGGCAATCCCGCTTGGGGGATTCATCCTGACTTTACACATGTTCTTAGATTTCCTAGAGATCCAGATGAAGAATCCAATGACTATGAATGGGGGTTATTCTTGAGGAAGATGAGCTTATCACTGAAAAACACATTGATGTCATTCACCAGTATTCACCCAAAACTGACGTGAGTCTAGAGCGAAATGACGAACTTAGCAAGTCTGATCCACCTATGGCTGAAGTGGAATCCAATAATGACATTGAGACTATTCATGAATTGAACATTCTGAGTAGTAATATCACCTTTGAGTTAGAGAGTCAGGTTAGGTCCAATGATGACAACACCATATGTGTGAACACCATTTCCTAATCCTCCCCTACATTGACTATCCAACATCTAGAACTTATTAACCAAACAGCTACCGATCCAAACTGAGATATCCATACCTTTCATGTTGGCAATTTGGCTGAAGTGAGTACATAGATGTTGTCATTATGGAAACATATGATCCTCATGAAGATCACACAAGTCAAAGAGCAAGTATAGCAGAGCACATCACAAATTTCTCTAAGTGTGAGACAGTGTTTTCACAGTGTACCAGGACACAGTTTTTGTTTGTGACATTGACTAGAGTGATTTCAGTGCTTGCGCACTTGAACATAGACACTATGATAGCTAATGATGACCCATCTCAAAGTGCAAGTTAGTACGGCATGTATGGAATTAGATATGATAGTTTTACTGAAGACAGTGTGAAGCTGACAGGACAAAATATGAAGGCAGAATTGGTAAAGAGTTAAGGGATTATTTTATTTATCAAAATAATGAATTAACAATATAAAGGGATGACATCCTAGATGTTAACTCTTAGATAATGATATATGGAAGCCGACCATGTAAAGTTATTAGCCTTAATAACTTGTATATATATGCAATTGTAATTGAAATGAAAAAAAGGATAAAGAAAAGAAAAAGTGATGTAATAAATGTAATTGTGAAGCAAATGTAATAGTGATGATGTGAAGATAAGAGCAAAAAAGGAATATTGATACAAGCAGAAAAAGGTTATGTACCTTGACCTATTTTGTATACATTGTATATTACTTGTTTGGGCAGTGGGCTCATCTAGTAATCAGATTTTGTATTGACAACTCCTAACATGGTTGAGGCTTCTAACAAGGCCTATAGTCCCTTAATCAAGACTAATACACTATATGCTTGTAATAGACTCCTAACAGGGTCAATATCATTAACAGGATACTTTTTATTAGTGAATCTTTGTGGGTACCATCCCCACCAGGGTTTTCCCTTGGCCAGGGTTTCCTCGAGAACAAACAATGTGTTATGAGTTCTTTGAAGTTATTGCTATGCATGTTATTTAGTTTCTTATGTTATGCATGTGTGAAGATAATATGTTATATCCATATTTGGGCAAAAGATAAAGTTTGTAGAATATTGATTCACCCCCCCCTCTCAGTATTCCCTATTTCTAACAATTCCAACTGACTATGCCCTTGCTTTATACCTCAATACAGTGGAACCTATGACAACTTCCATCAGTGAACCTAGCATTAGCATGACAGAGTCAGATATCAAATATCTTAGTCAGAAAAATAAGAGTAAAAAGAAAAAAAGTTCTGAGGGTGAAAACCACTTTGTGACAGTCTTAGAACCTAAAATAGTAAAAACAAAAGATGTATCCGAAGATGAAAACCTCTCTGAGGTGCCTAAGGATGAGATATTTGATGCCCTTTTGAGTCATTTACAGGATAGATCTCTAGTGCTGATAGAACCAACTCAATCTATCAACTTGGTTACACTAGAGGAACCACAATTGATTCATGTAGCACAATCCCTATTAGAGGAAGAGAAACAAACATTCACTACTTTCCTAATAGAAAAGAAGATCAACTTCACATGGAAGTATTCAGATATGCCAGGGTTAGATCCAAATTTGATAATGCATCATCTCTCTATAGCTCCAGGAGTCAAACCTGTCAAACAAAAGCTGTGAAAGATGCATCCACATGTTGCACTCCTAGTAAAAGCTGAGCTAGAAAAGTTACTAAAAGTCGGATTTATCCGAGTTATAGATTATGCAGAGTGGATCTCTAACATTGTTCCAATATCAAAACCTAACAAATCTATTAGAGTATGCATAGACTTCAGAGATGTAAACAAAGCATGCCCTAAGGATGACTTTCCATTACCAAACATCGATATGATATTGGATATGACTGCGGGCTTTGAAATGTATTCTTTAATGGACGGTTTCTCTAGATACAACCAAATCAAAATTGCTCCAAAAGATCAAGAGAAAATAGCTTTTACATGTGCATGGGGTACTTTTTGTTGTAACATCATGACATTTGGTCTTAAGAATGCTGGTGTTACATATCAATGGGCTATGACATCTATCTTTCATGACATGATGCATCGAACAATGGAAGACTATGTTGATGACACCTTAGCTAAGTCTATGATAAGATCATAACATTTAAATGACTTGAGCAAAATATTGGATAGAATGGAGAAGTTTAGTCTTAGATTGAACCCTAACAAGTGTGCTTTTGGTGTCACTTCTAGAAAGCTCCTAGGCTACATTGTTTCAAAGAAGGGCATTGAAGGAGATCCTACTAAAGTCAAAGCTATCATGGAGATGCAACCTCCCAAAAATATCAATCAAATGAGAACCTTACAAGGAAGGGTGCAATCAATCAGATGTTTCATATCTCAGCTAGCAAACATATCATAGCCTTCCTTTCACAAAAACATTACATAAAGGTGTGACTTTTGCATGGAACGAGGAATCTGAAAAGAATTTTAATCACATCAAGCAATATCTATCAAATCCTCCTATTCCAATGCCTCCTATTCAAGGGAAGCCATTGATTCTATATGTCTCTGCCATAGATACATCACTGGGGGCATTGCTAGCACAACATGATGAAAACAAGAAGAAAAGAGCTATTTACTACATCAGTAGAACATTGGTAGCATATGAGAAGAACTATTCAATGATTGAGAAAGCTTGTCTAGCTATGATCTTTGCATCATAAAAACTGAGACACTGCATGTTAGCTCATACAACACAACTACTAGCTAAGATTGATCCACTAAAGTACCTACTAAGAAAAGCTTCCCTCATAGGTAGATTAGCTAAATGGGTGATGCTATTGAGTGAATTTTACATAGAATATGTTGAGAGAAAAACTATTAAAGGTCAAGTCATTGCAGATCAACTAGTTGAAGCACCATTGTTTGACGATACACCCTTACAGATGGAATTTTTTGATTCATTTATCATGCGCATATCTTCTAGGACTTGCCATCTTTTCTTTGATGGATCTTACACATAGAATGGATCTAGAGTGGGCATCTTATTCATAACACCACAAGGTTACTCAATACCCAAAGCCTTCAGAATAAAATTTCAATGCACAAACAATATTGTTGAATATGAAGCTCTACTTAATGGTATGAAGATAGCAATTGAGTGGCAAGTAATAGAGTTGCACATTCATGGAGACTCATAGCTAGTCATACACCAAGTCAATGATGTGTATCAAACAAAAGATGAGAAACTTGTTCCATACAAATGCATTGTAGATGACTTAAAGAAGTATTTCATATCTATCACGTTTGACCAAATTTCTAGAACAAAGAACAAGGCTGTTGATGTCATGGCAACACTATCATCTCTACTACAGCAGCCTGAACATGAGCTACGTTATGAGTTCCTGGTGGAAGCATTGTCATTTCTTGCATATGATTCCCCCAAAACCCACATGATCTACACTATTATTGGTCATCATTCTTCTAGATACAAAAACCTATACTCCTACCTTAAAGACCAAATCATCCCTGATACCTTCAACCGCCATGAGAAATGATACCTTATTTGAAATGCATCTCGATATGTCATCATTGGTAATGATCTGTACAAATGGAGTCTAGATGGTACACTTCTTAGGTGTTTACAACATGAAGAGTCTCAATGTGCATTAGAGGAAGTCCACAATGGTATATGTGGATCACATTCCAATGGTTTAACACTAGCTTGAAAACATATTAGGGCTGGGTACTATTGGCTTGAAATGGAAAAAGAGGCTATCAAATATGCTAAGACTGTCAAAAGTGTCAAGTACATGGTAACTTGATTCATGCACCAAGGAGAGATCTGATTCCCTTTACTACACAATGGCATTTTCAACAATGGGCCTTTGATCTAATAGGTGCTATATATCCACATTCTTCTAATGGACATACCCATATCATTACAGCTATAGACTATTTGACAAAATGGGTAGGAGCAATTCCTTTGACTCAACAACCGACAAGAAAATCTCTATGTTCATTCTGAACTACATCATATGTCGGTATGGAATTCCACATTCAATAGTCATGGATAATGGTGGCCAATTCAAGAACAAGGACATAGATTCCTTATGCTCAAAATTCAAGATAACACAACATTGGTCGTCCATTTACTATCCTTAGGGGAATGGACAAGCAGAGGAATCAAACAAGAATCTATTGAAAATCTTGCATCGAATAGTTAATAAAATAGGAAGAGACTGGCATCTCATGATCAATCCAGCTCTTTGGGCCTACAGAACAAGTATCAAAATGCCCACTGGGGCTACACTATTCACTTTATTTTATGGGTCTGAAGCAGTACTACCTATTGAGGTTGAAATCCCATCACTAAGAATTAGAATGCATGGTCTAGTAATTGATGATGACTACAGAGTGTCTAGGTTGCAAGAACTTGAACTACTAGAAGAGCACAAATAAGCAGCATATGATCATCTCAGAGTATATTAGAAAAGAATGTCTAGAGGCTACAACAAGAAAGTCAGATACAAAGAATTTTAGGTTGGCAATTTAGTCTTGAGAGAGAATCCTAAAAATCAATCACATTGAGAATGCAAGGGGAAGTTTGAACCCAACTAGATGGGTCCCTTTGTTATCACTGCTAATTTTAGCTCTGAAGCCTATCAGCTCTCAACGACTGAAGGATAATAGCTCCGAGAACCAATCAACATTCTCCATCTGAATAAATTTTATGCCTAGGGCATTCATTCTATGGTAAAATGTCATGAAAAAATCATAAAAATCAAAAAAAGTCCTATAAAAAAGGAACATCTTAGTGAAAACCTAGCAATAGGCACCTTGATGATTCACAAAAAAAATGAAAAAATGAAAATAGTACAAACAAATTGAAAAGATAAAAATACAAAAAAAAAGAGAAAAAGAAAAAGTGCCCTGGTGAAAACCTAGAAACAAACGTCTTGGTAGCAAAAATAGAATCTCTACCAAGATTGTGAAAACCCGACAAACGGGTGCCACTTGTTCAAAATGCTCCATCTATCAGCGCAATCTTGGTCTTTCCCAGCTTTCAGTCCTGCTTTTGTTTGTACATATCTCTTGGTTTATTTCTACATCCCATTTTCAATAAAGTCGGTCTATACACCAATCGGCAAAATGTCTATATCTTATCAATGTTTCAAGCTTGGGGGCAATAAATGTCATATCCTATGGTCTCCAGTATACCTCACACAAGTCATATCCAGTCAAAATCCTTTGAAGCTTCATTTGAGTTAGTGTGTCTATCTCCTTACCAAAAAGGATTTTGCAATCAAACACAAACAAACATCAACAACAAACTGAAAACTATCTTTGCTTCATTTCTTTTATCTCCTTGTATGCTTACTGATTCGCATTGAGATTTTTGCCTATTGTGCACCCTTCGAGCTCTTTGATGATGTCCTTTATAGGATTTAGAGAGTGATGACTGGGGGCATAATCTTTTCTTTATTTTCTGCTTTGAGTAAAAATCTAACAACTTTGGAAATTTTGGATTGAATTGGTGTCCACTATAAGTGCCTCCATCATGTATTGGATGGCCATGTGTACCTCAACCATTGATACCCAAATGCTTCAAGGAATTTTGATCTAACTCTTGTCTTTTTCAGTGAGTTCTTACTCCTACTATGAAACGTGATCTTATCCAAGGATA
Organism: Chamaecyparis obtusa; assembly: GCA_027943335.1. Taxonomy (NCBI): domain Eukaryota; kingdom Viridiplantae; phylum Streptophyta; class Pinopsida; order Cupressales; family Cupressaceae; genus Chamaecyparis; species Chamaecyparis obtusa. Next base: position 363,957 of record BSBK01004129.1, read on the forward strand.
TGAATGATAAAGGATCACTGCAGGTAATTCACAGAAAATTGAGAATGATCTCTCGACTGCTTGGTGTGTTTTTCCTCAAGGCATATTTAGGTCATCATAATGTTTATGTTCTTATGCTTATACAAATTTTTATATCAAAATGGACATGATATTTAGGTCATCCTAGTGTTTATGCTTTGGTGCTTATATCTAATCTGACATTCTGATAAAAAGTCCATATTCATATGTCCATGGTTGTCTAGCTAGTGGGCGTTCTATTGACTTTTGATGTAACAATCAATATTCATATGTTCATTATTGTCTAACTATTGGACATTGTATTGATTTATCCAGTTACCTAATAAAATATTTAGTGATGAAAACGATCAACACATGATCAGTGACTAAGTCCTAGGTCCTAGGTTTGCATTTTATTCTACATGTCACTTTGCACTTTGCATGATTGCATTTATCTCATGATTGCCTAATCAACTTAACCCTTAAATGATTCTTCAACGCTAAACATGACACAAGGACTAAATCTCACATGAAGGTCTCTTCACAGATCAGCAAGCAGTCATCACCTGGGTTAAACATCCTTTTTGACAAATGACCGAGTACTTGTCTTCATCTATACCTAAAAAATATATCATGTGTATCATTGCATTACATATCATTATCATTACATTACATTTATTGCATTACATACATATACATCCACAAAGTATAAATAAATCATACATTTCCATAATCCATAATCAACTGCATTGCATAAACCATACATTTGAAAGAAAACATTGCATTGCATAATCCATACATTCTACACTAATCGAAGCATTTCAAACATTTGCATCATATGATGTAATCATCATACACAAAAGGACAAGTACATATGAAGTCATAACCCAAAAATTGATCTCATCTATATATCATAAAACCTTGAAATAGTCAGGGGTGCACTAATGGCACAGTATACAAAAGAATGAGCTCATGTGAGTTATCAAAATAGATAAATGTGTATGGACAAAATGACAAAAATCAAAGAACAACATGAAAGATTAGTTTTTTTCCTACTCTTTTGCATCTGGTGGGGGTGGTGCAGGTGCATTTGGCGGTGGATCAGCTCACGATGCTCTGGCTCCCTCCGAAGAAACCATGTACTGAGAGTATGCAGACACTCTCTATGCAACATGTATAGTGGCATGGTATGAAAACACATAATAAGAAGCTTGTGTAGTCTGATGGATGACCTCTACCTACAATCATCTAACATCTGCCTCCCACTCTAATCGATGCCTCTCAAACTCCTTCAGTAGTATCTACAATCTCAAGTCTCTAATCTGCAACCTGAGTCACCTGATAATGTCCTGAGGAGTTTGCCTCATTCCAAGATCTACATCTGCAACTGGCATATATGTATCCTTCATCGGCTGATTAGCCACCTCTGCTCTGTGCACCTTGCAGTGTCTAACCTCAGCACCTAAATCAAAATCAAGATCATCCTATGTAGCATCAACATCACCACCTACATCCTATTATGCACCTAAGACCTCATCTGCACTCCCAATACTACCCACTATACCACTCTCTCCTCTAGTGTGTCTCCTCTGAAGAACTGCAGGTCTACCTACTGTAGAAATCTGAGGGTGGGGTGGTCTCATTTGTCCAACTAGTCTCTATGGAGGGATAATGGCTCTAGGTCTTGGTGGTGTAGGCTAAACCACTGGTATCTATACATCATGACATCTCTGACCCCTACCCATCGGTGCACCTATAACATCTATGGCCTCCTCCATGGTCGGGATCAGCTCTGTAGGATCCAAGAATCTACAAATAGGATGCTCCACCAACCAATTAATGAAAGCATCAATGACCCCAGCATCAGCTACCTATGATCTGTAGTCCCACTCTCTCGGCACATATCCAGTAAAATCTTGACTACAAAGACAATAAGATATTTGAGCTATCCATCCCAATCCCAGCTCTCGGACTAGCCGTGCATACGTGGCATAGTCCTGCAGTGCATCCTGGATGATGCCATACTATCTCCACACCCATGTAATGATGAAATGCTCAAGGACAGTAGTGGATTGACCTATCAGCACTCAAATCTGACAGAAGTAACTAAACTAAGCACGAGTAGTCGGCCATGCCTCCACCTATAGATGCAGTCTCAAAATGATGGTCATGTCATCGAGGACATGCCTCCAATACTCTATAATACCCATTTGGACCTGTGTGACATATCCTAAATATCTGTAAATGAGGGGCTCCTATGGCTATCTTCCCTCGCCGCATAAGGTCGACATATCGGGATGTGCTCCCATGTCCAAATCTGTAATACTAGTGCACCAGATGCAAAAGACTTTCCCTCATGATACACTATCTTGTGCATCTCTGAGAACATGTGCGCAAGTAAACACTGACCCCATCCCAACTACCATCGGGGCCTAGCCCATCAGAAGACCATTCTTTTGACGACTAGACATGATGATCCCACTTATCATCCCTGCTATGATGTTTTCTAGTCTATGGGTCTGACCATATCTCTGTACCAACACCTCCTAGGAGATCAACTAGGCCAACTGATCATCATCACCGAATAGTGTCTGAAAAGCATGAAGACCAGCATTCCCCGCACTAATATAGTCAAGACAAGGACCATGAAATGGTATGTGTAGAATCCTGTACACATCCTCTAGAGTAACAGTAATCTCTCCAGCAGGAAATGAAACGTCTACATCTCAAAATGGAATCTCTTGATCAACGCAATCAACAAACCATGGTTCACCCAAATCTTAGGAAACCGTATCAAATACTCAAATCCACAAGTAGCTAAGTGCACTCTCAAAGGGTTAGGCAGTGACACGCAGAGTCTCTGGGTCGCAGGGTGTGAAATACAAACATAAACATCAGGGTAGACGACCTACACAACATAGAAATAGGGTACCCTATCAGTAACTTGGTAAAAAATTAGGCTATTAGTAAAGAAATTGAAAAGTTGAATACTTCAGAAGGTGCATTAAATGCTAAGGAATCAGCCTACGAAATCAAAAAAATTAAAAATTTGACCTAAGGATGAGAAAAACACTCGCTATTTTCCATACGAGTTTTTAGACTAGTGTCAAAACTCGTACAAGTTTCTACAGGTTCCTGCACGACATTTCATGTGTACATGACAATACAAAGGTTCTTGTATGACACTTGATGGACCGGATGAAATGTCGTACAATATATGGGTCCCTCTCATACGACTTACAGTACTAACGGGGATGACATTCTACGTGAAGTTGAAAACTCGTACGAGTCCAAGCAGACTATCGTACGAGTTTCCATGGTGCAAAAATTCAAAAAGTAAAAACATACAAAAAAATCCTAAAAATGCTAAAAACATGGAAATTTTGAATTCACAGAGAGGCACAGAGGTCCACTTACCAGGTTCCCGTACTAGGGAGGTCATTGGTGTCGCCGGTTGCACTTGAATCGATGTGAAGAGACTGGAACTGTCATCTTGTCCATTTTTCTCTCAGAGGGCTCCACAAGGCTCACAAAAGACAAAAGGTTGAAATGATTTGAAAATGACCCTTTTGGGCCTTATATAGGTTTTGACCTAATTTTTCAAAGTGCTTCATTTTCCATGAAAATTGCACCCCTGGCTAATTTCAAAGTTCTGAATCCATTTTCAGGATCAAAATCAAAATCTGAGATCATTTACATTGTCAAAATTGTGATTTAAAATTTTCAGACCTAGTATGGTCGACTGCTTGCATAATCGACCTTCTAATCATCAAAGAGATTCAATTTTTAACTTAACTAATTATCTTACATCAAAATATTAAAATTTCAACTTGGTCAACCATGGTCAACTCATGGTCAAAATTGGTCACACTTGGTCTTCAGGACCTCTAAATGATGTAGAACACGTCTCCAGATGTGCGCAACCAATTCTCAAATCAATTAACATGCTTCTAAACCATTTAACGCTAACTTTTCTTGTCAGATTTTGATTTTCATCCTGAAGGGGGCATGGTATTGCACATCAATCAAATCTGTAAATCAAATCTTTCTTTTAGTAATCAAGATAACAACCACGTCTAGTTGCTGATTCATCAAAAGAACTCGTCACTTGAGGCACATTGCTTGGGGCATATCAGGTTCATCAAGATCCATATCAATCGGGTATCCTAATCAATCTTGTGAATTGTATCACCTCTTCCTAACCATCATTTCAGTTGTGTTATTTCCTTGGTTCTTCATAAACGAAGGGTGCAAATTTGGCATCCTTTCGATTCCTTTGGACAATCAGGTCTGGAGTCAGGATAGTAATTTCATCATAATCATAGGTTCAGAATCAAGCATTTTGACACTTCTTCATAATCACCGGTTCATTGTTGATATAGTTAGCATCTGTGTGTGAATTTTGTACCTAGCTGTAGACACAACACTTCAGTAAAACATTAGAGGTTAGCAGAAATCAAAATCTGACAAATAATTGAAACTAAGCTAACCATGTGATTTACTACCTTCTAGTAGGTACGAGTATGATGTTCTCAGAGTGAAATCAAGATCAGTGACAATGCAACACCTAAACAAAGGATTTGAATACAAAATAATGAAAAACTATATGAATGCAGATTAATCTATATTTTTGTATTTTCTATGCAATAATATGAGAAACTATATGAATCTAATCTATATGAATGAAATTGAATGCAGATTTAATCTAAGAATGCTATGAATGATATGAAAATCTATGATATGAGAACTATGCAAGACTATGATCAACTATGAAAGATCTCACAAATCGCCTGTCGCAAGTGCTTAATCCTTCAATCGCCAATTCACCAGAGTAATTGTGAAAATTTGAGTGTTGATCATTATGAAGAGATGAGCCTTGATTTTATAGAAATCTAGGGCTTGAGGATGCAAGAGAAAAGCCATAAATCACTCTTGATAAACTCAGGTTGATTTTTGAGTTATCAGGAAATCAGAGATAATTAACTCACAAAAATCATGCAAAAGCAGTGTTTAACTCAAAATAGAGTTTAGATCAAATTTCAACTCATCATCAGATGTTGAGTTTCAATTTTAAAATTGATTGTTAATTTCTAGTTGACTGCTTTTATGATTGTGCATGATTTAATTATAAATTAATTTAAAAATAAAGTGATTTATTCTCAACTTAACTGATTTTTGAATTAAAACAATTGATTTATGGGTTAATCAATTATTAAATCAAACTTTATTCTAAAATTATATTATTAAAATTTGACAATTGACATTAATTAATTAAATAAGAATTTAATCAATTAGTCACGAGATTTTAGATTTATTGTCAACATTAAATAATACAGTTTAGGAATAAATAGAATTAAATTTAACTAAATAATTAAGTAGCAGTTTTAAATCAGATTAATTAAATATTCAAAATATTCAATCAATCAAACTTTAGGATAAATAGGATTTTTTGCCAAATAATTATTAAATTAAAGATAATTAGGATGAATAAGAATATTGCTAGGAATATTCTCCAATGCAGAATTAGGATAAAATCAATTAGGATTCAATAATGTGCAGATGTGCCTTAGGTTAGGACTTTGATGTCGATTTCGTTCGAATTTGAAGATGTAGGAGGTTAATGAACCTATAGCTCATTTTTGGGGTATTACATTTTGCCCCTCTTTGAATCACTGTGCAAAGTGTAGTGGTTCAAAGAATAGTCTGTGTCTGATATAGATGTATGAAACTGATTTGAAAGATTAACCGATTTTGAGACAGAAACTGATTGAAGATTTAAGATTTAGGTCCTGAATGACCAAAGATAATGTTAACTATAGCAACAATGGACTGGTGATTACAAAAGAGTGCCAAAATGCCTAATTCTGAACCTTATGATTGCGAAGAAGTGAGTGACCGATTCTAGACCTGATTGTCCTAAAAAGAATCATATTGGTATCACATCCTGAACCCATCAATTACGAAGAACCAAGGAAAATAACACTAATGAACTGATGGTTACGAAAAGTTGATACAGTTTACAAGATAGATTAGGATACCAGATTGATATGGACCTCGATGAATCTGATATGCCCCAAGAATCAATAGATTTGCCCCAAGCAACGAGGACTTTAGATGAATCAGCAACTAGACGTGGTTGTTGTCTTGATTACTGAGGAAAGATTTGATTGACAGACTTGAATGATGTGCAATACCATGCCCCCTTCGAGATGAAAATCAAAATCTAACAAGAAATGTCAGCATTAAATAGTTTAGAAGCATGTCGATTGATTTGAAAAGTGGTTATACACATTCGAGAATGTGTTCTGCATCGTTTGGAGGTCCTAGAGACCAAGTTTGACTAGGTTTGACCATGGTTTGACCATGAGTTGACCATGGTTGACCAAGTTGAAATTGTGGTAGTTTGATGTGAGATAATCAGTTAAGTTGAAAAATAGATTTCTGTGATGATTGAAGGTCGATTATGCAAGCAGTTAGTCGTCCTAGGTCTAAAAAAAGTTTAAATCGTGATTTTGACATAGTAAACGATCTTAGATTTTGATTTTGATCCCGAAAATGAGTTCTACTTGTTGTTTCATTGGAGGGACCTTCATACAATGCTCAGTCCTTGTGTCATGTTTAGCATTTTTTTTTTTGAAGAATCGTTTAAGTGTTCAAGCAATTTGTGAGACCATGCAAATATGCAAAATGCAAAATGACATGCAGAATGAAATGCAAACCTAAGACCTAGGACCTAGTCATTGATCATGTGTCGGTCGTTTTCATCATTGAATTTTTATGTAACCGGATAAAAAATACAACATGCACTAGTTAGGAAACTATAGACATATGAATATTGATTTGGTATGCGCAAGAATCAATACAATGCCCATTGGTTAGACAACCATGGACATATGAATATTGATTTTGTTTTTGGAATGTCAGATTAGATATAAGCACCAAGACACAAACACCAGGATAACCTGAATATCATGTCCATTTTGATATTGCAATTTGTATAAGCATCAGAACACAAATGTTGTGATGACCTGCATACGCCTTGTGTTAACAAACACATCAAGCAATCAAGAGATCAATCTAAATTCAATGTGAATTATCCATAGTAGTAAGAACTCACTCAAAAAGACAATAGTTAGATCAAACTTCCTTGAATTTTTTGGGTATCAATGGTCGAGGTACTCATGGTCATCCAATTCGAGATAGAGGCTCTTACAGACGAACACCATTTCAATCTAGAATTTCCAAAGTTGTTAGATTTTCACATACAAGTAGAAAACAAAGAAAAGATTATGCCCCCAGTCATCACTCTCTAAATCCTGTAAAGGACATCATCGAAGAGCTCGAAGATACACAATATGCAAAAATCTCAATGCGAATCAGTAAGCATACAAGGAGATAAAAGCATGTAAAAGCATAGATTGTTTTTATTTTGCGTTTGATTGCATTGTTGTAGATGCAAAATCCTTTCTGGAGAGTAGACTGACTAACTAACTTGAATGAAGCTTCAAGGACTCTGACTGGATATGACACATCTAAATCATACTAGAGACCATAAGATATGACTTTGATTGCCCCCAAGTTTTGAACATTGATAAGATAGAGACGCTTGAACTAATTGGTGTACAGACCGACTTATTGAAAACGGGAATGTAGGAACACGCTGGGAAATATGTACAAACTAAAGCAAGACTGAAAGCTGGGAAAGATCAAGATTGAGCTGATAGATGGAGCATTTGAAATAAGTGGCGCCTGTTTTGTCAGGTTTTCATCATCTTGGTGGAGATTCTATTTTTGCTACCAAGGCGCCTATTTCCAAGTTTTCACCAAGGCACTTTTTCTTTTCTCATTTTTTTGTATTTTTTATTTTTTCAATTTTTTTTGTACTTTTGATATTTTTTTATTTTTTTTGTGAATCATCAAGGCGCCTATTACAGGGTTTTCACCAAGATGTTCATTTTTTCAAGACTTTTTCTGATTTTTATAATTTTTTCAAGACATTTTTGAATACTAAATGCCTTAGGCGTAGAATTTCTTCAGATGGAAAACATTGATTGGTTCTTGGAGCTATTCTCCTTCAGTTGTTGAGAGTTGATAGGCTCCAGAGCCAAAAGTAGTAGTGATAACAAAGGGACCCATCCATTTGGGTTTAAACTTCCCCTTGCATTCTCTATGTGATTGATTTTTAGGATTCTCTCTCAAGACTAGATCACCAACCTGAAATTCTTTGTGTTTGACTTTCTTGTTGTAACCTCTAGACATTCTCTTCTGATATACTCTGAGATGATCATACGCTACTTGTCTGCACTCATCTAGTAGTTCAAGTTCTTGCAACCTAGACACTCTGTAGTCATCATCAATTACTAGACCATGCATTTTGATTCTTAGTGATGGGATTTCAACCTCAATAGGTAGTACCGCTTCAGACCCATAAACTAAAGCGAATGGTGTAGCCCCAGTGGGCGTTCTGATACTTGTTATGTAGGCCCAAAGAGCTGGATTGATCATGAGATGTCAGTCTCTTCCTATTTTATTAATTGTTCGGTGCAAGATTTTCAATAGATTCTTGTTAAAAGCTTCTGCTTGTCCATTCCCTTGAGGATAGTAAATAGATGACCAATGTTGTGTAATCTTGAATTTGGCACATAGATCATCTAAGTCTCTGTTCTTGAATTGTCCACCATTATATGTGACTATAGAATGTGGAATACCATACCGACATATGATGTAGTTCAGAATGAACATAGAAATTTTTTTGCCAGTCACTTGAGTTAAAGGAATTGCTTCTACCCATTTTGTGAAATAATTTGTAGCTGTGATTATATGGGTATGTCCATTAGAAGAATGAGGATGTGTGGATCCTATTAGATCAAATGCCCATTGGTGAAAAGGCCATTGTGTAGTAAAGGGAATTAGATCTCTCCCTGGTGCATGAATTAAGTTTCCATGTACTTGGCACTTTTGACAGTTCTTAGCAAACTTAATAGCCTCTTTCTCCATTTCTGGCCAATAGTACCCAGCCCTAATAAGTTTTCAAGCTGGTGTTAAACCGTTCGAGTGTGACCCAAAAATTCCATCATGGACTTATTCTAATGCACATTGAGACTCTTCCTATTCTAAACATCTAAGTAGCATACCATCTAGACCTTGTTTGTATAGATTGTGACCAATGATAACATATCAGGAGGCATTGCGGATAAGGTATCTCTTTTCATGGCAGTTAAAGGCATCGGGAATGATTTGATCTTTGAGATAGGAGAATAGGTTTTTATAGTGGAATGAATCATGACCTAAAATAGTGAAAATCATGTGGGTTTCAGGGGAATCACATGCAGGATAAGATAGTGCTTCCACCAGGAACTCATAGTGTAGCTCATGTTCAAGCTGCTGTAATAAAGTTGATAATGTTGTCATTGCATCGACAGCCTTATTCCCTGTTCTAGGTATTTTCTCAAAGGTGATAGATATGAAGTATTTATTTAGATCATCTACCATTCTCTTATATGGAATGATCTTTTCATCTTTTGTTTGATACACATCATTGACTTGATGGATTACAAGTTCTGAGTCTCCATGAATGTGTAATTTTGTTACTCTCCACTCAATTGCTATTTTCAAACCATTAAGAAGGGCTTCATATTCAACACTATTATTTGTGCAAGGAAACTTGATTCTGAATGCCTTAGGAATGGATTATCCCTGAGGAGTGATAAATAATATGCCTTCTCCAGATCCATTCTGTGTATAGGAGCCATCAAAGAATAATTTCCACTCTCTAGAAGAAAGATTCATGATAGAGGAATATGGAAATTCCATTTGCATTGGAGTATCATCAAACAAAGGTGCATCTACTAGTTGATCAGTAATAACCTGTCCTTTGATAGCTTTTCTTTCAACATATTCAATGTCAAATTCACTTAAGATCATGACCCATTTAGCTAGTCTACCTGTAAGGGCAACTTTGCTTAGTAGGTACTTTAGTGGATCAATCTTAGCTACCAAATGTGTGGTATGAGCTAACATATAATGTCTCAGTTTCTGTGATGTAAATATCACAACTAGACAAGCTTTTTCAATCATGGAATAGTTCTTTTCATATGCAACCAATGTTCTACTGATATAGTATATAGCTCTTTCCTTATTTTTCTCATCATGTTGTGCAAGCAATGCCCCTAGTGATGTATCTTTTGCGAAGACATATAAGATCAATGACTTCCCTTGAATAGGAGGCATCAAAATAGGAGGATTTGATAAATATTTCTTGATATGATTAAAAAAAATTTCACACTCCTCATTCCATGCAAAGGTCACACCTTTATGTAATGTCTTTGTGAAAGGTTGTGATATGTCTGCTAACTGAGATATGAAGCATCTAATAGATTGAACTCTCCCTTGTAATGTTCTCATTTGACTGATATTCTTGGAAGGTTGCATCTCCATGATAGCTTTAACTTTTGTTGGATCTACTTCAATTCCTTTCTTTGAAACAATGTAGCCTAAGAGCTTTCTAGAAGTGACACCAAAAGCACACTTCTTAGGGTTCAGTCTAAGACTAAACTTCTCCATTCGATCTAGTATTTTGCTCAAATCATTTAGATGTTCAAATATTATCATAGATTTTGCTCAAGTATCATCAACATAATCCTCCATAGTTCAATGTATCATGTCATGAAAAATAAATGTCATAGCTCTCTAATATGTAGCACCAGCATTCTTAAGCCCAAATGGCATGACATTCCAACAGAAGGTACCCCATGCACATGTGAAAGCAGTTTTCTCTTGATCTTCTAGAGTAATTTTGATTTGATTATATCTATAAAAACCATCCATTAAATAATACATCTCAAAGCCTGCAGTCATGTCCACTATCATATCAATGTTAGGTAATGGAAAATCATCCCTAGGGCATGTTTTGTTTACATCTCTGAAATCTGTGCATACTCTTATTGATTTGTCTGGTTTAGAAACAGGTATAATATTAGATATCCATTCAACATAGTCAATAACACGGATGAATATGGCTTTTAGTAGTTTCTCTAATTCAGCTTTGACCAAGAGTGCAACATGTGGATGCATCTTTCTCAATTTTTGTTTAACCGGTTTGATGTTTGGAGCTATAGATAAATGGTACATTATAAGATCAGGATCCAACCCTGGCATATCTGAATATTTCCATGCAAAGTTGATCTTCTTTTCTATTGGAAATGTAGTAAATTTTTTTTTTCTTCTTCTGATAAGGACTGTGCTACATGAATCAACTATGGTTCTTTTGTTGTTCCCAAGTTGATGGATTGAGTGGGCTCAATTAGAACTAGAGATCTGTCCTGTAAATGACTCAGAAGGACATCAAATATCTCATCCTTAGGTGCCTCAAAGAGATTTTCACCTTTGGATATGTCTTTTATTTTTACTTTTGTAGGTTCTAAGACTGCCACAAAGTGGTTTCCACCCTCAAAACTCCTTTTCTTTTTATTCTTATTCTTATTTTTTTTTACTAAGATACTTCATGTCTGACTCCATCGTGCTAACGCTTGGTTCACTGATGGAAGTCCTCATAGGCTCAACTGCATTGAGGTAGCAAGCAAGGGCATAGTCATTTGGAAAGGTATAAATACCTTGGCTCAGATTCGTAGAGGTTTGGTCAAGAAGTTTAGGATGTTGGATAGTCAAAGTGGTGAAAGATTGGGAAAGAGTGTTTATAGATATGGATCTGTCATCATTGGTCCTAACCCGATGCTCGAGTTCAAAGGTGATATTACAACTTAAGATGTTCAATTTGTGAATAGGCTCAATGTAATTTTGGGAGTCCACTTCAGCCATTAGTGGATCAGACTCGTTAAGTTCATCATTTCGCTCTAGACTTACATTGGGTTTAGGTGCATATTGGTGAATAACATCAACATGTTTCTCTGTAATAAGCTCATTTTCCTCTGGAACGGCTCCCCAGTCATATTCATTGGATTCTTCATCTATACCTCTAGGAAATTTAAGAACATGGGTAAAGTCAGGATGAATACCCCAAGAAGGGTTACCCTCAGATTTTGATTTCAATTCATACTCATGGGAATCTATCTCAGAATAACTACCACCTTCCTCTTTGTTTGTTTGATTGTCTTCGAGATTAACTGGTTCTTATGGTGCAACTATCTCTTTCTCTATAGTAGGTTCTTGTGTTTCTACTACATTGATTCTTTTTACTGGATCATCTTCAGCTTCAAGGAGGTCTTTTATTTCTTTAGGAAAATTCTCATAAGGAATGAGATCTTCAGTGATGTATGAATCATCACTGTCAAATTGTTCTTTTGTTTCTTCCTTTAGTTGATTTGTTGTGGATGGCTCAATCTGTTCTAAGACATGTGGAGATTTTTTGCTAAGATAAAAAGGCTTCTTTTTGTATCCTATACCCGTTGTATTCTTGTTTGCTCGGCCATGATGGTCAAGAGGTGATAGAAGACCTTTACCCTGCAGTCCTAGAGGTCCTTTTCCTTTATATCCCATTTTTGTGATCAATTTGCCCCCTGGGCCATATGACTTAGAAGGGATCTTCAGTGTTTTAGAGTCACATGTTTGAACAACTTGAGATTCAGGTTCATCTTTGTATAGCCATGCAAGCACAACTTCATCCTCTTCAAACTCTTGTTTGGACACTTGCTCTGCAAGAAAATTTCCTTTATATGCCTCAAGAGGTTCTTTGGACTCCTTTTTAGACTGTTTTAGAGTTTGCCCATAGGACTTAGGCGAGATAGGGAGAGATGTCAAAGATAATACTGGCTCTATAGTATATTCTCCCATACTATTTTCTTTGATTTAACCTCTTTAGCAATGTCTTCCATCTTGGATGTTGAAGCAATGTCTAGCTGCTTAGTGGAAGATTCTCTATTATTAGGAACAAGTTTATCAGCACTTTCCTTCAATGCATTGCAAGTTGTATATAGATCAATTGGAATCGTTACCTCTACTCCTTCATAAGGAAATTTCAAACACTGATGGTATGTAGAAGGAATAGCTTTCATTTCATGTATCCAGGGTCTCCCTAGAAGGATGTTGTAAGCCAAAGGTAGATCAAGAACTTGACATATAGTATCTCTGATGCCTGGACCTATTCTGATAGGTAAGACAATTATTCCTTTGTAGGACCTTTCTTTCTCATCATATGCTTTGATATTTATCTTCTTTTTAGGATCAATGGCCATTTCAGAAAAATCCCAATTGTGTAATCAAGCTAAAAGAACAAATGTTTAGACCAACACCCCCGTCTATCAACACACATTTGACACGATGGTTTTGGATCAAGACTTCAATATGCAAGGGCTGGTTATGCGGATCACTCAAGGAGTTATCATCTTCCTCTGAAAAGGAAATATACTGTGGAGACATTAGATGACCAACCGTAGTCTAGAATCTATCTAAATCAAGGTTATCAGGAACATTTGATCCGAGCAGAGCTTTGTCTAGAATGGCTCTATGAGCTAGAGATATCCGAAGCAACTCAAACATGGAGATTTTTGCATTGGTATGCTAGAGTTGTTGGACAATACTGTATGATGTAGGCCTTGTGTCTTTAAGATTTGAAGATTTAGATGTAACCTTCTATTTAGAAGCAGATGAAAGATTGAAAGGCACCTTAGGGACATTGGATGAATCTAGTATTTGTCGTTGCAAATGCGCCTAAGCTTGTGATCGAGTAACTACATTGGCTGATTGATTTTCTCTATCTTTTCTTACAATTGTGATGACATTGCAACGCTCAGATAGACATGGTTCAACCATATTGATAACAACATTGTTTCTAGAGTAGGCATAATTGACTTTAGCACCCATATTAGGTTGAGAAGAAGAATCTTCTTTACCATGTTTTGGAAATGGTTCTGTGAATGTTGTATGATCATTATTGCTCTTATGATTGTCAATCATGATTTCTCCATTATCAATTTTGTCTTGTATAATGTGTTTCAAGAGAACGTAGTTATTAGTCTTATGACCTTTATTGTGATGGAAGTCACACAAATCATTCTCTCTCCACCATTTCGCTTTAGGTTCAGGATCAAAGACTTTTATCTCAGGCAAGTAGATGATTTTGTTGGCCAATAAAGTTTTCATGGCAGATTCCAAGGACTCTCCAAGAGGAGTGAATTTGCGGTTAGGATCTGTAGCCCAAGGTTTATAATCTGATGACTTCTTGTTGGTCTCTGTTGTTTTAGCTTCGGAAGCTTTGATGGCTTGGGTACCAACAGTGAGATTGAAAGTAGGTGCCTTAGATGGGGCACGGATATTATCAACAATGCCATCTGTGACGATGCCCTTATTCTTATTCCAATTTTTGTTCTTGTCCTTAGAACTAGATCCAGATTCATACTTGTCCTTTTGAAGTGTGATGTCTCCTTTTTTCACAAGTACTTTCTCAATTTTGATCGCATTATCTACCATCTTATCAAAGGATGTATGATTTTGTATTTGTAAAGGGTAGTTGATTTCTAGAACAAAATTATTGATGAAGATTTCCAGCTTCTCAGTTTTTGGAATGGGTCTAGCATATAGAGAAAATTTCTTCCTCCATCTCTTGAGAAATGTCAGGAATGGCTCTCTTGGATATTGTTTCAGATTGTAGATGTCGATCATGGTGACCGGATGCTAGATATTGTAGGAGTATTGTTGATAGAATAGTTTGATTAACTCCTCAAAATTTTTGATAGTTGGAGGCATTCTAGAGAACCAATGAATAGCTGCTCCTCCCAGAGATTGAGGGAAGAGATGCATTAAGTAGGTTGGTTCATGCATAAAATCCATAGATTGAGTACAAAATTCTCTGACATGATCTTGAGGAATAGAGTTTCCATCATACTTATCGTATTTAGGCATCTCCACTCTTTTAGGGAATGGTGGCATGTACAAGTCTTTATCGAATGGAAAAGGGCATAGGGCCTCCATGGAGAACTCCTTGGGTTCCTTTTATTTTTCAAGTTTGTTAAGTTTGACTTGCATGGCATGCATCTATTTCATCATAGCAATGATAGGGGTTTCTTCCTCATGCGTAATGATATTTTCAACATTAAAGTTTGAAGGAAGTTGAGCTCCTTGATGAGCTAACTCTAGAAAGTATGCCTCTCTATCTTCTTTAAAAAAATGCCTCATCATTTTCTTGAAGTCACCATCATTTTGATATCAAGCAATTTTAGAAGGTGTAGGTTCTTGGTCCACACCATGTTGAGAATGAGGTCCTTGAGACCTATGATGTGTCCCTTCATGAGACATGTTAGGAGTTTAAGGACTCCCTAGGATAGATTGAGGTGGAATTTGTTGATTACCTCCGTGAGTTGATGGAGGGGGTATGTAACCAATTTTCAATCAAAAGTTGCCAAGACCGTCGTCTTCGTAAAGACCAGAATTGTAGAGTTGCTCAAGAGTTGGACCCTTGAGAGTAGTCAAGGGTATGGTGTTGAGAGCTTCTCCGGATTTCTTGTGTGAGGAAGCTCTAGTTTCCACCATTAACCTTGGGTGAAGCAAGAAAGCAAGATGAAGACAATTGAAGAAAGATCTGATTCAAGAAGATCGAATGATGCAACCTTGTCAAGATTGAATTGATTGAAGATTAGATCGGACGTAAATGAAGGATATTGTGCCACAGTAGTATGGGTAGACACCCAAAAGATGGCGGGCATGAGCTCACAACACTTAGTCATTTTAGTAAGAAGACTGAATTTGAAGATAATTTTGACAAGGTTTTGACACAAGATGAAAAAGAGTCAAAACGATAAATCAGAAGGCTAAATCAGACTCAAGAGACCACTTTAGGAAAATGAATGGATTTGTTCTAGTTTCTGCTATGTTCTTGACACAATGATTTGTTTGACAGAATCTAGAAATTGTAGAAGTTGAGAAATCCAACTTCACAGAACGCCAAGAACACTTGCATGCAAATAACCTGTTGCTGAAAGGAAACCAAGAAGACAGAAAATCAAGAGCTTGGAAATCTCAGCGGTGTGAGAGAAAAATTGTATTCCAAGATAATGAAAAAGTATTTACAAGGTTCAACCTATAAAGGTGAACAAAACCCTAAAGCCTAAAAAAAGCTAGGTTGCACATTAATAATTAATAAAAGAATTAATTATTAATGCACCTAAGAGAAAGCTTAAGCACTAAAGAGTAATAACTTAATGAATTAAATCAATATGATTTAATTAGTAAGAAAACTAAATATTACTCTAACACCCCCCCCCTTAAGCTAAGCACAAGGGGAAGCTAACCTAGCACAGCTATGAAAGCAGGAAATGGGTCCCGGCAACAAGGCCTGATCAGGTACCCAGTACAAGGAAATCTTTGTAAACCAGAGATAAAGGAGAAAACCTAGTGGGAAAAACTCCTCTCCAAAAAGAGATAAAAGCAAGCAAAAGACAAAAAATGACTTCAAGAGACTCTCTCAAATCCATAAGTACAATGTGAGCTGCCAACCCCCCCGTGAGAGAGGGTCAGGGCTCCAAAGCCCCCCCAGAATGAAAGAACCCCTAGAACAATGAATGGACCACTGTTACTCCAATATAAAGGACTGAAAGACAGTGAACACTGAAGAGGTACCCTCAAAAGATGAGGTGTCACTGGAAGGTCGAGTTGATGCTCAAAGGAGTAGACACAAGGATCCTGAAAGGGAATCCCCAATGTAGGGGGTATCACATGTGTGTTGATACTATCAGGAGAGAGGAGATGAGTGTCCTCTGTAGAATCCTCAACAACTGCACCTGGTGGCTTGATGAATGGAGCTGGAGGGTCTAGCAGTGTTGAAGAAGAGTCCTGCTGAAGAGAAGAAACTCCAACAAGATGAGGTGAGGCAGTCACAGAAGTGGTCTCAGGAACAACACAGAGGTTCAAGTGACCTGACTGTCCCACATGATGCTCTTGCGGAAGAGGAGAGTTATGCGCTGATAATGGAGTTGGTGGACCAAAGTGTGAGAAGGTGTAGAGATGGGTGGAATGATCAACTGTCCCTATAGCAATAATGCCATTTGTCACACTATCCCAAATGAAGACTGAATCTGGTGTGAACTCAACTGTCTTTCCTAATCCACTATGTGTAATCTAGTAAATGGAGAGAAGGTTTGCAGACAAAGATGGAACATACAATACATCATTGAATGTGCCATCCTGAATGCATACTGAACCTTTCCCACAGACTTTCATAATAGTGTTATTCCCCATGAGAATGTGAGGAATAGGAGAAGCCTCAATAGACAAGAAGATCTCCGAAGAAGATGCCATATGGTGAGAAGCACCAGAATCCAATATCCAAGGGACCTATGAAGGGGATGTAATGGAAGCTCGTAATGCATGACCCTATCCAAAATCTTGTCCAGATGTCAAAGATGAGGCAGAAGACTGAAAAGCATACCCCTGTGAGGTGGAAGAGGATGGAGAGGAAATAGTGCTCTTCTGAAGGAGAGCTTGCAAATCTGTAATCTATTTCTCATAGCCATCAAATCTCTTCTAAAAATAATGTGACTCATCATGAGGTCCCTTCTAACAATAGGAATAGGTAGGGCTCTCAGTCTTCTGTTTCTCCTTCTTAGAAGAAGATGGTGGGCCAGTAGACTGTTGAGAAGAGGAATCAGATATCTGCTTCAGCTTCGGCTTCTGAGAATCCTAAGGTGTCTTGGCAAGCAATGCCTGTGACTTGAACCTGCAAGTGAATCCATTTGAGTGATCTTGGACTGCTCACGAGTCAACCTGTCACAGAAAGTCTCAAAAGAGGGCATAACATGTCTGGTACCCAAAGCATCCATGGTGGAGTAGAAAGTGGAAGAAAAGATCTGATACTGTCCTCGCAACTTTGAGAGTATCAGATAGATACACTCATCATCTGTCTTGATTTTGCCACATCCTTGCAAAACTATACGCAGAGACTTGAACTTCATCAAGAAGTCCTCTATAGTGGGCAAATCAGAAGGGGTCAAAGAGGTCAACTCTACATCAAGCTGAAGCTTTCAAAATTTGTTCACTATACCAAACAAGGTTGAAAACTTGCCCCAAATAGCCCTAGGAGTGGTCAAACCTTCCAGGTGAAATAGGAGACTGTCGAAGATGTTCAGTGCAATCAAACCCATGGCTTCATCCATTTTGTTTCTGTGCTGAAGAATCTCAAAGGAATGCTGCAGGATAGGTTGGTTCTCATACAGACATGACCATAAGCCACGTGACATAAGAAGCCTAGTCATGTGAGCTTTTCAGGTGTGATAATTGTGTGGTGTCAGTCGGGCCACAGAGGGGTCCAACATTGAGAGAAGAAGAAGACAGAAGCAGAAGGGTCTTTTATGAAGTAAATTATAGAAAGGAAATTACAACCCCCCATAATATACAATTCTATCCCCTGTACAGCAAAGAAATAATTACTGAAAGCACAAAAAATGAGGAGAAAACCTAGACGCCAGATGCAGAAATGGAGGAAACAGAAGCCTCTACTTTGACACCAAAAACACAAACTCAAATGGCCAAATCAAAAAATCAAACTAGCACCATTGTCTCTAGCTCGGAAAGAGCTTTCCGACAATATTTCATTTGCAAAAAATGGACACCGTATGCCCAAGTTATGGCCAAAAAACCAACTGCACCTCCAAAAAATGAGCTCTTTGGAAAAAACCAGTCATGGCAAAAAAATTGACAGTTGTTTGCCCATCACGGGCCCATCTAGCTGGAAAAACAAAAGCTCCAGAAATTTTTTAAAATACGTCAAAAAATTTTTGGAACCATCGGAAAAAAAATTTGTTGGCGATGATGTCAAGGTGACGTCACCGCAGTCCGGACGGAGGAGGTGGGCGGCCGGTGGGTGGCGCTGTGGTGAGCGGCGGGCAGGTGGTGGGCGGGTGGCAAGCGGGCGGTGTGGAGGCCGGGTGGCAATGGCACCAGAGTGGCGCGCTGGCAATGCGGTGTTAAAACCCCAAATACACACGAAAAACAAGATTTTTAATATAAAAAATTCTCATTTTTCGTGTCGTACGACCCGAATGGGCTACAAAATTCACCCAGAAGCCTTGGAGGCCAAATAGGTTAAATTTTATATGGAAATAGGGGTTTTTGGGCCTTCTGGACTCAACCGTGAGGTCAATTTTTCCCAAAGTGCTCCAAAAAAATGAGAACCCAAGATACAATAAAAAATAACAAAAAGAACTGCAGCACCTAGAAAAAGTGCCAAAAAAAAAAATCTTTTTTGCAGGCAAAAAAGAAACAAAAAATAACGTCCTGCAGAGAATACCAGATCTGAAAAATCTTGAAACCCTTAACCTCAAAAACTGCTTCAAAGTCACCAGAACAAGCAACAACAGGGGAGCTTTGATACCATATAGAAGTTGAGAAATACAACTTCACAGAATGCCAAGAACACCTGCATGCAAATAACCTGTTGCTGAAAGGAAACCAAGAAGACAGAAAAGCAAGAGCTTGGAAATTTCAGCGGTGTGAGAGAAAAATTGTATTCCAAGATAATGAAAAAGTATTTACAAGGTTCAACCTATAAAGGTGAACAAAACTCTAAAGCCTAAAAAAGCTAGGTTGCACATTAATAATTAATAAAAGAATTAATTATTAATGCACCTAAGAGAAAGCTTAAGCACTAAAGAGTAATAACATTAAATCAATATGATTTAATTAGTAAGCAAACTAAATATTACTCTAACAGAAATAGGTGGTAAAAATTGGATTTCTGACAAATTTGACAAGTCTTTGACAACTTTTTGAAGATTCTCAAATGAGTTTCTGAAAGCTCATACGACACTGGGTATACTCTCAAATGACAATTGCAAGACTCGTACGACAATTGATGCCAAGTATAATTATTTTTTTGATTTATGGTGACAACACTCGTATGACACAGTACTGGATACCATACAATAATACAGGGGTTATGAAACAACTTTTGCTCAAAACTCATACGACAATTTGAGACTGTGGGATGACTTTTGACTCCAGAGAGGAATTTCGCTTCAGATTTTGCAATTTCTGGGTTTTCAGTTTCAGATTGTCGACAAAGTTTTATGTCCAGTTTTGAAGATCTGTGTAATAGTTCGTTTCAAATAACCAAGTAGATACCAAGCACACAAAACAGCAAGAAAGGGAAGCAGGCAATCGTCTGAAAACAATGAACAAGGGCAAAAGTAACCTTGCGCATGAACAAGCAATAGTGACTTATTGTGCTAATCCTTAGAAATGCTAACTGTGTATGTTCTCAAAAGTTTTTCAATAATGCACATATTCCTAGAAAATGAAAAATTTGGCCTCACTAGGGTTTGTAGTAATGGTCTGACTCTACAACTTTTGTGATCTCAAGAGGGTGAACTCCAATCCAAGTGCACCGGGGTTTTGACACAGACCGAGAAATTAATTAATCAGGAGCTGCTAGGGAGATCTGACAACCCAACAAGAGACCACACCTATGAAAATTCTCCCACAAGGATATTTATATAGCGGCTACTGCTACCACGGCAAAAATGGCTATTACTGCTTGAGGTTCCGTCCACATGGTTGACCCAATTAAGGGAATGTCCACTACGGTTAACCCTCTCTAAAGGTGACTCACAAAAGATACCACATGGATACTGGTTCCATATTCAAGGATTTGAGTTTTTTATACTACCCAAAAAGGGAGTAGAGCAAGTCCTCTAGCCTTTTCAGTTTTAACCAAAACAAAGCAAACAGATTAATCTGACACGCAAAGACCAAGATTATCTCACAAAGATCTATGATGTCAACTGCTTATGATCTATCAACCTCTCCGGAGAGAGAATGTATCAATCAAAAGTTGAAGACATAGAAATCTAGTAGAACGTAAGACAATCTCAGTAACCTCCCTACCTACAAGGGGATCCTTCGTCAAGAAGAGCTTCGCATGCATGAACAAGTGAAAGAAGCCCACTCTCTCAAGATCATCCACAAATAGTATTCATAGGGCCTATTTACTATGTGTAACAGATATGCAAAAAGTAAATCTATGTTCGTTTTATAGCCTAAAATGAAGTCTGTGATACGAAAGCGAGAAAAGTCACACAAGCTTGACACGTGAGAGTTCATTTTATGTCCAAATCGAAGTGTTATTAGATCGTAGTAGAATACCTGAATTCCTTGCAACATGCTTAGTAGATTTTACCTATTTTAGCAATTTAGTTGCGCTTTTCCCAATCAGATTCGGCAGATATCAGTCAAAAACAAAAGATTTCAATTGTTAGGGTTAGCTGTTAGTCCAAATCTGAAAATGAAATCTGAAAAACTACCAAAAATTATGAAATGATAATTGAATCCTGGCACTAAAACTCGTACGACAGTGGGTTAACTTCCAGACGACAGTCGGGAAACTCGTACGCCAGTGGGTGTCTTCTCATACGACAATAAAGCTCCCAAATGACAATGTATAGCTTCTGATATGAGCCTCGATAGAATCAATTGTCGTACGACATTGGGGTCTTCCTAGTATGACTTTTTGACAAAAGTCGTACGAAAATTGTACGGACAGAAAATAAAAGATCGTAGTTTTAATCAAAAAATGACAAGAAATTGATAGAAGTCAAATGGAAACCCATTTCAAGGCCCCACGGTGGGTGCCATAAATGTGTGTATGAATTTTGTACCTAGTTGTAGACACAACACTTTAGTAAAACATTAGAGGTTAGCAGAAATCAAAATCTAACAAATAATTAAAACTAAGCTAACCAGACGATTTACTGCCTTCTAGTAGGTGCGAGTATGATGTTCTCAGAGTGAAATCGAGATCAATGACAATGCAACACCTAAACGAAGGATTTGAATGCAAAATAATGAAAAACTATATGAATGCAGATTAATCTATATTTTTGTATTTTCTATGCAATAATATGAGAAACTGTATGAATCTAAGCTATATGAATGAAATTAAATGCAGATTTAATTTAAGAATGTTATGAATGATATGAAAATCTATGATATGAAAACTATGCAAGACTATAATCAACTATGAAAGATCTCACAAATCACCTGTCGCAAGTGCTTAATCCTTCAATCGCCAATTTGCTAGAGTAATTGTGCAAATTTGAGTGTTGATCATTATGAAGAGCTGAGCTTTGATTTTATAAAAATCCAGGGCTTGAGGATGCAAGAGAAAAGCCATAAATCACTCTTGATAAACTCAGGTTGATTTTTGAGTTATCAGGAAATCAGAGATAATTAACTCACAAAAATCATGCAAAAGCAGTGTTTAATTCAAAATAGGGTTTAGATCAAATTTCAACTCATCATCAGATGTTGAGTTTCAATTTTAAAATTGATTGTTAATTTCTAGTTGACTGCTTTTATGATTGTGCATGATTTAATTATAAATTAACTTTAAAATAAAGTGATTTATTCTCAACTTAATTGATTTTTGAATTAAAATAATTGATTTATGGGTTAATCAATTATTAAATCAAACTTTATTCTAAAATTATATTATTAAAAATTGACAATTGACATTAATTAATTAAATAAGAATTTAATCAATTAGTCATGAGATTTTAGATTTATTGTCAAAATTAAATAATACAATTTACGAATAAATAGAATTAAATTTAACTAAATAATTAAGTGGTAGTTTTAAATCGGATTAATTAAATATTCAGAATATTCAATTAATCAAACTTTAGGATAAATAGGATTTATCACCAAATAATTATTAAATTAAAGATAATTAGGATGAATAAGAATATTGCTAGGAATATTCTATGATGCAGAATTATGATAAAATCAATTAGGATTCGATAATGTGCAAATGTGCCTTAGGTTAGGACTTTGATGTCGATTTCATTCGAATTTGAAGATGTAGGAGGTTAATGAACCTATAGCCCATTTTTGGGGTATTACAGCATCATCTCGATTCTTTGGTCAACCAGGACCTGAATCACCAACATCTTCAAATCTATCAATCGGTTTCTATCTTGGAATCGGTTAATCTCTCATAATCAATTTCTCCACCACATAACTGAGTCCATATCATTATCAAAAATAGATTAATCTTTGAACCACTGCGCTTCGCACATTAATTCAAAGAGAGGCAAAATGGAATAACCCAAAAATGGGCTATAGGTTCATTAACCTCCCACATCATCAAATCAATCAAAATCGACATCAAAGTCCTAACCTAAGGCACATTTGCACATCAATTTATCAAAACCCTAATTGATTTTATCCTACTTCTGCATCAAGGAATATTCTTTGAATATTCCTAATTTATCATGTTTATTCCTAATTTATATTATTTAATTTTGACAATAAAATAAAAAATCCTACGAATAATTGATTGAATTCTTATTTAATTAATTAAATTCAGTTGTCAATATTTAATGATATAGTTTGGAATAAAAGTTTGATTTAATGATTGATTAACCCATAAATCAATTATTTTTAACTCAAAATCAGTTAAGTTGAGAATAAATCACTTTATTTTTAAATTAATTCATATTAAATCATGCACAATCAAAAAAGCAGTTAACTTTAAATCAATTATCAATTTCAATTTGTTAACTTTCTAAACTCGACATGTGATTGTGAGTTGAAAAAGTGAACTAAACTCTATTTTGAGTCGAAAAGTGTTTTTGCATGATTTTATGAATTGATCTATTCCTAATTTCTTGTTAACTCAAAAATCAACCTGAGTTTATCAAAAGTGATTTATGATTTTTCTCAATGCATCTTCAATCCCTGGATTTCTATATAATCAAGGCTCGGCTCTTCACAAAAGGATCCCTCGAGAATTTGCATACTTTAACTCTGGCGAATTTGCATCTGAAAAATCAAGTTTTTGCAAAATAGGTGATTTGTGAGATCTTTGTTTTCAATTCATTCATTTTCATTCATAGCATTATTAGAATAGATTCAGTTTGTATATCATTTCAATACATTCTAGACTAGTTTCATATTAGTTTTTCATCTTATTGCATACAAAATTCAAAAAAATAGATTAATCTACATTCATCTTTCATCCATCTTTTAGCATTAAATCCTTCGTTTAGGTATTGCATTGTCACTGGTCTCGGTCTGAATCTAAGAATATCATACTCACACCTAGTAGAAGGCAGTAAATTGCATGGTTAGCTATATTGTTCTTATTTGTAGATTTCTTGATTTGCTAACCTCTAATGTTTTACTGAAGTGTTGTGGCTCCAGCTAGGTACAAAATGCACACACACAGTTGGCAGTCTAACAGTGTGAATCAATAGATCATAATGAGATTGAGAGGAAAGGTTGGAACAAAAGGGAAGGGTCGGCAAGGATCATAAAAGGATCATGGGATCCTTATCTTATGATAGAAAGATAGATAGCTCTAGCCTCTTCTCCAATTGATAAAGGAAATACAACTCCAAATGTTGAAAGATCTCTTCCCATGGTAAATGGATGGATAACAGTAGAAAAGAAAAAGAGAAAGCATAGAAGCAAAGAGATCTTGGACACATGTCTCTTAAGAGGATAGAGAAAGATGACAGGGTAGCCAAATGTTTTGATATATTTAAGAAGCCAAACGATGCCCCTCAAATGATGGTCAATGATGAGTTTTAATTGCACTAATTGGAATGCGAGGGGACTTGAAACTTCAGGGAGGAAATATATTGTGAGGGGGCATCTGAACCTTAAAAAGGTAAAAATCTCATACTTTTATAGGAGGTCAAAAGGGAAAGAAGAGAACATATTGAAGATTGGCTATATTTTATACTATAGCTTTGATCAAGTTGAGAATGGGGTAAGGTTAAAGTCTACCCTTGCTCCCTTTCAAGCCAACATATGATCATGGCAAAAATATTGGTAGATAATGAGAATCATAAAATTTCTAAGAGATACAAGAAATTCCTTTTGAATACCAAGTTGTTGCAAGGTAAGGATGTAATGAGGTTGGCTTCACTCTAAGAGAGATTAATAAGTGATTGCTAAAGGATAAGTTGTTCATTGAAAGATGGAACTCTAACGTCAAGAGTCAGTTTTTTTAACATCAGAGCTTAGGTAAGAAGAAAGCTCTGGATAGGATGGAAATTGAAAACAACCTTCAAGATAATCTTTCTAAAGTTGAATATGAGTTACATAATGACCCATTTAATATAGACCTAGATGAAGAAATGATCTCAATCAAAACCTCATTGGAAACCTACAAACTATTCAAACACAAGGACCAAAAACTAGAGCAAAGATTAAGGCTAGCAATGGAGATAGAGGAGCAAAATTCCTAGGCAATGGAGATATAGGAGCGAAATTCCTCTTTAGATACATTGACAAAAACATTAAAAAAAATTGGCAATGTTTGGTAACAAAATAATCTTATCGTTAACCCAAAAGAGGATAAATACCAACTTGATTTCTTCTAAAAACCAACTCTTTGCATATGAGGTAATAGCAGAAACTGTCACAACTCGGTATTTTTGTAGAAGTGCGATACCAAAGAAAATATTCAAGGAAATTCCAGACTCCTTGAACAAATAGATCTCTAAAGATGAAATTATAAAGGTTATTCAAGTTCTAAGCAATGATAAATCTCTAGGAGCATATGGTCTCCTTGAATTCTAAAAGAAAAATGTGGAATGGGTGAGTGATGACTAGTTGCAAGTCTTCAAAGAAACCATTGATAATGGCTCCTTAAGTAGCCACATCAACAAAGGAATAATCAAACTACTGCCTAAAGAGGGTGAAAAATCTTAATTTAAAAGTGGGGGCTCATTACCCTTCTCAATGTCTCATGTAAGATTCTTGCTAAGATATTAGCATTAAGGTTGGTGAATATTTTCCTCTCCTTTAGTAGTACCAATAAAAACGGACTTATTAAAGGGAGATATATTCTCAAAAACCTCCTTACCAGTTGAAAAACTATGGAGGGGGCAAGATTTTCCAGTCAAAATATAGGCATGTTTCCCTTGATTTTGAAAAAGCCCATGATAGGATGAAATGGCCCTTCTTGATGATGACCCTGACAACCTTTTGCTTTCTTAATGGGTTATATCAAATGGTTAGCATCTTAATGAAGGATGTTGTTGCAAAAGTTGATGTGAACGACTCTTTGTTAGAGCAATTCTACCTATAGAAGTCAATTAGACAAGGTTGTCCTCTTGCCCCAGCCTTGTTTGTGATTGTTTCTAATGCTATTTTATATCTCTTACAAGAATCAAGCATAAGCCCCGAGATAAAAGGACTTTCCCTCTCGGACAAGAGGACCACCTATGTATTCAATCTGTTGATGATACAACACTTTTTGTTCAACTTGAGCAAGATAATTTTGACAATGTAATGAAAAAGGTAAGTCTTTTTTGTGTTATTGCTACAACAAAGCTACCAACAAAAAAATGGATGTTGTTAAGTAGGGAAGAAAACCCCCTTGAGTGATTTACTAAATATAAATCCCAATGTGGTGGGCTCAATAAGCAAGTTATGTACTTAGGAATTGCATTCGTTGTTAACACATGTTTGAAGTATATGTAGGAATGGATAATTAATTAAAATTGACAAAAAATCAAAAAAATGGAATAAATAAGACATGTCCTTGCCATGAAGAATATATATGTGCCAAAAGAATTTCTCCACTTACAATTTATGTTATATTTTTTGTGTGACTATTCAACAACTATCAAATAGATGAGATCTAAAAAAATGGGCAATTCCTATGGTTTGATGGAAAAGGAAACAAGAATAGGCATTTACTTGTGTGGGTTTGGTGTTGTGTACAGAAAACAAAATGAGGAATAGGCTTAAGCGATATAAAAAAAACACGGCATAGCCCTAGCTGATGAATGGATACTCAAAGCCCTGGAAGGGAATGAGTTGTGAAAGGTTCTACTAAGGAACATTATTCAATTGGCTATCCCAAAACATGCCAAAGCTTGGAAGCCTCTTCCCTTTGTGACCTCTTGTTTGGTAGCTTTTTTATCTCCCATGTTGGTTCTAATGTCTTCAAAAGCCTGTGGAGAGACTAGGTGTAGTACAGATTAATAAAAATTGACAAGCTTAAGGATAACAATAGAATGAATTTACAACTTTCTAAATCATTATGGTGGAATGTATTACATAAAGGTAAATTGCTAGCTCAACTACAAGGATTTTCAACAAACTCTTGGTTTAAGAAAGGTATCAAGTCCCTCAATGAAATTCTATGTAATAGGCAATTGAGATCTTTGGCCTCCTAAGCTCTAAATTTGGTTTGTCTCCATCCAAATGGAGCACTTATTCAATAATTATGAAGTCTTGTAAAACCTTTCAATTTCTCATTCTTTATTGTTCTAATAGTGATATTTTTTGTTATCTCAAGTGGTTTGATGGACCTGACTTAGACAGAGTTAGCACCAAAAATGTAAACTATTCCTTGCTAGAATACATGGTCACCGCCCACTATCTCAATAAAATTTGAAACCTCAATTTATCTAATGAATAGTGGTCCAAAAATTTTCACTTTATTGTGGTCTAATATGCTTGAACTTAAGGAAGTGTGCTTTATGTTGTAAAAATTGCTATGTTCTTTTTTCTACTAGTATAAATTATTGTATGATATGTAGAAAATTTGAAACTATTTTTTTGTATTAGTTATAAGGAGATCACAAAAAAAAAAAAAAAAATAGTTACATCGAAGTGTACAAAAGAGGCAGAGCCTCACACTGAGAGTATCATAGAAACAGAGTATCTGATAACCCTATACATAGTAGGCAAAAACAATAGGAATCAGAAAGACTAATGCAAATATCTTCTTGGGTGTCTACCCAGGCGGTCCAACCCATGGAACCCTCCATCCACACAATGTTTTTCTTCTCCTAGATCTGTGCATCCATGAGGATTTTGTCATCTGTGGTGTTTTTGTTCTTTTTAACCTCCAAGTTAAGCATCTTTAGAGCCTTCTCGAACATTCGAATGTTGTCCATAATCCTCCTCCATTCATAGCCATCCTTCATTTCAAAGACGAAGAATGCGGCGGACCCCGTCTTTAGGAATCTTTTAAGCTTCTCCTTATCAATCAGCATTGTGATGTGAACCTGCAAGAAAATCCCTACTGTATGGGGAGATTGTATGAGAAGGTGTACTATGAGAGTATTGTTTGGTTACAGAACTTTGGGTTGATAGATTTAACTGCATTTAACTTTAGGTTGGGATTTGAAACTATTTAACATATTTTCTGTGTGGTAGTGTACCTGATATGAACATTTATTTTTTATAATTATTTTTTGTTTCTCCTTTCAATTAAAATTTTATGGTTCTATGGAAAAAGAGATATGAGGAATGTCCAAGGCATTAGGAAGGTACTTATTGAATCTAATAGAAGACTCACCTTTCATGATATTTCATAAGTGATAATAACGATGGAAATATCCAATAAGGAATTTATCAAATTGATAAAACCTAACACTGGATGAAAAAGCAAAAATAAAATATGCGATGCATTGGACACTCAATAGGTCGAACATTCCCTTATCCTACAAGGTCAATTTCAAGGTTACTATTAATTTCAAAGGAAATACAACAAATATTTTATGAAGACACTCGAGAGAACTGGGGCAGAGTGAGAACAAATATTTTATTAAGACACTCGAGAGAACTGGGGCAGAGTGAGAGAACAAATTTTCATGTCAACCAAGGAGGGGATTTTTCAATTGAATTAATGAGTTCCAACGAGTGCCTTTCAGAAATTGATCCACCTTTGGGGTGGAATGATTTAGACTCCTACAGCGACAACAGATATTTCATGTGCAGCCATAAACAACTAGAGTTTTATTAGATATCTTCAATGGTATGTTCTTATAGGCAGTTTTGTACTTTTAAACAGCTACAGTTCAATATTTAGATTAGTCTTTTTGTAACTATAAATGACTCCATTCGATATTCATACATCCCATTCTGCCCTTGCACGACCAGCAATTTGTATTAGCAGATATTAGTGATGTAGACTAACCCTGTGTGGTCTTGCAAATATTGGCATTGTATCAATGATATAAACAAGTTATACATGATATATTTTTTTGTTACGTTACCAGGTTCACTGGTCCTGAGCCTCGGCACCGGTCCGATTTTCACCATGTAGCAGTCTTAGTTCAATCCGTAATACATGATGTAGACTGGTCTTCCCAAGCAGACCAGTCTGTCCCAAACGAACTCGAGTCAAATCTGAGTCAAACTCGAAAGACCCAAGCGAACCAACAGTGAACTTGATGAAAGAAGGCACCGAAAAGACCTTTTTTTCAAATTTGATTGTTTTTTTAAGCCTGCAGCCCAAAAAAGGTCATCCTAAAAGAGTTAAGTTGGCTTTTTCGCTCATTTGTTGTAGCCTGCAGTTCTATAAAGGTCATTCTAAAAGAGTTAAGTTGGTAGTTGGTTTTGGTTTTGTTTTTTTACTTTTGTTTTTTTTTGTTTTTTCTCATTTGTTGTGCAAATGGCTTGTTTTTTTTTGAGGTAGAGCAAAAAAGAGTTAAAAAAAAAAAAGGAAGTTGAAAATGTGCAATACAGACCCAAAATATACGAACTTAGATGCTTCTGCTTCTTAGTTTGCAATTACTAAAATTGACTTTGAAAGCGAGAATGCTACCAGTGTAGCTGATCCTATTGGCATTGACACTATTTGTGAATCAACTAATGCCATTGATGATGAAGAAAACTTAGATAATCCATTTGATGATTGAAAATTAGTACAGAGTTCTAATTGTTGAAAGTTGAAACAATGATACTTAAACTCGATATTATATTTTAATATTTTGATATTGAACTTGAAGTATATGAGGTTATGATGGTATAATCATAATGCTTTAATTACAAGTTTATGGTGTTTTATTCATATTAATAATTTATTTTCCATCCAAATAATTAAGAAAGATTAAGTTTTACCTTTGATCATATCATCTTAATTCATAGATACTAAAAGGTCCGTGTATCTGTAATTTTTTGTAATGATGCTCCATTATATGAATAATATATTTGTCTTTTAATCTAAATTTGTGATCAGCTCAGACAATAGTTCTTAAAAAGGTTTATTGTGTATACAAATATTTATACAAAAAACCATCCAAACAAAAATTTACCAACAATGTAGAATTTACATGAGAAACCTATATTGAAAGCAAATGGCACAAAATAAATTCAACATGCCAAAAATATAGTTTATGTTCACGCTACTATTAAGGATATTCAACAGTCACGATTGAGAGACAGCAACTGTACCTTACTATAAGATACAATCTTCAGTATCGAGCATAACTGATTTTACAAAATAATCCTTGGGAGATTAACATAATGCAAACAGTCAATTTATGGGTTCCATGCATGACAATGATAATAGCATACTAGTATTGTATATTATGCTTAAAGTGATTAGGGACCTACAATGCCGTTAATGAGATAAATGGTGCAAAATATTTTGTCAATTCTTTGCTAAATGCTTTGTCCGGTTTTTTATTATAGTACTTCGTTGCATACTCCCAAAACCAGTTTATTAAATACAGAGATTTTACGTGTAAGCTAGTACTAGTATTACTAGAGCAGTTCATCTGAACATCAAAAATCTCACCAATACTTGCCAGATGTACATGATTTGCCTTCCATTTTCTATTGCGTACTTCATATGTTACTAATGCTTCCTTGCCTTTCATATATTCCAATAAAATCTTCACAGTGAACATGTTTAATTTAAAAATACCTTCTAGCTTGAATCCTTGCCCATCATATTCCACTACCTACTTACAGTTAGGGCCCGTTTGGACCACGGCATATCGGCCGCTATTTCCGAATTGCGAATTCAGAATTTGAAATCTATTGTTTGTGGTCGACATGCACGGATGGAATTGGAATTTCGGTATGCCAATTTTGCCAAAAAAAGGGGCATACCATCTTCCACTTGAAAAGGTGGAATTGGAATATCGGGCTCGCATGCCGGTTTCCGAATGCCAATTTTGAAAAGGTCATCGGGTCCGCGTGGGCGTTGTTATAATTTTTGACATCCACTTTTTATACCAACATTTTCACATCCAACAGCATTATTGCCTTTGTCCGCGTGATTACCGTGCTGGAAACCCTAACCCCTGGTCTTTTGTGCTTACGAGAGCTTGTTCGTTTCGGCCGCAACTGCCAACACCTGGGCTTCTATGCTTACGAGAGCTTGTTCGTTTCGGCCGCAACCGCCAACACCTGGTCTTCTGTGCTTACGAGAGCTTGTTCGTTTCGGCCGCAACTGCCAATTTCTCAGAATCCCCACTGGTTCGGAGAGGTAAGTATTACATTGTTCGAATCATTATCTAGTTGTAAACTGTGTCTTCGTACTTGAAGAGAGTCGAATGATATGCAAACTTTTAAGATGACAGTTAAAATTTTATTATTGTGCATTATTAATACATAAAATGTTTATTTATTCTTGCAAGTTTAGTCTTTGTTTCTCCATTAAAATGCATTTCCGCTTTGTTTACTGATTTCTGATATAACCCACGGGCTTCGAGGGCACTAAGAATGGAAAGGAAAAGTTAGATCAAAAAAGAGAAAGGTACTGAGGAGCAAAAACAAATAACAATGTCAAGGGATCATGGAAGTAGGAAACCCATTAGTGCAACAGCCAGATTCTGATACCACTGGCCACAAATAGTTAGCATGACCCAAATTACAGTGTAACCCAAATACTAAGAGTGCAATCCGAGCTTGTACCACACTAATTTGAAAGTAATCTGTGAGAACCCTCACCAATGATTTTTAAAAAGACAGAACCCGATACAGTACAAAAAAAATTAGCTATGGTTTGTTTTGGTTGTTTTAAAATTAAGATTCCAACAGTGTCCTTTCATATAGGGTCCTCAAACATCCATTCGGCAGGGGCAATCATAAAATCAGGGCATGTTATCTCAAAACTAGCAGAAACCCTATTTTCTGATGTAAATCATTTGTCAAGGAAGAACTGCAATGTTATCCAATAGGTTGACATCAGGAAGAACTGCAGGATTCAGTAATGTGTGGAGGCTCTGAAGTAAGATTAGCTCTTTTTCTCTTCTCTCAATTCTTGTTGTCTCTAGATCTCCCTTAAGTTCCTGTATCAATTCATTAGCCTCATAAAATTTCATATTTAGATTGGTTGATATGGCACACAGCAAATCTGTTGCTAAACTATCATCTGCTTGACCATTTATTAAAGCCTGAGATAATTGTTGAGCTATTTTCTCATGCTCTGGCTCCACATAGAACAAAGCTTCATTCAACTTATCTTGCATCTCCTTAATTTGAGCTTCTGTTGTTGAAGAAAGCATAGTGCTCCTCTGCAACATCAAATTCAAACAGTTTACCAGTTCTCCAAATTGTTTGGTAATCTGGTCAACCAATGCATTGGATTGATAGAGGAGAAGAATACAACTGCTATTCTTACAGCGCTTTGTAAAAGAATATATTGCCTCTAGTGCATCAGCTAGACTTTGGAGTGATGCCTGAGCCTCCAAAGATGTGGCATTAGTGAAACATTCCTCCCTTGATAGGTCTTCCAGCAGTTGCCGCAAGTCCAATAGATAATACGCCATCATTAGAAAATTGGCCTTACATACAACAATATGACTGACAAGTCCCTTTGTTTCATCTATAGATCTAAAAATCCTATTCATCACATCTGCAGTTTCCAACCCCACAGGCATTTTGTGGAATTCTATAAGTAAACAAACTTTGACTACTGGGCAGCCTGGTGCATCATGTCAAAGTAATATCAGAGAACAGAACAACAATTGCCTCAGTTGAGACAACATGTTATTCTTAAAAGCCCTTAGCTGTCTTGAACTTATTCCCAGATATTCAACATGTTTCTTTTTAAGTCACATATATTTACAACTTTACCAAGATAACTGAATCATCATCAATAAAGTTATTCTACAGTTACCCAGAACTGCATGGCACTAATACTGCCTCGCATCAAATTCTTGCTATGTCTTAAAGTAACAATAATTTGGATCTTCTGGATCCTTGGACAAGCTTTCTCAGAGCCTCTTAACAGCTGAATCTCACACACTTCAGCACATCTTCTCACAATCTTGCTACTGATAAGATTGATTTGACGTTAAGAAGAACATGCAAAAAAAGTCAAGATATTAGCAGGCTTCCACAGTATAAACCCCATAAGGGAAAAATTCCCCAAAAATAAATCACATTAGAATATCTGTATGCGGTGTAAAACTTGTATTCTATCCTCCTCAAAACATCTCCTCTGATCTTGCATTCCAAAATCTTGTGCCAAATTCTCACAATCTCCATTCACTCCTAATACAGAAACAAGTTTTGAACTCTGTCTATCCAAATATAACACAAACACTAATACAAGTTTATTTTTCAACATACATTTATACCAAACAAAAGTACCATTTTTTTAAAGTCAAAACAACATGGAACATATATATTTACGAAGTGTTTTTTTTAATCTGTCCAACCTCTGTAACATTCCAGGAGATCACAAAATTGATAATATTAAAATAGGTTTTGAAATTCCTTAGGGTCCAAATAAAGATGAGACATTGGAAGTGAACAACAACAGGAGCATTGTATATTAATATTTAATGGGTGTTCCAGTTATGCAACCAGTCAATGTTTGGGCGGACATCTACAACAATTGACAGCATCTTTCCCTCCTATTGTTACACCGATATCTAGAACTCAAATGTTCAATCAGCAAGACCTATAATTAATTTGACTCTCTGTATGTCTGATTACATGAACTGAACTAAACCTCCATTGTGAAGAAAAACTTATAACTTTGCTAGTATCTTGAGCTAAGTTTCGTAATCAGTACTACACATAATAAGTTGCAATCCAAGAAACCTAAAGCAAAAATCTTTTCCACTAAAAATAAACATGGCTTCCTACCCGTAAATTCCAAATTGATCATTTCAATTTCAATCATTACAATTGAGAAACATCCTACCCATAAAAATAGCCATGCTGTAAGTAGGAATGACAACCATCCTAATAGAAATCCATTTTCAAACAACATTTGAAGGGCATATATATCCCTTTTCCCCAACTTCAATCAAAGCATAGGAGGCAAGATACTATTTATATTCAAATAAAGGTTTCTAAAGCATTTTCTACATACCCAATTCAAGCATATCCTTCTACCAAGGTGTTGCATTGTTCTACATTACTTTGAGGTATTTTGTCAAACAGTTCACATGCCTTATCTATGCTTTCCCATTTTCATTCATATTTCCTATATCAATGCGTAGAGAATAGAGATGCTATAAAATTTGGTTGAGCTGCCACTGAGCATATCTCCCTCCTGCTTGCAATTATTTTATCTCCTCTCCGACTTCATCCCCCCCTTTTTGTTAAATCTTCACTTACATGTCCCAAAGTCAACTTCAAATGGAAAACACATAGCTGGAGAAACTTAAAGGTGACTTTTGATTTTTGCCCAAATAAATTTAACAACAGTGACAGTACTCAACTTTGCAGATCCTTGAGCTGCTTTGTTATGCTCTTCATTCCTCCCTGAATCTGCAACTCCTTCGTGCTTGCTCTTCTTCTTCATGAACCTGCAACTCCTTCACTTCTACTCGAAAATTTCCTTGCAGTCCCTTGTGTCCTCCACCAATGTTTTTCTATCCTTTATGCTTTGATGGAACTCCATCACCAGTTCCAATGCCCTTATTTATGCACAAGCAGGGGGGAATGCCATCAAAGACCATTACACACAATTACAAGCAATGCTCGAGAAATCTTTGCCATATTCCTGGCTTAACACTGTGATGTTCATACAATTCTTGCAATAACTAAAGAGCTTCTTAGTCTTATTTTATACTAATGAGGAAGGTGTTTTCTATCCCTTGTGTAATTGCCACTTGAATATATTGGTATTGAACCATGCAAATGCTTTTCTTCTTGATAATGTCCTCATTTGTTCAAGAAGAAAAGCATTTGCATGGTTCAATACACAAGTGGCCATTACACAAGGGACAATCACTGTGAGATGTCAAAAATAATATCGTTGCGGATGTCAAAAAAAAGGTAATCACGTAGACGAAGGAAATAACGTTGTTGGATGTGAAAATTTTGGTATAAAATGCAGATGTCAAAAATTATAATAACACCCACACGGACCTGACGACATTTCAAAATTGGCATTTGGAAACTGGAATGTGAGCCTAATATTCCAATTCCACCGTTTCAAGTGGAAGATGATATGTACATTATCATGTTGTTTTACAGTGACTGTCCTTATTCAAGTGGCAATTACACAAGGGACAATCACTGTGAGATGTCCTCATTTGTGACAAGGACAGTCACACATGAGGACATCTCACAGTGACTGTCCCTTGTGTAATTGCCACTTCAATGTATTGCTATTCAACCACATTAATGCTTTTCTTCTTCAACAAATGAGGACAGTCACTCTAAAGACAACATGATAATGTACACTCACTGCAACTGTACATTATCATGTTGTCTTTACAGTGACTGTCCTCATTCAAGTGGCAATTACACAAGGGACAGTCACTATGAGATGTCCTCATTTGTGACAAGGACAGTCACACATGAGGACATCTCACAGTGACTGCCCCTTGTGTAATTGCCACTTGAATGTATTGCTATTCAACCACATTAATGCTTTTCTTCTTCAACAAATGAGGACAGTCACTCTAAAGACAACATGATAATGTACACCCACTGTAAGGACAGTCACAAATTATGACATCTCACAGTGACTGTCCCTTGTGTAATTGCCACTTCAATGTATTGCTATTCAACCACATTAATTATTTTCTTCTTCAACAAATGAGGACAGTCACTCTAAAGACAACATGATAATGTACACTCACTACAACTGTACATTATCATGTTGTCTTTACAGTGACTGTCCTCATTCAAGTGGCAATTACACAAGGGACAGTCACTGTGAGATGTCCTCATTTGTGACAAGGACAGTCACACATGAGGACATCTCACAGTGACTGCCCCTTGTGTAATTGCCACTTCAATTTATTGCTATTCAACCACATTAATGTTTTTCTTCTTCAACAAATGAGGATAGTCACTCTAAAGACAACATGATAATGTACACTCACTATAAGGACAGTCACAAATGAGGACATCTCACAGTGACTGTCCCTTGTGTAATTGCCACTTCAATGTATTGCTATTCAACCACATTAATGATTTTCTTCTTCAACAAATGAGGACAGTCACTGTAAAGACAACATGATAATGTACACTCACTGCAACTGTACGTTATCATGTTATCTTTATAGTGACTGTCCTCATTCAAGTGGCAATTACACAAGGGACAATCACTGTGAGAACTTCTCATTTTGTGAAATTACACAAGGTACTTTCTTGTCAACATATGTTGTTTACTGAACTTGCAACTCTATTCTCTGATTATGCATTATAGTTGGGTGTTTTCTTATGTTGTTTCGTGATTGTTTTGTTGGTATTTTTAGGTAATTCAATGGATCTCATTGATGATATTGATGATGATGATGATATTGAAATGGAAGGAGAGATTATGAGGAGGAGAAGAGTCCTGCCTGTTGTTGTAGTTGTTCTTGCCACCCTTGTCACGGCCATAGGGGAGTGTATAAAAGAAGGTAGTCGAAATATGCGTAAGCGCACGAGAGATGCAATTCCTTTTTATAAGCATGTTATCAACTCCAATGAGACGGATTGCCATGACCAAATACGCATGACTAGATGATCTTTCTTCAAACTAGCCAATATTTTAAGGCAAAAAGGAAGCATCAAAGATACAGAATTCCTCACGTTAGAAGAACAATTAGTCATGTTCCTCCATACTCTTGGCCACAATCTGAGGAATCGTAAGATTGCCCATAACTTTGGGCACTCTGGAGAGACGGTAAGCCGATACTTCCACAAGGTCTTGAGGGCTATCTTGGTGCTCCATTCGGATTATTTTATACCCCCTAGTCCAAACACTCCTCGGGAAATTAGTGGGAAGGCCTGTTTTGATCCATACTTCAAGGTATATCTCCCAGTGGTTTAAGTTTGTTTAGAGTTGTAATCCTATTATTGCGTGTTCATTAGACCTATGATTTATCTGACTACAGGACTGTGTGGGAGCAATGGATGGATCCCATATACCAGTCACTGTCGATATCAACCTGCAAGCTAAATATCACGATAGAAAAGGCAACCTGTCGCAAAATGTTATGTGAGTGTGTTCATTTGATTATAAGTTTCAATACATCCTTGCTGGTTGGGAAGGGTCTGCTGCAGATAGTCA
This sequence comes from Chamaecyparis obtusa, assembly GCA_027943335.1. Classification (NCBI taxonomy): domain Eukaryota; kingdom Viridiplantae; phylum Streptophyta; class Pinopsida; order Cupressales; family Cupressaceae; genus Chamaecyparis; species Chamaecyparis obtusa. The sequence goes on from BSBK01004129.1 coordinate 401,128, forward strand.
TGTTCTAGCTTCGACTCTATCTAGAGCCGATCCATTGGTAGTTCCCCCAGGTTTGTAAAATATGATTATATTATTAAAGCATACAAAAAATAAGACAACGTTATGACAATGACATTTTGTTTTGTTTAGGTAAATATTATTTGGTCGATGCTGGATATCCAAACGTACCAGGATTTCTCGCGCCTTATCGGTGCACACGCTACCACCTAAAGGAGTTTTCAAGAGCAAACCCAATAAACACTCCACAAGAGTTGTTTAATCATCGACACTCCTCGCTTAGGAATGTAATAGAGCGTACATTTGGGATTTTGAAGCAGCGTTTTCCTATATTGAAGCATGCAACGTCTTATTAAATCAAGACACAAACATATATTGTTATGGCATTTTGTATACTTCACAACTTCATTACGATAGAGGATGGCCTTCCATCTGAGGTAGAATTTGAAGAGGAAGATGGTCGTGATGGGATAGATGTACCAGTGCTTGAGACATATGGGTTGAGCCAGCATGAAAGAGATGATTGGGCCAATTTTCGAGATGAAATAGCAAGAAGGATGTGGGAAGACTATAGATCCCAATCTTAGTTGGTTGAATAACTATTATGGCAGTGTTTAAACTAATGTCAGATTTCATAAATTTCACAAACTGATACTATACATTGATAAAAGCTGTTATGCCATATTTAGTATTGTCATGTTATATTCAATGTTGCTATATTTTATATTTAATGTTGCTATATTTTATATTTAATGTTGTCATGTTATATTTAATATTGTCATGTTATGTTTAATGCTGCTATATTTAATGTTGTCATGTTATATTTAATATTGTCATGTTATGTTTAATGCTGCTATATTTAATGTTCTCATGTTATTTTTAATATTGTCATGTTATGTTTAATGTTGCTATATTTAATGTTTACATAAGGTATGTCTAGGGATGTCCCAAATGAGGAGAGTCACTGTGAGATGTCCTCATTTGTGACAAGGACAGTCACACATGCGGACAATCACTGTAAAGACAACATGATAATGTACACTCACTGTAAGATGTCCTCATTTGTGACTGTCCTTACAGTGAGTGTACATTATCATGTTGTCTTTAGAGTGACTTTCCTAAGAAGTTCCCAGGTGTAACAAGTTCTAAGAATATACCAATAGTTCTAAGAAGTTCCCTAGCACACAGTAGCATCTACAGAGAAGAATATACAACATGAGGGCAGTCACTGTAAAGACAACATGATAATGTACACTCATTGTAAGTGTACATTATCATGTTGTCTTTACAGTGACTGTCCTCATTCAAGTGGCAATTACACAAGGGACAATCACTATGAGATGTCCTCATTTGTGACAAGGACAGTCACACATGAGGACAGTCACTGTAAAGACAACATGATAATGTACACTCACTGTAAGATGTCCTCATTTGTGACTGTCCTTACAGTGAGTGTACATTATCATGTTGTCTTTAGAGTGATTGTCCTCATTTGTGACTGTCCTTACAGTGAGTGTACATTATCATGTTGCCTTTAGAGTGACTGTCCTCATTTGTGACTATCCTTAGAATGAGTGTACATTATCATGTTGCCTTTAGAGTGATTGCCCTCATTTGTGACTGTCCTTATAGTGAGTGTACATTATCATGTTGCCTTTAGAGTGACTGTCCTTACAGTGAGTGTACATTATCATGTTGTCTTTAGAGTGACTGTCCTCATTTGTGACTGTCCTTACAGTGAGTGTACATTATCATGTTGTCTGTGCATCAGGTATGTCTATGGATGGTGATGTTCAAGTTGTCCAGACAACTTCTTCTTCCAAGAAGGTGTTCTGGACAAAAGAAATGGAACGCAAGTTGCTAGACTTGCTACAGGAGCAAGTGCAGCTTGGAAAGAAAGCTGAAGGGGGTTTCAAGAAAGAGGCTTGGACAGCCATAGAAAGGAGGTTCAATAATGAGATGAAAATGAACCTATCGAAGGAAAACTTCAAGAACAAGCTAAAAACTTGGACACAAGGGTATAGACTTATGAAAGACTTGAGGAATACAAGCGGCTTAGCCTGGAATGAGACCACCCAAACTATGGATGCTGATGATAGTGTTTGGGAGGAGTTGTTGAAGGTAAAATGGTCTTCAAATCTCTCTTTAAGTTGAATATATCTTTTTAAATAATGAAGGACCAATAATGAATTGAATTGTTATGCCATGATACAGAGAAAGGAATTTAAAAATGCCAGAATGTATAAGAGGCAGCCATTTCAGTACTATAATGAATTATCCTCTATTGTTGGGAATGACATAGCTGAGGGCACTGCAGCTGCAACAGCTCAAGAGATGTAGGAGGATTTCATTGATGATGATGTTTTCAGTTATCATGGTATGGATAATGCCTATTTTGAGACTGCTGCTGATTTGGCTAATGATGGTAATGAATTTATTGATACACCTGTATCGAACCAATCTACTGCAAGCGGCAACGATAACCCTTCAACATCGTCAGGGAGGCCAAAGAGGAGGGGAACATTGGTAGGTTCCTTGGATTCGATTTGTGAAACGATCAAAGATCTGTTTGCAGGCATTACAGCAGGCCTTGCACAACCTCTGAGAGTGGACAAAGCATCTAGTTTGAGAAGTGAGGTAGCGGAGTTGTATAAAGCACTTAAAGCAATCCCTGGCCTTCGCGACTCTACTATAATTGAAGCATACGAAAAGTTAATGCATGATCCACAATCAGCTGCACTATTCTTGACAATGGATGAAGGGGAGAGAATCCAGTATATGATATTGAAGTTTGGACTTTAGTTGACCGATGTTTATTAGGTCTTCTATTTAAAATCAAAACTAATGTTTGTGAAATGTTGCTTTTTGATACCAGTTTTCTGCTATGGATTAATTTGTATTCTCTACATTATCTCTGGATTAATTTGTATTCTCTGCATTATCATGTTGTCTTTAGAGTGACTACCCTCATTTGTTGAAGAAGGGATAGTTTCAACTGGTCTCCTCTATAGTTGTTACACCTGGTATATTCTTCTCTGTAGATGCTACTATGTGCTAGGGAACTTAGAACTGTTGGTATATTCTTAGAACTTATTACACCTGGGATATTCTTCTCTGTAGATGCTACTGTGTGTCGTGGTCCAAACGGGCCCATAAATGTGGTTGAATAGCAGTACATTCAAGTGGCAATTACATATATTATAATGTATCTGTCTAGTCCTCATGACTGCTCATGACAGTACAAGTGATATTTTTTGGGGGGTGGGGAAAGGTTCGAGACTTTCAGCTGTATGAAGAATCCTTTCTACCTAATACAAAAATGCACCCCATAAAACATCTGATTGGTTCGAGTATCTTTGAACTATTTGGGTCTGTTGACAACACTAGACCAATGTCTACAGAATGACTAATTTCATGCAAGACAATGGCTCTATCTAACAGAGAGTCCATGCTAGGCTTCATGACTTGATGCATTTTACGTTGCCTTTGGGTGAAGATAGGGAACTGTAACTAGTATCAGTACTGAACATGCTTTTACTAGAACTGCTTGTGCTAATGAATCAGAGCAAAATTACCTTTGTCCTCATTGAAATACATGTTGTGCATATATATATATATATATATATATATATATATATATATATATATATATATATATATATATATATATATATATATATATATATATATATATATCTTGACATGTACATATGTGTTTCTCAATCATGATTTGGGTGTTTGCCTGTCAAGCATCAATTTGGTCTCTAGGAATTGTGCACTCTCTCTTACTTTTGAAAAAGCATTTGAGCACTGTGCTAACTAATGAAAACTCCCTGTTTTGAGGCCCATAAACTGATCTTTTTACAAAATCTTGACCATAAAAAAAAGAGAGTGATGAAACTCAATCCTCTTTGAATGAGGTCCCACCTGCTCTGCTTTTGGGTCACCGCACTATATAATGAAAGTGCTCATTATTGGCCACTTCCTTCACTGTTGTTTAGGATATGCTCAAGAGACCTACTGCCATTTTTTGGATACTGTCCAAAACAACACCCAACTCAAGGGGAGCAGTATGCAGCACAAGGGGATGGGAATAATATGAAAAAGAGTGAATTTAGTACAATGAGGAGGACAACAGAGACCAGTTCTGGGCATGTTTTTTCTTTTGCAAGATATTCTCTTGAAATAAAGAATGACCAGAGGCAAAGAAGCTGGTAAAGCAAAAGAAGATGCCTTTAAAGGGTAAAACAACAAATATAAGATTTTATAATACCATTTCGAATATGATTTGTTTTATTACAAATTAGAAGTATCGGGCTTGTCATGTTCATCTTTTTCTTCATTTCCTACAAACTCTATTTGAAAAGGAACACACCCTTCCTCCATGAGATAACTTTTCCACCAATCCACTTCTGAAGCATTCACAAACCCTATCCACTTTTGGAGAAAGGCTATATTTCTTGCAATAATTGGCCTCCGAGCTTCCAAAGTTAGTTTATCCCTCATAGATAGGATCACAAGTTTTACAATGTTTGACCCAGAAGAAAGAGCATAATTATTCTCATTTGCATAGTCCACTAGATATGGGACCATGAGATTGTTGTTTTATTCTTATATGAGAGCAAGAAGCTAAGATAAGGAACACAAATTGTGGCTTCAACTAAACCATTATAGATCTCTTTCGAAGAGCTATATAACAAGGGTGTTTAGGAATACATACAATATTGAATGCTTGGAGCAAGGAAAAAGATGAAATGGATACACTAGTGATAGATAACAAGGTGTTGACATTTTGGTTTTCCATGGGAGACAAAGTGAAAAGATGTATGGTATGTGAGGCAAATTCATCTTCTACCACGAAGTCCCTATTTAATTCAAAACCAAATATAACACAAAAGCCATTCCTATTTTGTATAGTTTCTCCACACATATTTACCATAGAAGTTTCTAGTTTAATTCTAAAAATAGTTTGTAGAGTGTTTGGTTCATGTGTGTGAGCCTACTTCATGTATGTGGATTATAAGCATGCGCTGTCAAAGTGTCTAAATATTGAGTGTCTTATTGCTATTGCTATTGTTTAATTTTGGGATTGTTGATATAGGTGCATCATTGAAATCGATTTGATGGCTCTGATCAATGTGCCAAGTTGTCGATGTGGTGGTGGGCAGTGCCAGTTGAAGATTTCACGGTCAGTGGAGAAACCTGGACGACAATATTGGTGTTGTCCAAACAAAAAAAAGGTTGCTAATGTGTATATATTTAATGTTTGTAATGTAAATACTATTTATTATATTTAATGTTTGTAATGTAAATAGTATTCAATACTAATGTAGATAGGGCATCGCAGGGCTATCATGATTGTGGGTACTTTAGATGGGTCGATGACAACCCATCTACATCAATTCGCCCATCTCCAGTCATCCACGATCCAGACATCCGCCCATCTCCACTCATCCACAATCCAGGATTTGAGTGCAATAGTTGTCAAGCTAGGATAAATGAAATTAAATTTTTACGATGCCTTCTCTGTATTGTAATCGCATATCTTTTGTGCAACCATATGCGTAGATGAGCTCAAGAAGTATTCAGTTTTGCATTTTGATATTGTAATATGCGGAGATGAGTTCAGGAACTAGTCAATTTTGTATTTTGATATTGTAATATACGGATATGAGCTCAAGAATTATTCAATTTTGTATTTTGATATTATAACTAAATATTATAATATGGATATGGCATAACTCCTCTTCGCCCCAAGTGCGCATATATATGGTCCACATAGTTTTTTTCACAATAATTTTTCATATTTATGGCTTAGGTGAGCCCCAATCTGGTATTAGTCACATGATTTAACGTTGTTTTCGTGGTTATTGCTTTGTAGAATTCTAACCCAGGTTTGTAGAGGAATTTTGAGGTTAACATAGATATATCATGTATAAACTCATTTAATTGGTCGTGTTTTTATCTTGACAAATGTGGATCATTCAAGTAAGAATCAAAAGGGGTCATAGAAGGTAATAATAATTAATAAGTTTTTTTTAAAAAACTCATACAAAAGTTAGCAACTGAATGTACTTCATTGGTGTACTAACAAAAGCACAAAGCAGTTGTATGTTCTATGTATGCAGTGTCTACAGACAAAAATAAGAGTTCGGGCATGACAAAGCGTCAAAGACTCATCAGACTAAATTATAACATTGTATCTGCATTATGTAAAATGAGGAACGCCTCATTTAAGTTGTAACATTGTATCTGCATTATGTGAAATGAGGAATGCCTCATTCAAATTATGTAAAATGAGGAATGCCTCATTCAAATTATGTAAATTTTATATCAGCTCATGATTTTGTGGGGCTAGACCGGAAGTTTTCTCCACCCGGCTCTTTCCTACCGGTGCTCCTATTGAGCTGGGTTGGCAACATTTTGTAAAAAATAAATAATAAAATAAATGACTTGTTTATAAATTTGTATATTTTGGGTCTACAAATTTTACAAATTTTATATTTTATTTGTGTATTTTGGGTATACAAATTTTATATTTTATTTTGGGTCTATAAATTTTATAAAAAAATTATACAAAATGTTACAATTTTTATAAACTTATAAACATAATTTTATTTCAAAATATTATAAATATTCAAAATCGCATACAAATAAAATAAAATAAGTATTCAAAAATAAAATAAAATATTATAATAAATTTTTTTTGGTCTATAAATTTTATAAAAAAGTTATACAAAATGTTACAATTTTTATAAACTTATAAACATAATTTTATTTCAAAATATTATAAATATTCAAAATCGCATACAAATAAAATAAAATAAAATAAGTATTCAAAAATAAATAAAATATTATAATAATATTTTATTGCAAAAATAAAATAAATATTCAAAAACATGAAAAAAATATGAAAAACATCATAACATTTGAAAAAATCACAAATTGTTACAAATAAATTAATAAAATAAATTCTCATTCAGTCAATATTCCAATTCCAAAATGCGCAGCCAAACACGGAAAATAGATCTTCTCAGTCATCTTCCAGGTGGTCCAAACGGGTCAAACACATATTCTGGATATCATTTTGAGGATATGGATATTCCAGATTTGCAACATATTCCAGAATTGACCATATCCGGCATTTAGTAGTTAATTTAGTAATCCTATGGAATACATTTGGAAATAGACAAATGCTCTAGAAGCATCAAAATTGTCAGCTGTTTCCGCAGTTACGTGAACTTCAAAACTTAAAGAAAGTACGTCAAAATTGGGAACTGAATTGACCATCGCATACAACTTTGACCAATCCATTATTCAAAACTAAAAAAATATAATGCAATGTTGCTCAAAACGGTGAAGATTATATCTCTATTGTTTAGCGCTCCTTAGAAATACTCTTGAAACGCATATACTACATCAATCTTAATCACAAAATGCTCAGCAAGAAATTTTCGTGCTAAATATAATTGCAACGCTTTTCCCCAGGGGTTGTTAAGTTGCTTGAACATCCATTGACCGGCTAATCTGCGCAGATACTGCAGCAAAGAACAACAGCCCTTCTGTTTGGGTGTTTGGAATTCCTTAAAAATCATGAAATGCCAACACCCTTTTGATATACTTTTTGCCGGTACTATAGATTTATAGAATTCAACAGAACAAGTTGAAACCTGTGTACAGTTCTGTATTTGTAGACAAGTTATTAGTTATTACTCAGCTTTTTGTCTAGTGCGTCTTTCTTGCATTGCTTCTTCTCTGTACCGTTTTCTCCGCTCCTCACGTTGTCGTCGCTTCGTGACCTGTTCATCTTTAGCCTTTTTCAGCTCATATGCTTTTCTTTGTTCCTGGTGCTGCAATTTACGCTTCTTTATCTGCAAGTATATAGGAGTTACATAATATTTTAGTGTCAAGATACGGTGTAAATCTTTCTGATCGGGAATCTGTCATAGAAAATGACATTCAATCCAATACAATTTTCCTGACGTAAAATCTTTGAAAGACATTAAACAAAATAATTGCTTACTGTGTTTACTGTTAACATATACCTTTTCATTTCTTATTGTCTGCAGCTGTTGGACAAGAGTGTGAACTTTCCGTTCATGAGGTTCCATAACCACAGCACGACGATTTTCAAGTAAGGGGGTTTTCCGTTTTGGAAGATTTTTTGGCTTTGATTTAAAAGGAAGGGCTTGCTGCAGTTTCTTCGGTATTTTCAACACATTGAATTGTTTGGGTTGTCGTTCTATAGGCTGTAATGAAGAGAACAAATATGAGCTACAAGGTGATCAAATGTAAGAATATTAAAAAGTTTCCCACTATAATGCTAGTTTCCTCACCTTGTACAAAGAATCTTTATTCACAGGAATAGGAAGAGATTGCTCTCTTCTGAGTTCTGCAACAGTTTTCATGCCTTTCCAGACATAATCACGAGACTGAAGAGATGTTGCCACAGGGTTAAAGAAACGTGGAATATCAACTCGAGTCCAAGCCCTTAAGAAAACTATATCACTCATGAGGATTTTATCCTCAAAAGTACACCTCACACTACCTTCCTTCCCTTGTCCAGACTTCACAGCCTGCAAGCAACATGAGATCTTATTCATGTCACGTCAAAAACAAATACAGAATAAAGGAGAATTCAGTTGTGTTTGTAATTCTTTTTATAATACCTTCTTCACTTGACCTCGGATTCCACTAACTGTTCTGATAGAAGCACCCTCAAACCTAGCCACTTCTAGAGCTGATGTGAACATGTCTTTGATAAAGGCCGTTTTTTTGTAGATTTTGTAGGGGTGCCCCACAAGTTTGAGCTTCTTAACGATCTGAACCGAATGGTTGAACTCTAATACAACACCAGTACCAGTGATCCGAAAGGATGCCTGCGTTAATACTCGAATTAGTCAAATGAACCTGACACTTTGAAAGAATCTAAGTTGTGCCACATAAAATTATAAGCTACTATGAACACTGACAAACCTGATTGTTAGACAAATTTTGGAAAGCAACCATCCCAGTATTGGGAGGTGCAAGTGGGCCCCAGAATGTTGCGAGGCAATGCATGTGTTCTGGTGTGTATTTAAGCATTCTGTGGCGCCCATTTCTATCCTCGAGTGAGTAAACAGGCAATGTTTGATAGCGCCTCCAACCAATAGAAACTACAATGGGGTCTCGATTCTTCAATACCTTCCTATGCCATCTATGCCTCTTCAATCGAACCTATAAATAAATAAGCCAAGGAAATCCTCAAGTCTAAGTAACATATCATTCTCAGAAAGATCGGTTCCAGTGATAGATGACAGATAACAAACCTGCATGTATCCAACACTTTCTTCCCCTCTACCAATCCCTCCAACCAGGACGGGATGCCGTGGGTTAAAATACTTGACCATCTCAAAAGGCATAGCATGAACCTCCAACCTCAAGTATGAACCAGTTTGAAATCCTTCCATTTCAAGACGAGTAACCTCATCAATCTCATTAAGCTCAGCTAAATTTCTCTGCTTGCGAAGCTCTATCTCTTCCTTAATCTGAAAAAGGAAGACATTCCGTAAATTAAATCTAAAGTACTCAAGATTTTGTAATGCTATCACCGTGCTAAACTCCCCATTTGCAATATAGATAGATAACACTGCAACCAAATAATTTCTGCAAGAACATCTGGTCATCTATAGGCAGTCATATTACAACCCTAAACCAATTAGAAGCCATTCACCTTATCCAAGAAATCACTCTGTCCAACTTGACTTGTGTGATATTTGGTTTTCTTCACATCCTCCTCTTCTTTGTCCAAAGGCTCGGATCCATTGTATGTAATTCAGTAGTCAAGGATAAATCCAAATAACAAAATCCCTGCTTCAATAATAATTGAACTAAAATACACCAAAGCAGCATGAAGAAACTCCATGACTTGCACAAGCTAGAGAATCAAAAAATAAATTTTTAAGGTCGCTGCCAAAAAATAAATGCATGCTGCCTTCAGCATTTGCATGATTTATGAATTGGATGTTGTTTTATTCAAAAGGAAATTAGAGTTATTTTTTCTAAAACTTCCATCATTATCGCAAGTTCAAATCTAAAAGAACAAAAGACTACTGTCATCCTAATAGTCTAACGAGTATACTTGGTTAGACAAAGAAATTCTAGTTTAAAACATACATGCAGCATATAGGTCAGAATATATCCGGGATACTTACCAGGGGAAATAGGAATAAGAATACAAAAGTCCCCTCTATGATAAGAAGTGTTTAGACTGAAGAAAAGGTATTTCAAGTGAAGAAAAAGTCTTTAGACTGAAGAAATCGATAACATGAAACAAACAGGACCAAGGATCAGTAACAGGCACGTAAACAGGTGTTAATTGTCTTTGTGCAACCATTAAGGAACATTCAACCATTATGTAACTTATTATACACATTAGTGATATTGAGGGCAGATCAGATACGGATAGAACCTTTTGCATTATTCTACAAAGCAGCAAAGCAAAGATTTCCTATTAAGTTTTGAAATGGAAGAGTTCAGGTTGAGAAATTTGCAAAGAAATAAAGAATACAGGCAAATGAACTAATTAGGAAGAATTGTCTAAGAGAAACAACTGAAATTACTAAGAAACGCAAAAACTTGAATTGGGATAATCTTCCTGGATTAGGGCATTCTTGAAGGCTAGTTATATATGAAGTGTGTGCGCAATAATTGCTTATGTATTAATTAACCATCTAAAATTTTTAACTTTGTGCTAAATTGATAATTCTTTTGGGTTTAAATTTTATTTACTACTAATGCTAGCATTCCATTCATGTCTCCCAACTTACTTGAAGTAGATGGTCATTTAGCTCTTCCCACTCGTATTTATTGTGCCCAGGTGGCTGTGTACCTAATTACCATTAACTCTTTAGAAATAGATTTTCCCAACTCTTGTAATGCAGTCACCAATGCAAAAGGAACTCTGGACTTGTAATCCTGCATCATTTCTTAAGGATGGGTCTCATACACAGTGCTTTCCAAAAACTTATTTTCACAATATTATGAACCATGGAAATTAAAAATCTTTAAGAGTGGGCATTGTATGACTGGAAAACAAAAAGGATATTGAGAATCAAATTTGGCACGGAGTGCAAGCTTTTTCAGTCTTCGTTGTTCTTCTGCGGACTTCAAATTTTTACTGTCCTCCAAACTATCATTAGCATCATCATCTCCTCCATATTTGTCTCCCGTCTCCAGATCTTCAAAATCTCCATAGGCAGAGTCATCATCTTCATCACTCCCATCCATTGCTTCACCTCGGCGAGCAGCCTTTGACCAGTCACCGGTAACAAAGCGGTCGCGAATGCTTTCAATTACATCCTGATTTAACCAATCACTTAACTGTGAATCATCTACCTGTGACTTAGTGCAGTCATCAGCATTAGGATCTTCAACATTGAGATGCACATCACGTTTTTTCTGTCAAAGTACAAGCAGAAAAATATTAAGTCTTTGATGTAAATGTAATTGCTTACAGAACGGAAAACATGCAAAAAAATTGCAAATGGCAGTGAATTCTTTTAAGCTACATTTCATATGTTTCAGACGAAATAGTTAAAAACATTGACAAAACTATCATCAGATTACTAGTTACCTTTTCAGAATTCCGTTTCAGCTTGAATACTTCCTCCTCATCACTACCATCACTGTCACTATCTTCTGTAAGTCCTTGAAAGGACTTTGGAGTGGAAACCGATGTAGATTGACCATACACAAGGTCCATCAAATTTATTTTCTTCTTCAAAAATGATTGAGAAATCAAATTTTCTTTCCATTTTGAAGCATCGCCCATCAAACTTGTATCTTGAAAAGAATGAACCAGGCATGCAAAGCAAAAAAATAATATTTAGACATGTCAAAATATGATGTGTAAATTTAATTATGACATATAACTTCATTGCAATGATATTTATACAGTATGATTAGATCAGTGCAACAAAATAGGTCTAAAATTTAAACACAATCCTTGCTGAAATTTAGAAAAAAAAAGATTACTATGTGAAGCTATCCTTGACTGGTGCATTATCAGTGTTTAAACTTTAAATAGATATTACATTACAGGAATATCCTCAAATCCTATTAATTATCCATTTAAAACTCAAAAGATTGATCACGGTAGTAACAAGTACCATCTATATCTTCATCTTTTGATAATCCTTCACATCTATTTGATGCTCCACCCTGCCCTTTTTCAGAATCAGGCATTCTGCTAATTTTAGTTGCTGTGTAGTTCTTCTCCTGTTCTTCAAATTTAAGCATTTCATGTTCCTCTTCGCTGTTGTATTCGTCACTTGGAGAAATATCCTTCTCATCCTTCTCGCTTTGTGAGTCATCTTCACTGTCACTTCCAGAAGAATCCTGTAAACAATAAGTAACATATTTGAATAGTGTACATGTCAAAGTCTCCTTTATCTTGTAAAATAAATCTTTTCAAGAAGCACAACACATAAAAAATGCTAATTACAACATATGGTATAATACTTTTTAAAAATAGCTGAACTACTAGTGTTAAAGTTTCATACCAGAAATAAAAATAAGCAGCAGAAACAAAATAATGAACTCTAAGATACAGAAAATTATCCTGGGAAAACCCTCCAACTTGAGGGAGAAAAACCCAGCCACAAAATATCACTTATATATTTATGAATGTGCAAAAAACTGATTTACAATTTGGCCAAACACATGGCTAAGCTGAAGTAATAATCATAGCACATATCAATATGCAGACACTAATAAAACTCCTTAGCATCAATCTCCTTGAAACAAAAGATATCAGTCTGCAGTCCTACGAATTCCTCCCGGAAGAATATATAAAATTGTCTTGACCTTTCATTGTCTTGCCGTTACAAAGTGAAGACCCTTCAGTGTCTTGACCCTTCATTGCCTTGACGTTACAAACAAGATGACGATGTGTTGAGTTGGCTTCAATAATATATTTATTTATTTTGAATACAGGAGAGAAAGATAACTCCCACAGCTATAACATCAAGACCCCCTCTTAAGAAGGGAGGTATCTTTCAAGATATCCATGTCATGGAGTCTCAACATGACACCCACAATGGCTACAACCATTTGTGGAAAAGAATTTAGCATGCAATCTCTCAACATGATAACGTCATGGAATCACCAACATGACACCCACAATGGCTACATCCATTTGTTAAAAGAGTTTATCACGGAATCTCTCAATGTGATAATGTCATGGAGTCACTCAACATGACACCCACAATGGCTACATCCATCTGTAGACATGTGCACAAGTGCTCATCACGGAGTCACTCAACGTGATGTCATCAATGGACTCTCTCAACATGATGTCCACCATGGCTACTCCCATGAGTGGGAAGGAGCATGTGCACAAGTGCTCACCACGGAGTCACTTGACATGATGTTGCCATGGAGTCTCTCAACATGATGTCCACCATGGCTACTCTCATGTGTGGAAAGAAGCAACATCTCTCAAGTGCTTTCATCTCATATTTCTCTATCTTAGAGAAATATACATTTTAGCAAGTAGCAAGGATCATTGATGTAGAGACTCCCTCTCAGCAAAGGCAACATTTTCCACAACACCAAGCTTGTCTCATAAATGTGCAAATTTCACAATGAATCAAAAAATTATCATTTGCATGTAAAGCCACAATCTCTCTGACCTGCAACTTGGTTGCTACTGCAAGCGGTTTTTCATCAGCTTCTCAAGATAGTGATCTAGAATCACCAGGCTCCTCCTCATTTGGGAGCTGCAGCAATGTAGCAGAGATCTCAACCTCAACTGCCAGCACAAGCGAGTGCAGTGCAGAAGAACAGATTGCAAGCACCTGCATGACAGACTCAGATTCCTCATCCTCCCCACCTCAATCCGCAGTCCTGGACAGAATGAGCATCGGAATAAGCAACAGTGTCCACATCAATCTCCAAATAAATATGTCCCCGCATGTAGCAGCATGCTGCATAATTCCTCACATTGTCCTTCATAATCCATGGGCCCAATGACAATGTGATTCATGATCTTGAACCTGAAATTCCTGAAATTATCGTCTTCATGTATAAACCTTTCCCATCACGACTGGTTCTCTTCAATGTAGACATTACTTTGTTATCGAGCCTTCCCAAGACATTATCGAGCTTTGAGCTCTACTTCACCCAATCACCTCTAAGAGGCTTCAGCAACCAATCTCCTACCAGAACTTTTTGTTTCTTGATGAAGTAATTCGGGCCCCTAACATGAAATGAGTTTCCCGGCGACAATGCCTAGCCATTCATGCTGTTCTCCAGCTCCACCCTGTGAAGGGAGCATCCTTGCAGGACCTCCTCCTTTCAGTCGGAAGCCAAGTACCATACAAGATTTCAACCATATATAATTCCAACGCCTTATCTCCTTGGAACGACTACATCAAAACAAGAAAACACACCAAGGAAAAACATCGTCAGCTTAACCATATTATCAAGGGAAGGAAACATTCCCGTTTGGGTGCTGGAATACGGAATGCTGGATATAGTCAATTCTGGAATATCTAATTCCACCTTTTCAAGTGGAAGATGAAATGCTCATTTCGTGGGCCAAAATGGAATTTCAAAATTCCAATTCCTGCTTTTTTGGATGGACACAAACATGGAATTGAATTATCCGAAAATCTAATTCCAGAATTAGAGCTCATATTCCATGCACCAAACGGGCCTAAGTGACTCATATATATACATGCAACTAATCTAATCCATGCGCAAATCATACAAGTTCTAATAGTTTTGGTTTTTAGTAATACTTAGTTTAGAAGATGGGAAATAGGAAACTAATTCAAGAGCAAATACTTATCTCCCAAATGTGCCATTAACTCTTCTCTCCACCCCACGATCCTCTTCTTGTTCGGATGCCATGATGAGAAACCATCTGTGCCACTGAACTCATGCCTTGGACTTGGAGGATCAACTCTTCCCATTGCATGATGCTCCACCCGATCAGTGCCAACCAACCGCTTCACATTGAAGAAAATTATAATCATTCGACATGCAAAGCATCATTCCCGCCACCCGCCCTCCCCCCACCCCCCCCAACTACCCAAGATGACCCAATGCTACATGCAGATTCATTCTCTAGCACAAACGGTTTGTGTTGACCACATTTCTTGCCCCCTCCAGTTCGGTTACCCCAAACCACCACTACTACCCAGCAAGAGAGCTCTAAAATGGCGACTCCCCATACCGTCTGTGTGAACAAAGTTGCCCCCCCATTTGAATTCTTCTCTGCGCACATGAGGAGGTCGTGGTTCTCCACCATGGATACACCATCCCCTCACCTTCACGCCTAATTTGCCCAATATTGCAGTGCTCATGATGAAAAAAAGATCACAAAATAATAGGCATAGGATCAACATTGCTCTTATACGAGGTTAAAGTTTCATACCAGAAATAAAATAAGCAGCAGAAACAAAATAATAAACTCTAAGACACAGCAAGTTATCCTGGGAAAACCTTCAGACTTGAGGGAGAAAAACCAAGCCACAAAAAATCACTTATATATTTATGAATGTGCAGAAACTGATTTACAATTTGGCCAAACACATGGCTAAGCTGAAGTAATGATCATAGCACATATCAATATGCAGACACTAATAAAATTCCTTAGCATCAATCTCCTTGAAACAAAAGATATCAATCTGCAGTCCTACGAATTCCTCCTAGAAGAATATATAAAATTGTCTTGACCCTTCATTGTCTTAATGTTACAAAGTGAAGACCCTTCGTTGTCTTGACCATTCATTGCCTTGACATTACAAAGAAGATGACGATATGTGTTGAGTTGGCTTCAATAATTTATTTATTGATTTCGAATACAGGAGAGAAAGATAACTCCCGCAGCTATAACATCAACAACTAGCACCCTAAGCTCATTACCAAATAAAGTATGAAATTTGTAACATTTTTGCATTCATTTTTGTTTGTGTGAGAAAGCCAGCATTCATTTTGAATAAATTGAAATTATTTATAATTTGTTCCAAGGCTGTCTTGCCTTGTAGCCTTTGTGGAGTAGCGCAGATCCTGGGCCCAGTTTTTCCCAGTCCCTGCAATGGACCATCTATCTCCGATTTCAACTCTTCATGCTGGGGTAGGAATGTTCCATAGTGCACTGCCTGCCTAACTCACTTTGTTCCCTCTCCTCTACGAATGCAAGCCACAAATCGAACACAAACCTGAGGAGTTCCACAACTGACAGAACAGAACCCTTGCCATACTACTTGGAGCTGTGCAAGACGAATGCAAGGTGCAATAAGGTAGGCTACAGGATGGTACAATTGGTCTCTTCCTTCAGGCATATGAGGTGAGATAACTCCTTACGCACCTCAGTCTATCAATTCATATGCTTGCACCTCTAAACACAAGCATACACTTTGTATCGATTCCCTCTGCCATTGACCAGTCCTAGGGCAAGTGAATCCTCAAGTATGGTCTCAATGAAGATAATTGCATACTGGAACCTGTTGTTTGCGTTCTGGGCACTGATATTCTATAACATTAGCATTATGTTTTGGTCTGAAAATTATTTTTGAGACATAAAGCTTATTTTGTTTCTGAAAACTTGTTGCTGTGATCTATTGAATTGATTATAGGTGTGGTCACAAAGTTCAATCTTTTAACCGAAGTTGTTGCAAACAAGATCTGAATATATATTTCCTGGACAAGGTGTATACATCAGACTATGTCCTAAGGAATTTGATCTTTGGTAGAAACTGTCATTTTTCTGGATTAATATGTAATCAGAAATTAGTTTCGAGTTGCAACAACTGTTATTGTGAAATTTTGTGCAATTTTTCTATTTGGTATCTTTCAGGAGTATCAGAGCCACCTTTCTGCCAGCCTATGGATTGATGAGTGACAGGGATCAGAGATACAAGCAAAGGGAAAAGAAGGCAATGGATGATAGGGAAGAGGAAAATCCCCAAGAATTCATTAGGGAGATCAGATAGATCCATACCAGCCTGAGGGTTAGCATGAGGGAGATAATTTAACTTGTAAGGGGAATGAGCCAGCAACTAAGTGCCGATATGCCCATTCAAAATGGTGCTGAAGGTAGCAGTTCTGGTGGAGAAAAAACTTCAGCTAGTGTTAGGAGAGCTTCAGTTGATACAATAACCTTCAGGGCTATATTTTTTAACAAAGAAGTAGCAGTAGGTATTGGGGAAGAACAACCTAATTTAGAGCAAGACATGACAAGATGGCATGATGCATACCATGCTTTAAGCCCTGCCATACACAATAATTTGACCTTCAGGGACTTAGATGAAATGAAGAAAGCAACTGGGCATGGGAGGAGAAGGTTGAAGAGAGGAAAGACATTCAGCGTCATTTGGGGAAAACCACTACTCCAACTTTTAATGGTGCTGGTAATTCCTCAGCAAGGGTTTGGTTGCAGAAATTAGATACATATTTCTCATTGAACCCAATACTTGAAGAAGAGGCTACCAAATTTGCCTCCTTGCATCTTTAAGTAGTGGCTCACAAATGGTGGTATCATGGCATCGTAACACAAGGGCATGATTCAATCACCACTTTGGAAATTCAGCCAAAGGTTGGCAGAAAGATTTAGCAGGAAGGATCCAGAAACTCATTTTAGAGAGCTAGCTCAGCTGAACCAAGAGGGTAAGGTGGAACAAAGGCTTATAGTCTTCTTTGTGGAAGAACTAGCGGAGCCCCTCAAAGGGTTAGTCACGGAATTTAATCCAAGCTCATTACAAGTTGCCATCAAGAGGGCTTTGAGTTTTGAAGATTCGGTGACTAGGGACAGATTGAGTTCCAAGCAAGAATCTCTTATGCAATCAAAGAAATCTTTTCAGAGTAGCATGCTGCCTCCTAAGCCAAGCCAAATAGAGGTGTCTAAGAACAAATTGCCAAGTAAAAAGCTATGATTCACATGCAGAGAACCATGGCAACCAGGTCATAGGCATTTGGGGAAAGGACAAATACACTATATAGAGGTAGTCTCGATGAGGATACAGATGAGGTGACATGAGAAGGTTTTGATCCAACTCGGAAGTTGCTTGAGGACAAGCAACATCCAGGACGGGCAAACTGTAATGACCCCGGTAAGAATGGGGCAGGCCAACTTTCCTAAGTGTGATTTTTAATAAATAGATATAGTTTTGAATAAATTAAAATTATGATAAATGTAATTATTAAATATTTGGTCCCAGGCAGACAATCCTTGTAGCCAACCTTGTGGCGGTTTAACATGCAGCTGACCTTACTTGGGTGTGTATTTACAGGGGTGTTGTTGAAGGAGAAAGCATCAATTAGTTTATAAATGAAGAGCATTAAATAAATGCAGGACAAGACTCAGATCCAAACCTGAGGAGATCCTTGCCATACTACTCAGAGTTGTGGAAGACTAATGCAAGGTGCAATAAGATAGACTACAGGAGTTGCAGCAGGAGAGTGGAACAGGCAGTAGGCTAGTGATTACAACTGGTGTCTTCCTTCAGGCATATGAGGTCAGATAACTCCTTGTGCACCTCAGTCAGTATCTATTCATGCTTGTGCCACTAAACGCAAGCACACACTTTGTATTGATACCCTCTGTCATTGACCAGTCCTAGTGTAAGTGAATCATCCATTTATGGTCTCATTCCTCTTGTTCATAGATGAATGTAATTGCATACTGGAATGTGTCGTACTGTTTTACGGACCTGCTGCTGAGTTCTGGGCACTTATACTCTATAGTAGTAGCATTATGTTTTGATCTCAAAATTATTTCCAAGACATAAAGCTTATTTTATTTCTGAAAACTTGTTGCTGTGATCTATTGAACTGATTATAGCTGTGGTCACAAAGTTCAGTCCTGTAGTCTGTAAGTGAAACTGTTGCAAACAAAATCTGAATATATATTTCTTGCACAAGGTGTATACATCAGACTATGTCCTGAGGAATCTGATCTTAGGTAGAAACTGTCGTTTTTCTGGATTAATATGTAATCAGAAATTAGTATGAGGATGCAACAAGTGTCATTGTGAAATTTTGTGTAATTTTCCTATCTGGTATATTTCATACTAGTAGAATTAATCTAAATATTAAACGATTTTTTTCCTACATTGTTGTTTTCTCCTCTGAATTGCTTAAGCTAAAGAAAATGCTTCTCCTTCACACCCTTACAGACCTCCAACTCATCAAGAACTTTATATCTCATCTTATTTCCAAGCAATATTTAATCAATGCATGAAATAATGTCTACTATGAACTCATCGGCCTTAAGTATCAGAAAACTAAACTTTGGATTCAGCTAACAGGCCTATTGATGTGTGTTTTATGACTCACCAAACAGTAGAACAAAATACCGAAGTATCTTATCCTCTCTTGATCAAAGTACCGTATATGCTAAGATTGCAAAAAAGTCTAAAGATCATATAGGTCACTCCAAGGTTCCTTTTGTGTCAGGTCTTGACTGTGGATAAGCTCAATGGTTGATGTGATTTGGTGTTAACCACGAGGGGCCTTACATTTGCAAACTTGAAAGTGATTTCAAATCATGCTGGATGAGGGAGCTATAAGATTTTGTAATGAAACACTTTTTTTGGATTTTCAGAAATATGCGGAAAGCAAAGGGGAAAGGGTTCAGAGATTCTACTCTACTCCTAAGGGTAATGACAACAATAGATAGTACTTTGATGGACAAATTCCTGAATAACTGAGTTCCGCTTTGCCAAGATAAACTACAACTACACGTTAACTGGTGCAATCTTCAAGGGTTTGTGTAACTTATTTTCATACCACCACGAACACCATCAGAATGAACAATACCCGTGAATAATAGAAGTTAAGCATACACCGATGTGGGGTTTACGCTGACTTTGTACAAGGACTTACAATCAGTAAACCGACAAAAGTATGAACCAAAAGGAATTCATCAAAACACCACCATATTTTCCATTGCAATCACAATACTTTATCTAACAACTTAATCTAAATGAGGGAATTATGAAACCAAGCAAGCTTCAAGACACATCAAATAATCACCAAACTTCAATGAAAATTTTATTGTCTCAATAGCCTTTAGCAACAATCTCAAAATTCGCTCAGGTACAACTGAGAAGTGAGGCTTTTATATAGGTCCTTGAATACAATGGGTGGCCCAGAACAAAACAATAACTGATGGCCCAGATTTTGCCACCTCATCCCTAATTAGAATTAGGGCAAGAGAAAAGGAATCTACATTAATGCAGGGGTCCACTTTGACCAGCCAAAAGGAATCCACTATCTTATTGGGTAATAAATGCCCACTATGCAATAAATGCTCTATCTTCCTTTGAATACATTATTCCCGATTCCCTTCCTTGAATGCAGTGAAGTTTGACTTGGAGATCTTTGACTAGTCGATAGAGGGGACTGGGCACCATGTCAGCATGATGGATGCCACGTAAGCTCAAGTCTTTTCTAACTGCGCCATTTTGTTACACAAATTCAACTTTGATTACTTCCTTTTGAAATTATATTTCTTGATTGTTTTCTTCCTTCTATGCATTTGCTTGGGAAATGGAATGGGCTCCCTTGTTGATGATTCAATCACTCTAGAACTTCTTCACATAGAACTGCCTTGGCCATGGTCTTGGATTTTTGGGATTGAATTCTAAATTTTGAAGTCACGAACCTTGAATGTTCAAAAAAAGATCAATTGAAACTTAGACGCCTTCAATACTAGAATTGGAAATCTTCCTCCTTGCTTTTTCCTGATTGGGATCTTTGGATTTTCTGGAGGGGCTTCAAGGCGTCACACCCTTCTTCCTCCTTTTATACTTGAACTTTGTTCTTTGAACCTTGAACGCCTTGAACTGGATCACTTGGACCTTAAAGTCTTCTTTGAGCATTTGGAACTGGAATCCATCCTAAAAAATAGAATAAGCAAACATAAGCCCATGAGAGGAATGAAAAGATAGATTAAGTTTATCCCTCAAAAAACTAATAAATTTGTCTTTGGAGAAGAGAAATTTGAAAATTTGCTAAAGAATCTTCACTCTCTTTCTAGAGACTTTCCAAAACTTTCTCTTCAAAAGATCCCTCCTCTCTCTATCATTATGCTTCGTCCATGGGCAAATTCTCGAAATGGAACAATGTATCCTCCATCATGCCATTTTCCAATTTTTGATCAATTTTGCTCTTTTCAATTTTAAAAAAAATAATTGATTAAATATTAATAAAAATTAATTTTTAATTAATTCTTTAGATTTAAATCCAAAAAATCGATTTTACTTCCAAATTGCAATTTTCGCCTCCTTTATCACTTTTCAAATTCTTGAATAAATATCGAATTTAATAATCCTCCAAAATAATTCCAAAAAGTGATCTCCTGATTTGCCAATTTGATGCTTAATACTCGAGAATTTATTAATTACATATTAAATTTAAAAAAATTTACTATTTAATTACTTTTAATTTATTGTTTTTATTTATTTCCAATTGAGAATCACAATCCAAATTTCCTTTTTTTTGGAACTTCATTGTCAACACATCCTCATCATGTCAAGTATCCTCTTTCTTTTGGCATTGCTTGGATACCACTTAAAAGTTGCAAATTTTACTTATTTCCCTTTAAAAAAATGTTCCCCTCTCGTTGTGAGTATAACTTTATATTTAAAAGGGAACTTGGAATTTTAAATAATTTAACCATCATAGTAGTTTTAACGCTAGGTGAGGTCCTTCTGTTCTCCCTTCACATTCAATAAAAAAAAATTATTCCATCCCCTTTGAAAAGTGTGAACTAAACATTCAACCCCTCACATGGTCATTTTTACACTTGGGCGCATTTTGATACGTGTTGTGGACTTTTCAATTTTTTTACATTACGTGACCTAGGCTATTTTGTGCTTGAGCACATTTAGGAGATGTTAGTGGATTTTTGTCTTTTAGAAACTCCTTTACCAAGCCCATTTTGCGCCTGAGTGCATATTGGGCTTGGTCACGAATTTTTCCTTCGTGAGCAGATTCCTTGACTACCACCATTTTGCGCTCATTTATTTGAAACTTTCCTTCATTTATTTCACTTAGTGTTGAGTGCCTCCAACGGGATTCTTGGGTGTCTGGGCGGGATTTCTTCTACTGCACCAAATTTATTCTCACAACAAACCGATGATTTGCACAAGATTTTGAAGGTAGATGTGAAGATCTGCAAACCTTTCGTACAACATCATGAGAGACTTCTCTTTCTTTGACAATGCGATTTTGGCATTTTGAGCACGACTGGACCTCAATTCAAGGGCTTCTACCGTGGAATGTTTGTTCTGCAACTGCAATATTGAATTCTTTCATTAGGAACTCATAGTGCTTCCAAGACCCCACCATGGAAAATTTCTTCTAGATTTGGGAGGAATTGCATTGGGACTTTGGAGTGCCTTGTGATGGATCTTTTTCTCTTCCCGGCACATGCGAGTTGCTCTGGTACATTCTAGCCTCTATCATGCACATTTCCTTCGCATCCGGTCCTCCTTACACTAGTGTCATCAATGCTTCCTTAGTTCTTCGCTTGCATCTAGAGCGTTGCCGCTAGATTGTTTTGAGGACTCCATTCAAGCAATGGATTCGACAGTTTTAAGAACTCTGTCGCCTTTGTTGTTATCTCTAGACCAAGATCAATACGTGTCACTATGAATTATTTCATCACCCATGTTTCATGCTAAATAGTGCTAAGTGCCAAATCTTTTATCATGAGCTTCTACTCCACATGTTTCTTTTACTCGCCATGTCTTGCGCTACAACAAGAGTTCATTAGAGGACACTTTTACTCCTGTTTCGGTGTTCATTTGGTAGGAGATAATCAACAATACCCACTACCACTTCCACAACTCTATGCATTTGGTATGATAAGAGAATCGAACTCGTGAAGTATGCCCTTTGCCATTTTGAAAGTCGTGATCAGCATACTGAGCACATATTAGGGCTTTCGACAAATTGGTGACTACAAGGCTATCCTTGAGCGGGCAATATTTTAGGCCAAATCCCTTTTCGCATGATGGGCGTAATTTGGGTATTATTAATGGCCTTCCTTTGGCCCAACTTTTCTTTCATTCATCATAACATGTGCTTGAAATTCTTTGCATCCTTTTACATCGCACATCCCCTATATGGGCATTGAGGCTCTCACGAAAGAGCATTTTCTATGGATATTTTGAAGTGCCACGAATTGTAGACCAAGGACGGCGGCTTCCATACTCGGCACCATAGGAGAACTGAGACTTTTGTGGGCTTGAGCAAAAGATATTCGATCCATACAAATTCCTTGGGATTATAACTGGACCTTGCGAAGCTTAAGATATTTGTAATCCACGTATTGTTTTAGCTTCTTTACTTTCATGAGTGTGTGTTGAGTTATGAACCCATTTTTGGGGAACATGAAAGAATTTTCTATTTCACAATGCTCCTTGACTATGAGTGATTTGAGGCAATGATTCGGACTTTTACTCTCTTTTTTATTCCAAGAAGTGTCAAGGACATGGCTTTTCCTACAAACTTTATCATTGCGTCGCGGACCATCTTTACTTTCAAACATTCCAACTCTTGCTATATTATAGGCGCCATGAGAGCTTGGGGAGTTCATTTCATTTTGTAGTTTCTACAAGTTAGCTTTGAATGTGCCAAGGTGTGTTTTGTCTTCACCCGCGGACAATATGCCCCTTCATTCGTTGTTGCTATGCATTTCACTCAACATGGTGGAATTTTTTTATTTCAATGTAACCCTTATCTAGTAAAAACACCCTCTAGTAGGAATAGAGGCTCCAAATATTGTGACAATCAATGCTTGTTATTGATATCCTCATCTGTAGGAGCAGTTAAAACGATTCCTTACTCATTCTCAGTCTCATTACTTTCACTTGTACATGGGTCTTTGACAGACTTCCTCTTCTTTGCAACATGCAACGTATTTGGGGGGTATTGATGAGTTTTTCCCTCTCATACATCCCTAACATCTTTAGAAATTATGTTGGGCCCAATTAGGGGGCCATCGCGAATTCTTTTGTTTTGCAACATTCCCTCACTGGTTGGCTTCCCCTTTTATCCAAAATTCCTTTAGTTTGATTGCCCGTGGATTTTTAAAAGATTTCCTTCACTGATATACGTTTGGGCAATGAGCACATATTGGGTTTTCCAAAGGAATCCTTCACTTTATTAAAACTCCTTGACTAGGGCAAAATCACACCTGGGCGCGATTTTGGTGAAGTACTGGATTTTTCATCACTCGCATTTTTTCCTTCACAACTATTTTGCACTCGGGTGCGATTTAGAGGTTGTGGATTCTTTCCTTTATTTTGCATTCTTGAAACAGGCTGGATTGCGCTCTTGCATCTCCGCAGTGGATTATTTTCAAAATCTTGAAAGATTTCCCTCATATTGATGGGATTGCATTTAGAATCACTTTTTTTTGTATAATTTGAAAATTCACAAGGATCTGCAATGGGCCCTTTTGATTGCACTCTATCCTTAAAGATAATTTATTCCTTTCGTAATGCCATTTTGGGTACAAATTCTACATGTAGGATGATTTCGAGAATTATGTACCATTACTTTTCTCCAATCCTCGTGTATTAGAGAGTGAAAGGGAGTTCTCAACTTTAGCCCTCTCTTAGGCTCATTAGACTTCGTGAGCTAAAATGATCCCGACTTAACCATTAATTGGCCTCCTCTTTTGATTAACCTTGAACCTCTTTTAATTGTCCAATGTCGTCCAACTTGGATGTAACTGGGCCCTTACAGGAGATTTTGGACATTTCTTTCTATTGCACTCAAAGTTGCCACATTCAAATTTTGTTACTTGAATTGAGGGAAACTCCAAAACTGGGACTTGAAATGCAGAAGAACTAACCTTTACTTAAGACTTGATCAAAATCTATCACTTCTCAACTAGACCTCTAGGAACTTTAAGAGACGAAGAAAAGAGCTACCAAACCAATAGAACCCGAAGGTCGAACAGACTATAAAGAACAGGGGGTCCCGTCATCGATGGACGATGTGTGATTAGGTCACAACAAGGCCTAGGTATCTATTTATTACTTTAGTTGGCTTGTCTATTACTAATCAATGATGCACCAAACAATTTCACATTTGCTTTTGTTTCCAACATAGTAACATAAAATGGTCTCTATGGCCTTATCCATGCCTCCTAAAGGTAACCCATCAACATGCCATCCCCATCCACCAAATGAGAAACCTTGAACAAAGGTATCGTCACCTTAAAAAATAAAAAAATAAAAAATTGAATTATGACAAAGTTAACAAAAAATATATATAATCATGTATGAAGTTTATGTTCGTATTTGTTACTTACCTTGATTAACTCCTCTACACAAGTCATCAAAAATTGTTCTTGCAATCTTCTCCCCTCCAACTTTTTTGGCATTAGGAGAGTCCAACTAGCCATTCGCAAGACGGAATTGTAGCAACAATGCTTTGCAAAGTGAGGGAATGGCTCGAAATCATGTCACCCCTGATCACACAAGACCTTATCATTCATGTCCTTTCTCATCAAAGAAAGGACCCAAGCATAGATTGAAAACTCTGCGAAAACTTGACAAGACTTGCCAGACTCGTGAGTCTCATGGCTTGTCGAGTCAACTTCCCACGAACTCGTGAGTTGAGTCCAAGCAAGTCACATCCAATGACGCGTGACTTTTCGCGGAAGACTCACGCGAGTCCAATATTGGGACTCGCAAATCCTATGTTAGGACTTTCGCTGCTAGCTGAAAACATCAAAACACTTAAAAACCCCTCTTTTTCTCCTTTTTTCTCATTTCAATCCGCTCTTTGGTGCCTAAAACAGGTATGCATTGTGAAGTAGGTTTTGAAGAAGATGAGCATACCAATCTATCTAATAAAATGTTGCAACGATTCATCCACCATACTTTCTTTTGATCATCAACCACAAGCCATGTAGTTTTTATAACTTCTCACCAACAACCCACTCGCATCTCTTACCCACAACTGCCAATGCATTCATCAGCCCTTCCTAATATGGATTGTTTGCCAGAGTAAAGGGTAAACTATTATAGTACCAAAGGTTTGCTACTACCTTCCTAGCCTCGTGGAATTTTCTCTTATTCCATGCAATACCTTCAAAGATAAGGTTGTTCTCCTAAATATTGCATGAAATAATGAAAATTGATGCCAATGAAGAAAATGGCTAGAAGTATAAGTCTCACGAGTCTCACTAGAGAGAAAAATGGATGACAAATGTTTGGGGCATCAAAAATATCTAAATGTAAATTAAGATTGACGTTCATTGTTGTTGTCGTTGGTTCTTTTGTCCTCTACTTTTCCATTTTTTCCTTTCATAACTTTTGTAATTTCTTTTGGTGCATCAGGCTATGCCTTCAAGTTCACATCATGTCAAAATATTTTGGCAAGGCAGTATTTAAATTTTAATCTATTAAACTAATAATTCCTCTTGTCATAAGAAGCTAGCATTTGATACAACCAGTGTAACACTAGCGCGTGGGTACATCGGGACCGGGGGGACAATTTTTGGGTATGGAAAAAAACGGGCCTCAATTTTGGGAGGGTGGCAAGGGTATCAGGGGCAAATGCATACCATACATAATTTGAAATGCTAATTATGAAATGATGTTTCAATATAACATACCAAATACTTGAACATAGAAAAATTGCAACACGAACCAAAACCATTGAACATTCAACATAGTAACATACATGGTAACATAATGATAAAATTATATTAGTTCTATCAAAGATTCAAAATTCATTGTTCAATTATGAAATATGAATGCCAAATGAAGTATATGGGCCTTATGAAGGCTTAGAGGGTCCTATATGGGACCCACATCATTTTAGGTTCCTTAGGAACCAATTACAAAAAAATTTTAAAAATTCACTTTTTAATGCCTGTGGCTGGCCACACCCTGTCACATCCCATGGATGGTCGAGGTACTTCTAGAAGTACCCACATGTCGTCCCGAAGTACCCGAGTTTCGGAGTACCCATGCGGTACAGGGATAGGTGGGACCACGGTACAGCGGAGCTCGAGCGGTAGTAGGGGTACTCTGATACACGAAGTACCCTTCCCGAGGACATCCCAGTACCGGGTACTCCGAGGTTTTGGGTCGGGTACGCGTCCCCAGGTTTCACTGGATACAACAAACTTAGCCCTTGACAACACCTATGTCCCATACTTCTTTGCAGCATATTTCTTACCACTCATTTGTGATGAGATTTATATTGTTGATTTTAACATAGACAAATATTTAGTAAGGTTGTAAAAAAATGAATGTTGTGGCAAAATGATAAACCTTTATAAGAGAAAAAAGAATGCAATACAACTAAACTAGCAATCGCACCTTGGTGTGCAATGGGTATGCCGTATTAATTTTGGAAGGGGCAAAAATGCATTCATTTTGTTGGTTGCAATATTGTATCTAAAATTAATCATTTTGAATAGAAACATTGTATAAGTGTATTGTAATTTGTTTATTTGTAAATTAAATGTAAGTTTATTGTTAATTCTAATAAATACTTTGTAAACGAAATGTGTATTGTTGTACATTCTTTTAGAATAGGAATATATTGTTTCTACTATTTATCAATCAAAAATAGGTGCTTTTTTTATAAAAATGAATCTAAAATCACATTACGTTGCACCATTTATAGACTCTGGATTGAACTGAATCTTACAAACAATACTTGTATTAATTTTTTTTTTGTACACAATTTTTTCTACCTCAGATTTGATTGTTTCTGCTTGAGTTAGAATTTCGTGATCTTTGCAGTTCCTTTTCGCATTTTTCCTCTCACGGTTATTCATCAACACCTCCTATGTATTTTGTTCACCTTTAAACAAATCTACTGAGGATGTTGTATTTTGTATCTTGTTTTCCCCCCATTTTCTCTGGAAGTTGGGCTCGCACTACCACCGGGAAGAGCCCAAATGCCTCGTTTGTTGTTATCAGGAAATCTCATCTTCCTCTCATACCTCTAACTCAAACCTTACAAAGGCGTCATTTTAGTGTGGAAGGAAGAGCTTGACATCTTCAAAACATTGGCCTGACAGAGAAGCAACAGAAGTCAGATTTAATACCGTGCATAACTGACATGTTGACGGAGAAAAATTATTCTGCCAGTAATCAAAGCTATCCCGATTAATTTGTAGGGCTTTGTGAATTCGTATATATGTAAGAAACGAAAACACTTTACTCCACACCGCTTGCTCATAATTAACGGCAACTCACAACCCACATTTAAGCGTAAATCCTAAATAATACATTAACATTCACAAATTCCCTATTCTCCTTACCTTCAAACGGTGCCATAGAACTCTTGAGACTCACATAGCATTGCATTTTTTTTTGGGTGGATAGGTATAAAAGAGTGTGCATCTTAAAATTGTTTTCATAATATTATTTGAAATTAATAAAATTTTAATAAAAAATGACATTATGTGAAGAAATTATTGAATTAATAAAAATGATTTTACATTTATTTATTTTTCAAAAATTTAATGTATATATATGTGTGTTTTGCATTTTTTTTTGAATCAATATTTATTTTTTATTATATCAGTAGAGAAAGGGTCTTGATCTTATCCCAAAAGCAACAATTAGAAGTTAAACCCACAAAATAACATCGATCAAAGAAATAGTCCAAATCAACATTTGTTATGAAAAATTGCATTTGTTTTTTATTCTATTATAAAAGGAAAGAAGATATCTATTAAAATAGTGGTATTAATAAGAGTTTCATCGTCTATTTGTGTCGAATCTACCTTTTTCGAGTAAAATTATACGATTACTAATGCTAGATGAAATGGGTAGCATGAATAGAAGATGAGAGTGGAATGTTATTTCTAGACTCTAAGCTTGTTAGCACTAAAATATTTTATGGCATTAGATATTAATAATTAAAACTCTTGTTTTTGCTAGCATAAAACTTTGAGTTGGAGTAAGTCGGTGCAGTGATATTTTGTGTGCATAGAGAGTGATAGAGAGATGACAAGATAGAGATAGATATATCTAGAGAGAGAGAGAGAGAGAGAGAGAGGACAAGAAATATGGAGATGTAGAGATTAAAAGGTATAGGAAGAGGGTGATGGAGAGAGGAATGGGAGGATGGGAGAAAAATAGATACACAGAAGAGATAGATCAAGAGGTAAAGATTCATGGTGGATATGGGAGGCCTATGGTGGAAGATCTTGTGGCCCTTGCGATGAAGCAAGTGAGGGAAAAGATCGTGGCTCATTCCCACAATCTCCCATTTTTTTGTGGAAAGGTGCAGCTTCGATAAGATCATTTAATTTAAAAAGCTAACTCTTTTAATCCCTCATATGATCTATATTTATGGTTTATTTTTCATTCTTTATGACTATACGATAGATTCTCTTTTTTTAATTTGGTTCTTCGAAATGCTAGTTTTTTGTAACTATAAGGGATTTGAAACTTTAGTTGTCATGGTCATTACTCTTCAATGACGAAATGCTAGTTCCATAATTCATCATAGGGACCCCAAGTTGAAGAACCAAGAACCAAAATATCCCAAAAAAAATTTGTATAGGAGTATACTAAAAGCAAATTGACCAAGTCATCCAAGTGAGGGGAAATTAATACTTTACTAGTTTTCAGCTACACATTTCCTTTGGGCACTTCTTTCTATATTTTTAGGGATGGGTACTTGCTTAAACATTTTGTCAATTTTTTCTCTAATTAATGATTTTTTTCAAAATTTTGAGTGAGTAATATGATGTAAACTTTTTTAGAAATTTAGTAATTCTATGACAACATGATCATAAGTGAAAATAGAAATATTTAATACAGTTTACTATAATAACAATAGAAAAATTCACTCTTTCAATGTAGCTCACTTTTATTAATTGAGAAAGATGGAGACTATAACACAAAAAGGATGAAGCCATAGAAGCTTAATAAAATATATATGAACTCTTGTTTAATGTGGATATTTCAATTAAAGATTTCATAAAATATCTACAAACTCTTAACTCTCCTAATTTCACACTTATAACTTAATACTTTTTTTTTAATTATTTCTATATAATTTAAAAGTTGTAGGATAATTCTTATGATGTTTATCTATATTAATAAAAGTGAGCTACTCTTAATGTGTACATGCATGGGCTCACTAGCATGCAATGTGGTGGCAAATTCTTTGTTTGGCATGTAGCATAGTAGGTGGCCACACATTTTATTGTTTAATCCCGCTTTGAATGTGTCCTACGGCTTGGCTGTTGCAGAGGCATTTCTGTTTTTGGTGGAGAAGGCTTTCATGAGCGAGAAATAGAAGGCTTTCAAAGACACTGATGTGTGGGATTTACTGTATCCATCAGCCAGGGAAGTTATGAGATTGGAGATAGATGGTACGAGGCAGATACCCACATCCCAAATACATGCCCAAGGCGTCAAGGAGTTGTTAGACGGAAGAACACACCTACATCCACATCCTTCAACTCTTATATTTGTTAGACTTAATTGCAGTCTAGGTTTGCGGAAAGTTATAAAATATCATCCACAATAAAATGAATAACTATAATATCAAAGTCCGGAAAAAGGCAAATGCAAGTTTTCCTGAATCAGAGCGAAAAACTAAAAGCTTCAAAAATCTTGTATCCATTTCTTTCTTTCCGTATCTGAGAGGTAAGTGGCAATTGCAAGCGCATTGCTAGTTAACTCCCGAACATACTCAAGTTTATCCTTCATGTTCTGCGGCATCTCCACGCCCTCATCAACGAAGCCTTCAGCACAAGTGTAGGGATAAGTCAAAGCCACGCTCAGCCATGTTTTCACATCCTCTACACTCTGCGTCCACTTCTGATTCGTCAATACTGACAGACAATCATCAAGTTCGCCCATCATATCATCCAAAACTTCCATGCAATCTTCAATGGCAGTGCAAATGGCGGCGCCCGTTTCATTCAGATCCAAAGTATAATCATATAGGCTCTGCGCCTCGTTAAGGCTCACTTTTGCAACAAGTCTCCCAAATTCCCACTCGCAAGCTTGATCAGCCCCAAGATATGAGGACAAAGACGAATTGCAAACATCGAAATACAAGGTTTTGTTGCAGAGGTTTTGGATGAGATTTAAAGATCCCGTCCCCTCAAGCCCAGTTCCTTCTTTTGCTTGTTGGGGGCATTTGTTGGAGGAAGAAATGCAATGCTAACGCAAATAATTGAACACATAACGGAGAAGAGAACATCACAAAATAAAAACGACCCGTTCGAAAAACGCATCCGCTTTCTCTTTCTATCTATGCCAATAAAAACAGTTTTGCTAACAACATGCTTTTTTAGGCAACATCCATTACCAATTTCTCAGATGGCTTTGAAGCTTTTTCCTCATTACAGAGCGCTGTGGCTTTGTTTTGGGTGTCTTTGGAACTTATTTCTGAGGCTTCTACAAATAACTGGTTTGCCATTTCAGCGATATCTGTAACAGCTTGCTTTGTATTGTTAAATGTCATATCCCTTTCAACTGCTCTGTGATTTATATCAACAATGTCTGCCATTAGCGATTCCGGCAAAGTGCTTTCCAACTGATTAGTATTCTCAAATATTTTTCTTTCAATCAGAGACAATTCATTTGTTTCTTTAAGAAATTTACTGCTAAGATCCACAAGATTTTCCAATGCAATCATGGTGGCCTCGGCTTCTAACTTGACAGCATCAAGCTCAAGCTTCTTCAATGCCAATTTTCCCATAGTTTTATCCCCAATTTTATTCTGTACACTTGCATACAACCATTTCAGACCATTTGCCTCCTGAATCACATCCTCCCTCATTTTCATAATTTCCTTTTCTTTGCATTCCCATTTGTTGACAAGAGATTTGAGTTCCTCATCTTTCACAACCAGAGCTCTTTGGGTGCCCATGAGTTCTTTTTCTTTATCCCTCAAAAGACCTTTTACAAATTCAATCTCAGCTTCCATTTGTTGATATTTCTCTGATTTCTCCAAAAGACTCTGGATTTCCAACCCCTTTTCTCTCAGTTCCCGTTTCAATGAAAACAGATCGCAATTGGTTTGAATCTGCAATGAATCTTTATCCATACTTAGAATCCTGCTTTCTGCAGCAGAACCCACAAGGGTATTTGTTAGATTAGCTATGTTGGAGAGTCCTTGTTATTTGTTTTTATCGACAATGGCATCCACAAAATATAATACCCGTGTAGAGTGTGTGGAGTGAAATGCAACTCGTCTTCGTCATGGCGTACAATCGTGTTCAATCTGTGGAAAATATCTAAAATTGACGTGTAAAGTGGCAGGAAAAAATGAACGCTTTAGATGACTTCAATGGTAGTCATTCTGTCTACAAGATTTCCAACCGTCGAATGCAAATTTTAGCTTGAACCCTTTCATAAAGAAACGCCTGTGGCGTAATAATGTTAAGGAACAAGCAAAAGAGAAAAGTTCAAAGAGCCCTACTGGCTCACACTCTATCTATGCTGAAGAACTGATTTTATTTTTTTATTTTTTGGAAGTTTTGTATTTTCTTTTGTATTTTGAGAATGTATGCTTTTTTTGTAATTTTCAGAATGTAAGATAACAATGCACATCAACTTGAAAAAACACTATCACCAAATGCACACCAACTTTATTTACTATAATGAAACTTGGCAGTATTTACACACGTCAAAGCAAAATACATAAACTTCTTTAAATAAGGAACCTGGCAATGAAAAAATGTTCAACGTGGATCCTTGTCAATGGTGGATGAAATTGAATTTGCTTTTATTCCACAAATTGCAGACCGTAAATGCTCAACGCTACCACAGAAATACAAATCGCAGCCTAGTATTATGAATCGCTGCTCCACAAAATGAAATGCAGCTTGAAGTAATTCAATGCTGCCTCTGTAATTTGCACGCCACCACTCTAATAAGCTTCCAAAGACTTCAAACGCTGCTTGTATTAGCAGAATTTTACCCTCCTATAATAGTCGTCCCATCTCTCATCAATTAGCAGCAATAATTGAATCATTCTTGGCACAATTAACCATTCAAACCCTAATTGATTTGCAGCAGATAATCAGAATGTCGGCACAATTCATTGGCAAAGTAGAACCAATTCAAAGTGCAAGAAAAGATTGAGGAAAATTACAATTCCTTCATCCCAACGCCCAAACCCTTGAGATGCTTCACAATTCACAATTTCACAAAACATAGATGCATAATGAGATAGTTCGAACTTCCCAAATGCCCGCCTTTATATCATTTTAATTCACAATAGCTTCTCTTTTACACTCAACGCCATGAGGCTTCGTGTGCACACCTTTCACTAAAGAAACTTCTTGGTCACACCATTCAATTAGAACATTAAACTCGTTAAGTTATTTAATTAAGTCAAACTTAATCAATAACCTTCATTAAGCTCTTATTAACAAAGCTCTATGAAAATACTGAGATATCCTAACCCAAGGTGTCACCATTGTGCACTGTCAAAAATAGAAACCATCTCTCCTGACTTACTATAAATAGTAAGTCAACCAAACAAAGACCCTCAAATCCAAGTGTTAGCTCACAAGAGTCGCGCTGATGAGCTAACATACCCATACTCCTGAAACCTACTAAATTGGGGACATTACAAAATGGACAGCACTTGTCGTAATTTTTTAATTTATGTAATTTCAAAATCAATAAAAATAAATAAATAAATAATAATAGATACATACTAGTTTGAATCTTTGAAGGCGACTTAAAATCTCCTTCTAATCCCTTCACTCAAGGTGTTTTAACACTTTTAGAGTGTTGATCTGAGTTTTGTGACCACTTCAACATTCAGGATGAAACACTTAGTATTCCAAGATGAAACACCAAATGTCAAATCCTCTCTTGAATAAAGAATCTTAGATGCTAAACAATGTATATGATTGTGTGATCAACTAAGACAACCTCGAGGTTCCTTCTTATTGTGGACCTAACTCAATTATATGATGTTATATGTTGGGTATCACAAAGAGACTTATGTTGTTCATTCAATGGATATCAACTTTGCAGATGCAAATGATTTAACAATGTAAGTTCTTCAATCACCTCTAAAGAAACAAAGTGCAAAAAAGGAAAGGATTTAGGAAGCTTAAGCTAACTCTAATAATGCAAGACAATATTGATGGTGAGGTGAGACTAAACCAGTCCTTGCTTCACCAAATCAACTATGCAAAGGAGGGTGCTATCTTCTAAGGATGCATGTATTGTCAACACTCGTTCAAATACCTAATGATGGTGCAATCCAAATAAACATTTCCAATTGAAGTTAAATGTTCGCAATTAGCTCTGACTAACCTTAGACGTCTACTTGCAATCAACAAGTACCAAAAGGTATGAATATAAGTTTTACCATATTTCACCAACAAGGATATCTTCAATTCATCTACTCAACCATTTCTACTTAACATAAATAAAATCCTAATCTAAGTGAGGAAACGTGAAAACTATGCAATATTCCAAAATAATTCAAGTAATCCACCATGAAAACCAACAATGAATTTAGAAATAACTTTGGTAGCATTATAGCAAACAATGTTTGCAAGTCTCCCCCTTCTTGCAAATGATTTGAGTTGGCCTTTTATAGAGGCTCCAAGTACAATGAATGGCCAGGATTAATTTGAGATCAATGGCCCAGATCTATCCAAGAAAGCCCTAATACAACTACCACTTACAAGCATTAAATGCTT
This sequence comes from Chamaecyparis obtusa, assembly GCA_027943335.1. Taxonomy (NCBI): domain Eukaryota; kingdom Viridiplantae; phylum Streptophyta; class Pinopsida; order Cupressales; family Cupressaceae; genus Chamaecyparis; species Chamaecyparis obtusa. The sequence goes on from BSBK01004129.1 coordinate 435,800, forward strand.
ATCTGATTACATAAAAAAACCACCTTGTGGGCCAATAAGAAAATTACATTGCTTTTGTGGCCCAATGAGAAAATAGGTTACATGAAGACTGTTGGTTGTTGTTACACCAAAAGATCGACCTACTAATGCCCGATATAACCACTAGACTTATAGAAAACACGGGAGGCGGTTAAGCCATGTCACAAACCACTGTTGCACTGCACATCACAAGGAGACCAAGGGCGCATACCTTGCAACAATCCCCCTCTAGAAGAAGCATGAAGTTCGAACCCATGACATCAGCTTTGATACCAATTGTTGGTTGTTGCTGCACCAAAAGATCGACCTATTAATGCCCGATACAACCACTGGACTTCTAGAAGACACAGGAGACAGTTAAGCCATGCCATGAACCATCGCTACGTTGCACAACACAAGGAGACCAAGGGCGCACACCTTGCAACAAAGACATTAGTTTCCCTTCATATATACACTTTGTACGATATAATTGGATGAGCTTGGACACGTACAACTGAAATTTTCTAATTGGTTGAAGGTGAGTGCTCGCCACCTTAGCATGCTTATCTTGTATAGTTCAATATTTTTTGATACTTGAACATTTTCCAGCCTTGGATTGATGGTGATGGCTTGTATTCCCTAATTGCTTCATCTTCATATGTTTTCTCCATCTTCATTTGTATATCTTCTCCCTTACATGTTCATGAACTTGTGCTTGAAATCTTGATGTCATGACCTTGAACTTGCACTTGTAGGAGTGATGTGGACACTACATGTAGTCGAGCTCTTCTAATTGAACTTGGATTTCCAAAGGAAATTCAAATTTGTGATAATTTCTTCTATCTCTGAGTTGATCGTTATGTTGTGCAACTTGTCCTTCGGATTCCACTTTGATGTCTTGAACTTGATCCTAGATTAGCACCTTGACTTGATCTTCAACTTGGAAGCACTTTTCTTGCTTGATGAAGTGGTTTGATGATACTTCCATGTATGAAGTGCTCAATCTTAAACATCCTCTAGCTTGTCAATCTCCATGGTGATTTTGGATCTCCTTATGAAAGCGTCCTTGACGTTGCCATGTTTTTATCCTCGTCTTCAAACTTTCTACTTCATCCCCTTGCAAAAACAAAGTAATTGTATTAAATTTGTGAAATGAATACATCATTTACATTTCCTCTCTAATAGTTTTGAAATTTCTAATGATCCTCAAATGCATACAAAGCTCCTGAATCTTAAACAGATTATTTGAAATTCTAATGAATAACTTAAAATTCCCTATATTTAGAATTTCATTTCCATTGATTTCATCAACCAACAAATTTTGATTTTATTAAGGCTCAGATTTTCGTCGAGTTTAAAATACTGAATTTCTCTTGAAACACATTCAGTGATCTGCCCATATACCTGATGCGATTATGAGAATTCTGAGTTTAGACAACTTCAGATCTGCACTTGATTCAAATTCGTACACTCGGAACTCAATTAAATCCTTAATCTCCACTTGATTTTGTCTTGTTTTATAAGTAGTTTGATCAAATCCCCTTGACTTTCTGGTTTTTATTCCTTCTCTCTTCCTGATTTTTGCACTGCTTAACCTCTTCTTTCTTATATTGTTCAATGCTTGAATGATTTGATTTGAACTGAGATTCTGATTGCCTCTTATGTAGGCATTTTGGGTGTGAAAAGCCATATCTTCTTGAAGGAGGCCAACCTGCTTGGACTATTTCTTGATCAAATTTGGAGGCAAATAAACATGGGTGGAAAACAGGTAGTGGTTGGGCAAAGTACAATGCCTTGGATCGGAAGTCTTACATGAGTTGGGCAAAATAAAAAGTATTTGGGGGCAGGAATCACCTTGTAATTGGGCAAAATGCCTTGTGATTTTTGGAAATCACCCCATAGTTGGGCGAAATACAATGTATTTCCCTTTGTCCAAATTGGAATTCACAGGATAGTTGGGCTTCAGGCATTGTCTTTTGCTTGTGATTGTCTTATCAAGTTGGAAATTACATGTTCATTGGGTGATTTACCATGCCTTAACCTGATCGGATTTTCCACACTAGTTGGGCGCAATGCAATGTTTATAGGCTTGTTCAAGTCGGAAATCACACCCTTGTTGGGCGAGATGCAAGGTACTTAAGAGCGGAAATTACCATGGAGTTGGGCAATTGGAAGGGAGTTGGGCAAGATCACATGTACTAAGCCTTCAAATTGATTGTGTATTGAGTTTGACCTTGTTCTTGCAACTTGAGTTTAGACTTGCACTTGAGCAAATTCCTTTTGGATTTTGAATTTTGATCTGATTTGGGCTCAATGTCTTGACTTAGTTGAATTTGTTTGTCAAGCCCTTAGGCTTGACTTGAACATTCTCAGAATGGCCAAGCAAAAGCTCAAATCTAATCTTCACCCATACCTCACAATTCCGTGTTTCTCACTTGATCATCTTGTCTTCCTTTGGCTGTTCACACAACTTGATCGAAAACTTGATGTCTTTGATAGCGATTGGATCAAGTTGGAGACTCACTTGCTTTCTGTTCTTAAGGCTTGAGTACAACACATTGTTTAAGTGAAGGTTCAAACTTGATGCTTCAATCAAAGGTACTAACCCTCATTAAGACCTGCCTTGACCAAAACTTGAATTTCTAAAGACTTGCAAGACTTTGAAACATTGTCAATCTACCCTAAAGCCTACACCTACTAACAGAAAAGGCAAAGAGGGGGTCCCCATTTGCAATGGTGTGATGGTGTGAAACAGTCACAACACAGAGGACCAAGAGGTAAGCATATTCAATAAAACCTCTATTATGATAAATCTAAAAAAATTAGAAATATGTAATAAAAAGATTAGAGGTGGTTTTTACATATTCACGTTATGTTACATATTAATTAAATCTGTTTTAGTAAGAGAATCGTATAATAAAAATGATCTAGTGATCTGGGCCCTATCTACTTAATTAATTCTTTTGTGCAGTGTGTTTATTAACAGCAACCATTTAACAAATACGATCTAGTTATGTGGAACCTATGTAATACTAATATATGGTACCTTAGTTTCTTAAATTCACATGATGTAGTGTCTTTAATAAGAGGAAGTTGTCAAATAAAGATATTTTTATTAACTTCTATACTACAAATTGTACATCGTTGATAATTCCAAAGCTAACTCTTGTGGAATTTGACCTGCGTATTTTTAGTCATCTTAAGATGAACTCTATGCATAGGCATTAAACTAAAACATTTTGTCTGATTTGAACTAATATATTTTTAGTTATCTTAAGATGACCTCTATGCATAGTCAATAAACTAAAATAAAATAATTACAGCGAAAGAGAGTCCAATTTAAACAAATTTATAAGCATTCTCTGACATATGTGTATGATTTTTAGAAGAGAAACTCCTGACATAATCATGCATAAGAGAATTGATTACTTCTCAGAAAAGGATTCAATGGAAGAAAGGGTTTAAAGTTCTCACAGAATGGGAGGAAGATCATAAATATGACAAGAAAAGGCACCTGATAAAGTGGCCAAAGCTCAAAAAATTGAAGTCTCGTCAACAAAGAAAGAAGGAAACAGATGAAGACTATGGAGTTGGCTATGAGAGATAATGGCACCACTGAATCAGGATTCAATTCATAATCTTCAAATAGGAACCATTAAACAATTATTATTAAATACAGATTCTAATGTACTCCACATTTCTACCACTGAGAGTCCACATAAAATGCATGTGGGCAAAAGGGATTATACATAACAATTTCTGAAAGAATTTTCCAAAGTGACACCCAACATTAAATAAAAAAAGAGTTTAAGTGGACAATAATATTTTTGACGTTTTTCGCATGTTGCAAATACAGGAATATAGCCAACAATGTGGATGAGAAATATTCTTGGAAATGTAATAAGAGAAACGAATGATGAGCTCTATTTAACTTTTTATCAGTAATTTAAACTGAAGCATTGCTTCCAAAAGTTCAATAGTCCTACACTAACATCTAATTAAATGACATGAAAAGCTCAAATCACCAAAAACAATAACAAGCATACCTTTAGATTGTTCTCCTTCTCATCCTCAAAAAAGACTGCTTTTCTCCTCATTCTTCCATTTTGAAACTCTGATACCTCTCTCATATTAGATTTTGGATGGGTCTCATCCTCACTGTCAGACATGTCAGTAACCTTCTCTTCTGGAAGATTGGTGCTGATAATGGCATGTCCATCATTTCCATTTGGCAACTTTTTGTCTGAGGAATGGTGAAGTCCATTGCTTCTCCCTGTATCATCATCGTTATCTGAAAAACTATCAGAATAGGAACCAGAAAAAGCAGTATCTGCTTAAGCAATACAACTAAATTATAAATAAGCCCTGATCATTTTCTCTATTTTTGCCATGACCAGGACTTTGATTACCATTTCCTATTTCTTTGTCACTATTCTCTTCTTCACTGCTGAACTGTTCTCCAATGTTTGTGGGATTAGCATCTTTTCTTGGATTTCCTCGAAAAAGTTGTATAAAGCTCTGCTCCAGCTTTTCATTGATAGAATACTTCGTATTCTGAAGTGTTTTTACAAGGACTTCGCCCACATCAGGAGCATTTCCTAAATAAACAGAAAATAATTTTCCCATAAGATTGGAGCAATACATCTACCAAATTTTGTGGCTTGGAAACTGAACAACAACTCAGGATGCAATGACAAGGCCATCCAAGTATGTAAGTTAGCAGAAAAGGAGAAAAGAAGACTGATATTAAAGAAAACCAAGGTGATAATTTGAACCAGCACAATATTCCAAGAGCTATAATGATTACATACTACATTCTATGTGTTAATTAATCCTCTCCTACACACTCTACCCTGTAATCTGCAGTTCAATTCCTGACCTAAATATAAATATAAAAGATACATAGAAAAAATCATCTCAATAAAAAGAAACAATGACAAGAAAATGACAAGTTGCAGGAATGTTGGAGACCTATTGTTAACATGATGAAAAGAGCAAGTACCTTGTTTTGCTTCTGTTGCTCCATCATCATCCTCTTGTTTGGAAAATTGAACCATATGATCATTAATGTTTATGTAAACAGCATCCTTATCATACAGGAGATCACCAAGATCTGACATCGGTGCATAGAAGAGTTTCTCTTTCTCACGCAGTCCCTTTTTCTTTGCTGCTGAGGGCAGAGGGCATGGATCAGGTAAACTAGCAACACCAGCCAAATGACAATCCCCAACACCTGCAATATGTACCTGCCAAAGTCTTCTAAGTGTCAATCAAAACTGCTTCTTACCTTGTAAAAGATTTGAGAATACAATATTATGTGTAATTTCGAGGTGACAAAGTTCTATTTATAGCATGCCCTATGTTGTCATAAGTTAGAACCATGCACCTCAATACATTTATGTCATGGTCAGTTCATTTCCAATTACTAATAGCTAGTGTGAACTCAGACATTACTGGTCTAAGCAATGTTGTGTGGTTTGAAATCATGTTCATGATAGCTGCTTCATCTGGAAAATACTGAATAGAATAACTGTCACTGTGTTCATTGTTTAGTAAGTTTGATTCTTTTTATTTAAAAATATAAGTTCTTAGATAATTAATTTGAAAGTATTTAGTTCCAGGTAAATGATATATGACCAAAGATAATTAGCTTTCAAGTATTCAGTTTCAGGTAAACTATACATAACAGATGGTACATGATATCAGGATCGTTTAAATCTTACAATTAAAAAAATCAGAATTCCTTTTAATTTTGTGCCAATAACCCTAACCCTATGAGTTTATGGGTTCCACCCATACTAAGCAATCATTTTTAAAAATGTAAAGAATGAAGATTTGGTTACAAATCTGAAATAGTAAGGACTTGATGTTGCAAAAAGCATAATGATAAAATTATGAAAATGGCATACTCCATGAAGTTTGTGTGGTTTTGAAGGCCTTAATTTGGACTTGGTGGCAAGCATTCCACCCCTCAACCCACCTTATACCATGAAAAGAGCACTCCCCCCAAAACCCTTGTGGTGGCTGCTACCTCTCAACCCCACTGCTCAGCCCCTAAACCCCTAACCCACCACCATCTCCAAGACTCCATGGAACATTGGTGATTTTTAATTTTCAATGTCCACAAAATTCAGGCTATAATCCTGTGTTTCCTATTATTCCAAAAGTAAAAATATAAAATGTCATCTTTACACTTATTTAATCGAGCTATCTATTTGAGGTCTTGTGGGTCATGATGTAGCACAGTGGTTTTTTGGTTTCGTCTTTTGAGCTCTGTTGATAGTATATTACATGAAGTGCAAGGTTGCCTAGTCACCTTCTCCTCATGTGGATTGAGACAAAGCACAAAAAGCTAAGCTTGCCATCAAATAGGAGATCAAGAATACTGGTCTGGATGCAGGTGAGGTAACTTTGACTTCTACATTGAGCAAGGTAGAGGATGGTGGTTTGTTTGTTTAGTTTAGATTGTCATAGTTGTCAATTTTTGTTTTGGTCGAGGTTTTAGCATATGTCTATAGGTATGTTTTGAATCTTCTTTCTGGCCAAGAAAGCTCTTTCTTTCTAGCTTTCATTGGCCACAAGATGGTTAAACCAAGGTTACCAGGAGAAGGGGGTACTTAAACTCTAGTGACTGGTACCGGTACAGCTAATTTTCAAAAATAGGAGACAACAGTACTTGGAGACACAAATTTTTGTTTAATATTATTTAATAATTTCTAGAAAATATCATGACATAGAATTTTGAAAACAAGAACAATGGTAAAGTTTAACATTAACTTTAAAGTTTAAATACACAAAAGTCAAATGTGATTGTGTCAAAGAGTCAAAGAGATCAAAACTCACAATACATATTTCATATTAGATTATCATTACATATTGAAATTCAAAAATATCGATAATATGATGCCGATACGCATGCCAAAGGATATGAGATGTGTGGTTCTGAGAAATTTTGTGTTGTTCTTTTTTGAGAGTGGAGAAGGTTTGCATGGATGTGTCCCTATAGGATATTTGAGAAGGCTGGAGATAGTTGGTGGCTTCCATTATTTCCAACAGTTGAATTGATGCTATGCAAAGATCTCTTATTACCATTCTGGTGACCTCTTTAAAATAACAACAATTAGTAAATCATGACACTACAAGAAAAGAAAATAATTGTACATAATTGACAAGTCTTTCTATAGAGGCAGTTGACCAGATTGATCAAAAGACTATAATGGCTATCATTATCATTACTAACAAATAAGTAATAATGATTTTGCAAGGAGATGATAGAGTATAAAGATTAGAGTTTTTTATAACACCTTATGCCCTATGTTTTTGGGTGGGAGAAGCCAATTTCTAGTCAGGAGACTTTGGAGATGGCAACCAGAAGAACCCTATACATGGGAACATTTCCAAGGACGTCTCCGGTACCAAAGGTCTCCAAGACATGTCTCAAGGGGTAGGAGACAAATCTCTTGGTAAGTGTGGGTTAAACTCTAAAACAACTTTTATCTATATATACTTATGGTTTAATGCAAAGAGCATGAACCCAAGTCCACCTTTATATATCAAAAAATGATAGAAGCTTTATAAAGTTTTACATTTTTATGAAATTATATTCTTATTTTTTATCTTGGTTTTACATTTATAGATAAATATTTCTTTTATTTTATTTTCATGAACTATTAATTTTACTAATCGCTCTAAAATTCTTCCAGGATGGATTGAGGAGCACAGAATGATGAGAGATTGCAGCCTAAGCTGAGTTGGTGGCTCTTGAAGAAGTAACTATTCAGATTATCTTGTGATCAGTTTGTTCTAAGAAGAAGAAATGAGATTCAGATGGAGCTTGTGTGGTAGGGGAAAAGTGCCAAATTCTTTTGTTGAGGATCAACAAGCTTGTGTAGCAGTGTGACTGCTAAAGCTTCTTGTTTGGTTAACATTGGAATCAGCTCTATTTTGTTATGGAAATCAAAGCAGTGAGAATGTTACTCTTGTAGAGAGGGAGTCTCAACATTCAAATGAAATTTTATGTGCTTTAATGAGTTATTCTCTGAGAGGGAGAAGTTCGAGGTGAAATCCCTTGTTAACGAGTTCTTTGCGAGAGAAGTTCGAGGTGAAATCCCTTGATAATGAGTTCTTCTCTGTGAGAGAAGTTCGAGGTGAAATCCCTTGTACCACCATCTGCGAGTAGGCACGGTGCAACCACCCTCTGCGAGTAGACAAGGTGGTAATGCATTCTTCTCTGGGAGAAGTTTGAGGTGAAAGCTCTTGTTCCACCCTCTGGGAGTAGCTATGGTAGATCCACCCTCTAGGACTTGCCATTGTGGAAGTCATGTGTGTGACTCCATGACTTTTCTTGTTGTTTCTTTATTTCACCCTCTAGGAGTAGCTATGATGAATATTGTTATGCTGAGATAATAATGTTTTATTGAGAAAATCTATGATGAGATTTTTGTTTTTGACACTATTTGGTTGCAACTCCATTGTCCTTGTCAGGTTGAGAGACACACTATGTCATATGAATAATCTCTCTCTTGCTAAGAGGGAGTGTTGAAGTTATGATAGCTGCCATAGAAATTATTCATACCGTTGATGGTCTCTTTCTCCTGGTTCTTTGGTTGTGCATCCTCAAGAGCGGCATCCTTCTTCACACAAAGATGTTATGGTTTACGCATACACTTTGATTTAGCTTTCCTTAGTTATCATTCTCGATCACAGTCGTGGATATTCTTCTCATCATTGTCGTGGCATTCTCTTATGAACTGTTTTCATTTGTTCAACATTTCATTATCTACGTCATCTTATCTGCTTGCTTGGCTCTTGGCATCGTATTTGTGTTTGTCAAGGCATCATGGAAGGCGTCGATGTGAGTTTATGTCTTGTGACTATTCAAGGAAAGCACGTTACCATGAATACTCTTCGAAACAGCTTCTCCTTGTCATTTCGCAGAAGTCAATTTTTGTTATTTTGGTGACTTGGCATCGTGGTCTCTTGGTGTGGTGCCTTCATCCACTATTGAATGTTTGGTGTCATCTATTGATTGATTTATCTTATTATTTGTTTATTGTTCTGGTTCGAAAACTCAACACCCACAAAGATAAACCTTACGATTTGTCTAAATAACTGATCAAAAAATCTTCTAAAATTTTCAACATAATTTCCAAGAAAAAACCACAAATATTCCTTTGTAAAAAATTTGTCTAAAAACCCCACAATTTTTTTTAAAAAGGCGGTCAAAAACTTCCAAAAATCATCAAAATTAGGAAATTTTTAAGTAATTAAACCACAAATTTTATTGAAAAAACTCCAAAAACTAACCTTTGCTCTAATACCCATGAAATGATAGTTGAAAGTTGTTATTAAACAAAGGAGAGAAATACTCCTTATATATATATATAGAGAGAGAGAGAGAGAGAGATAGATAGAGAGAGAGAGAGAGAGAGAGAGAGAGAGAGGATCTTTTCATAACGGAAACAATTGAGAACTATAGATAGAATAGAAAGTTAATAAGTACAAACTAACTGACTTATAGAATATAAAGTTATTAGAAGCTAACTAAACGACTTAAATTACCATTATAAGCTAAATATTACAGTACTACTTTAAAAAAGGAGGTGTTATGCACACTTCTTGAGTTGTCAATACAGGACACACCTGCTAGGGTGTTTGAATCCCCTTTTCACAGCATCTACAATGTAATCATCTTGAGGCTAGCCACTTGAAGATGTCAACTAAGTATTTGATGTAATCAAATTCCCATCCCTATTCCAAGCCTATCTTAGCCAAATATCTAGACAAATTGCGAAGTTCTAGATTTTCCATGTGACTCTTGTATCTCTCATTCTTTGATCCAGCTTCAGTTGTTTGTCAGATAGAGCATCCTTATGTGTTGTAGAATCCTAGAAATCGATCATTTCATTTCCGCAGTAGTCTCTTACAATAGCATCCCTTTATTCCATCAAGGTCTTCTTGAATCCATCCAAACAGTTTACTAGTACTCAAACTACCTTTGTTATGGTCCCATCATTGAGCTCAGATGAGTTTGTGAGAGATGATTTGTCTGCATTCCCAACTAAAATTTCGTGTGTTGGAACTTAGATCCCAAGAAGAAATCTCCAGAGAGAGAAAAGCTTCCAGAGTCATTGGTGTCAAGTTAAAAAAAAAACTTACAATGTTCCATCTCGCTTTGTTGTAGGCTTTGGTGATGTCAAGTTTGGCTATCACACCCTTGCTTTTGAGAAGTTTGGTGAGTGCATTATATTGTGGGTTAGATTAATTACTTCCAAGATTTATCCTCTTGTATATAGCCTCCTTGCTCTTCAAAGATTATGGAGGGTGAGATGAACACTTAACAATTGACTTAATTATGATTTTCTAGATTTTGTTAGACAGGACAATACGTCAAAAATCTCAAAAGGTGCTTTAATCAGGTCTATTTAAATAATATTTGCAAATGCCACCAGCCACAGTGGAAATTTAATGATTTGTTATAAAACAATAATGAGTCTTATAAAAATGTGGCCTTGTAGATGTTAATGGTTTGAGTAGCTACGAGAGAGCTCATACCTATGATTCACATTGCATCAAGTATGCTTTGAGAGTTATCGTTATGTGTTTGTTGTCATAGATATGAGGTTCTCTACATTCATCCTTGCTGGCAATCGCATCAGATGATATTTCTTTGTCATCACATGGATGTTCCTTTTGTTGTCTTATGAGCCGACTCTTCGTCGTCAGTTAATATGATGTCGGTTACATGTTTGCTCGTTTTGTATTCTCCCTGATACTTTTGGCATTCTTAACAGCATCATTGGTCACCGTCCTTCATTTATGTTGTGACCATTCGCACTTGATTTCTTCACCGGACTGAGCAGTGATAGTCTATTCTGTGGCGGTCATTTCTGTTAATGTTTTATAGCTAGTTTCGGATTCTAGCTAAATATTTAATTAATATTTTAATTTATATATTTAATTTAAATTAAACTTATATCAAATAAAGGTTGGGCCCCTTCTCAATACTCAAACGTCTATTGTTTTATGGCGGCAAGTTTATTAATTCAAGGTCGGCCTTGGAGGCCGACCTTACCTTGTATTTGTTTCTTCCTCATATAAATGAGGATTTTCAGGTGTAACAAACATCATTATCTACAAGGCTATTTGCGACACATATCTCTGCTACAGGAACATCGAAATCTCTCTGCCCTACCGCAATACAATTGTGTACCATGCGTATCTCCTCCAGCTGGGAATCAAACTCTTTCAACCAGTGAAGGTAGTGATCCTCATTTGGGAGGCAAAGATTAGAGAGAAGGTTGAGGAGCATGGCATGCATCCAGCTAAAGTTGTCACCATGCCCAGTGAACGCGAGCAACAGATATGAGATAGATTGGAAGGGCAAGGGCAAGCGCGGTTGCATTGTGCAGAGAGCTCCTCTGGTGTTCTGCAACCTGCGGACACTGAGGCAGCGCATAGACTCCATTAAGAACACCAAGAAGATAATAGATGCAATGAAGCTGTTGGCTGCAGCAAAGGTTCGGCGGGCGCAAGAGGCTGTGGTGAACAGGCGGCCATTTTCAGAGACCCTGGTGCAGGTGCTCTACAACCTGAATGAATAGCTTCAGACAGAGGATGTGGATATTCCATTGACCCAGATGAGGCCTATGAAGAAAGTGGCCTTGGTTGTGGTGACTGGTGACCGGGGTCTTTGCAGTGGGTTCAACAATTTTTAGACTATAAACAACAAATACAGGACTGTGAATTAGTACCCTGGCATGTGCGACTTAACCTGCTCCTATCTTCACATCAATCAGAGAATCAACAACAAACTCATGGTGATCTGATCTAGCAGAAAACAAATGGTGAATCTATCCATCTGATCATAGACACAAGACTGTAAAATTCATTCTGGCATCCATTCAAGGCTGAGATTTGATTGAGGAGTCAAATCTGGGCTATCACTTGAATCAGTCCTCCACAATTGATTTGCTTCGTGGATCAGTGATCCTCAGCGAATCCTCAGCGATGTCATTGTAAGTCAATTGGAGAAGCAATATTTATTTGGATCTGAATGTTGGGTTTTTCCTCCTAGAGGTTTCCCAGGGTAAATTGTGTTGTGTCTTTTATTCTAATTTGATTAAGTTCACTGCTTTGATTTAGTCTAGATCTGATTACTTAAAAACTTAACAATTTCATTATTATCATGGTCTATTTATTTTATCATGTGTGGCAATGAATTTTGTAACTATCAAGTATCTTCATGAACGGAAGTCTTTTATTCTATTCTATGGACTTTTCATTATCGCGGATATTTGTCATGTCCCCATTTTGGCTGACATCGGTTGGCATGACGGATTTGCCTATCATCGACTCTCGTAGGCAAATGGTTTGAAGAGAGGGTCATTATGTTGATCATTTGAGTGCATATTGCTGACAGAGCCTACATCCAGTTTGGGCCTACATGCAGTTGTAGTGGAGCCTACATCCAGAGTGAGCCTACATCTAGTTGTAGTAGAGCCTACGTTCAGTCTTGAGCCTACGTTCAGTCGTAGTTGGGCCTACATTCAGTTATGAGACTTTTGGGCCTACATTGTTATAATTTTGAGTTGAGAAATGTACTTTATTATTATAATGTTATTTTATTATAAAGTACATTATAATTGGATGTTTCTAGAAGTTCTAGCAACTTCTCAAGGAAAAGAATAAATAGATGGCTTGGGCTTTCATTTGGACAGGCTTGATTTGAGGATTCTACTACATTTTCATCTTGGAGCATTTGTGGCACCATCTAGGTTTGCAAATTTTCAATTGATCTTTAGGAACAGAAACTCCTAAGGGTTTGCATAACTGAGGTGGTGAAATATCTTCTGAAGGGTTGCACATTGGAAGTGGTATTCAACCATTTCATGCTAAGCATTATTGAGTATTCAGATTTGGACTGAGTCTTGATATATTTTGAAGTCCTCAGACTTTATTGAGGGTTTGGAATTTGGGTTGTCAAAAAGACTTGTTTTCATCCATTAATCAAGAGGATTGCATTGGCATTATTTGAAGACCATTTCAGTAGTTTTTGTGGCATTTCCAGCATACTGCAATTTTCATATTGGACCCACATTTTTGTTCATAACTTCACTTGGAGGCATCCTTTGGTTATGGGTATTTGAGAAATCAATTGCTATTGTCTTGGCAATCATTTCTATATGAATTTGGAGACCTTTTATTGCTGCATTTATTTATTATTGGCATTCATATCAGAACAGGGGCGAATTTGAAAAAGAATTCAATTTGGCAAGAGGAAGGCTCAAAGTGGAGTGATATTGATTGCTTCTTCATTCACACTCCTAGGTGCTTCGTTTCAGGTTCAGTTGGCACTTATTTCAATAAGTTTTAATGTTGTTTATGTATGAAATCATGGCTGTCTTTGTACTCAGAAAATTCTGAAACTTGTAGTTGAAAGTCAAGAGACTAGGCCATTTGATAAATATTCTTGAAATCAATTTAATGCTTCAGTTGCATAGAGAGATAAGGCTGCATTCTAATTACGTGATGTTCTTGAGTTGCATAACAAATGTTTGTCAAAATGTCACTTGGCTGTAAGTGCATATGTAACATTGAAAATCCATCTCTATGCATTGGTTAAGGGTCCAAAGTGTCATTTAAGCATCTAGATGATAATTTATGTTTTGATGTGTTGATTCTCAAGCATTGGAAGCTATCTATAGTCATTTAAAAGTACATATCAGACTGATATTATTAGACCAGCAAGCTGGAAGGTTGCACACGAAGTGTTTGACAATATTCCTTGTGTCTCACAAGCATATTTTAGATTCTAAGGTGCCAAATAATTTGTAAAATCTGAAAGTTGCAATCTATTGTAAGGGAGTCAATATCTTCATTGAATGAACATATTGGCACTGTTTTGCATCATTGTATTGTGTGGATTTGTTGCTCAACAATTTCCCATATTCAGTCTTTTACTTCCAGCAGTGTAGTTGATTGCTTGCCAATTGTTTGACGAAATTCCATAAGTGCAAAAATCAGAGATTTTAGTGATCCTATTAGTAAGGGTCATTACAATATTATTATTCATTCTTCTGAGTATGTGTATTACTCACGGAGCTTCGCAAATATAGTGTTGTGTTCTCAATTCTTGTGACCTTGACAAGGAGAATCGCCTTCATAGTTAGTCTGATATACGCCAGCTCTTGCAGATATATACATGCTCTATTATGTATATGATCAACAGGTTGAAGACTATTTTGTGCTATTGTATTTAGTCTAAGATAGATAATATATCTGTATCGAGTTCATACACTTTTCTCTGTTGGTCTTTTTGCTTCTAATCTTTGTGTGATCATTATGCAGTCACAGTGTTTCATTTGGTCAATGTTAAGTCTCAAGGTTAATTGACTGTCAAACTGAGACATTAACAAGGAGCAATCTTGTATTTATCATGGAGTCTGAATAAAGGCATCATCGATTTTATGGGCTGGGTTGTTTCCCTCGGTGAGGTTGGTTTTTCCCAGGATAAAGAATCATGTCATCTATTTGTATGCTCTTCTGATTTTCTGTAATTGCATTTATATTATTCTGGTTCAAAAAAATTAACATGGTATCAGAGTAGGTTTAAGGAAACAATACGAACCAAAATAGGACATTTTGATTCTAGAAGAATCGTGATGTCTAATGGATGTTGAATTCGATGTTCAATGATTTGCTGCAAGTGTTTCAATCTCAGCTATTGAGGCTTTTCATGCAATCTTTTGTGCGGAAGTTTGAATTTGCATTCTTTGTCTGCAATATTATTATGTGATGGTGAAAGATCTAGTGGTGTATTGTGAGAAAGATTAAACTATGAAGAGATAAGTATTTTATGTTTGTATCTTTGAATATTGATCATGAATTTTATATATTTAATTCATGCAACAACATTGAGAGTACTGACTCGTGTATGCTTCTAACATTAGTCTATTTGATTTCATTACTAATCTCTCTAAAATGCTTCCAGGATGGATCGAGAAGCACAAGGATGATGAGAGATTACAACCTGAGCTGAGTTGGTGGCTCTTGAAGAAGAAGTGCCTATTCAGATTCTCTTGTGATCAGTTTATTCTAAGAGGAGGATATGAGATTCAGAGTTAGAGTGCCAAGACCTTTTCCATAGGATCAACAAGATCGTGTAGTAGTGTGACTGCTAAAGGTCTTTGTTGGACAAATATTGGAATCAATTTCTTGGTATTATGATTATCAAACTTGAGTACGTTGTAATATCCCTTATATGTAATAAATAAATATATTAATAAATTAAAAGAATATAGTAATCAAACATCAATGTTATTAATTGAATAATATATATATATATATATATATATATATATATATATATTCAATAAGAAATCATCTTAAATATATATAAAAATCAATGATACTATCATAAGCACCTATGACATTGATTTATGAAGAAAGCATTATTAGTGTTCTATCAACAATGATAATCACAATATATCAAGAATAATATATATACAGACTGAACCATTTATAATCACAGTAAAACATTATATGCTGAGTGTCAATTCCATTGTACCGATATTGATATATATCTGTTATATAAAGACATCCTCGTTACACAAATACAAATAGAAGATGATGAACACATCCATATAGAATGATATGTAGGTTCCAGCTAATGTCCACGATAGCAGGAGGAGATAAGCGATAGGGATTGAGAGATGGCTTGGAATGGGTATTGGTCATTTAATCGTTGAAAACAAACCAGCGATAAAAGCAAGCCGTCCTTATTCATTCAATGTAGCATGATCCAAACACCGCAAAGTATTATGGTCAATTCCTCTATGAATGGGAGAATAACGGTAGACATATTTAATCAATAGATATAACAAGTTGATAAGACTTGTCAAACGCTAATAACCTATGGATATGAATGATGTGGAGAAGGGTCGTGATGGTTCAGACTCTTATTAATATTGCTTTGAAACAAGACATGAGGACACGGAGATGGATAGGATGAGTCGGAGAGAAGAAAACGGAAATGAGGGAAATATAAGAATTTTTAAAGATAATTATGGAAAGACATTATGAATCAAGGAAGAGTGACTGGCGGTAACAGTGTCTTCTGATATCGAATATGATCATAATCGGCTAAGGCATAATCAGAAGCAAATAAAGTTATCATATAAAGATCTATAAGGGAGGAAAGAATGGATATCTATGAATTACTTACTATACTAACAAATAATGGTATTACATATAGATGCATAAATATATACATATATGTACATTAATAATAATAAAATCTAATGAAAGGTTAAAATATATGAAAGATGAATATGTATTATATATATGAAATATACATCTGAATTATATATCTGAATAATCTATACTATATATTTCAAAGATCTAATATATATATATATATATATATATATATATATTGTTATTGATAATCAAGATTATATATATATATATATATATATATAGTG
The DNA here is from genome assembly GCA_027943335.1 of Chamaecyparis obtusa. NCBI lineage: Eukaryota > Viridiplantae > Streptophyta > Pinopsida > Cupressales > Cupressaceae > Chamaecyparis > Chamaecyparis obtusa. The sequence goes on from BSBK01004129.1 coordinate 452,281, forward strand.
TTCATAAATGAGTAAACATCTATAGTGATAATATATATATTAATAAAAATAAAATAAGAACAGATATATAGAACCTATTACTATTTAGTTAAGAAGGAAGACTAAAGTGTTACCAAGGAGGGGCTTGTCTAAATCCAAGCAATGGCTATCTATCCCAAAATAAGGTGGGGGTCAGCGTCCCAATAGTTTGGGCTTGGTCCTGTAAACTTTGAGGGAGCCCATTGCAGTGGTCTCTAGGCACCTTGGATAATGTTTACGCTTCCCTTCATGGAGTTAAAATAGTAATGAGGTTGGATATGAGTGTTAAAAATAACTATATCTAATAAGATAAATGATTAATCCTATCATGGACATAACAATCCAAAACCTAATTGATAAATTTACAATAAATTAAGTAAAGTTCTGACAAGGGACATTACATACGTTGTCCCTATTGAGAGGGAGGCTCAGCTAAGAGGGAGTCTCAGTATTCATATTTATTTTGTTATGATAGTCAATGCAGTATGCTGCCCCGGTTCAGAGGGAGTCTGTCTATTCATCACAAGCAACCTTGGACGAAGAGATCAGAAAATTGATATCAAATTCAGAGGGAGTCTGATTTGAAGCCAGAAAGTTGATATATATCTCAAAGAGAGCCTTATCTTCATTAAGACTTGTTAGTGAGTTCTCCGTGAGGGAGAAGTTCGAGGTGCAATCCCATGTTAATGAGTTCTTCTCTGCGAGATAAGTTCGAGGTGCAATCCCTTGATAATGAGTTCTTCTCTATGAGAAAAGTTCAAGGTGAAATCCCTTGTACCACCCTCTACGAGTAGGCATGGTGGTAATGCATTCTTCTCTGAGAGAAGTTTGAGGTGAAAGCCCTTGTTCCACTCTCTGGAGTAGCTATGCTGGATCCACCCTCTGGGAGTAGCCATGGTGGAAGTCATGTGTGTGACTCCATGACTTTATTTGTTGTTTTTTTATTCACCCTCTAGGAGTAGCTATGGTGAATAATGTTATGTTGAGATAGCAATTTTTAAGAAAATCTGTGATGAGATTTTGTTATTGACATTTTTGGTTGTAGCTTCATTGTGCTTGTCAGGTTGAGACACACTTTGACATTAAAAAAATCTCTATCTTGCTAAGGAGTGTTAATGTTTTGAGTAGCTACGAGAAAGCTCATACCCATGATTGACACTACATCGAGTATGCTTTGAAAGTTATCATTATGTGTTCGTTGTCATGGATACGAGGTTCTCTACATTCATCCTTGCTGGCAGTCGCATCAGATGATATTTCTTTGTCATCACATGGATGTTCCTTTTGTTGTCTTATTAGCCGACTCTTCGTCGTCAATTAATATGTTGTCGGTTACATGTTTGCTCGTTCCATATTCTCCCTGATACTTTTGGCATTCTTAATGGCATCATTGGTCACCATCCTTCATTTATGTTGTGACCGTTTGCACTTGGTTTCTTCACCAAACAAAGCGGTGATAGTCTATTCTGTGGTGGTGATTTCATTATTATCATGGTCGATTTATTTGATCATGTGTGGCAATAAATTTCGTAACTATCAAGTATCTTCGTGAACGGAAGTCTTCGAAACATACAAGTTTCTGGATTCGATTGTGTGAATTTTTTTCATCAACGTTTCAGATCACACTCCGTGATCCATCATCAGGAATAGAGAGTGTGAGAATGGAAGTCTTCTATTCTATTGTATGGACTTTTCATTATCGCGGATATTATTATTCATTCTTCTAAGTATGTGTATTACTCACGGAGCTCTGCTGATATAGTGTTGTGTACTCAATTCTGGTGACCTTGACAAGGAGAATCAACTTCATAGTTAGTCTGATATATGTCAGTTCTTGCAGATATATACATGCTCTATTATGTACATGATCAACAGGTTTAAGACTATTATGTGCTATTGTATTTAGTCTGAGATAGATCATATATGTGTATCGAGTTCATACACTTTTCTTTGTTGGTCTTTTTGCTTCTGATCTTTGTGTGATCATCAAGCAGTCACAGAGTTTCATTTGATTAATATTAAGTCTCAAACTTATTGACTGTCAAACTGAGATGTCAACAGGGAGCAATCTTGTATTTGTCAGAGTCTGAATAAAGGCATCATCAATTTTGTGGGTTGGGTTGTTTCCCTTAGTGAGGAGGGTTTTTCCCAGGATAAAGAATCATGTCATTTATTTGTATGTGTTACATATGATTAAAATTCTTTCAGATTTGATCTATCTAAGGCTTTTCTGATTTCAGAATATGAATCTTACAATCACTGTAGTTTCTTGCAGATTATAATCAGAGCATTGAACTTGATAAATACGAAGTTGATGCCAAATCAATATTGAGAAATACTGATAATGAATTTACATGTCTGAATTTTTTTTTAATGGTATTCGATCCACAAGAGCAGAACATTTATTGATTTCGATGTCTCCAATTGTGGATCGGATCTGCATTAAATATATAATGGAAGAGACACATCTCATGAGCAGACATGTCTCCACAAAGTGGAGGCATGTCTGTTCATGAGATGTCTCATGAATCGTGTCGTTTCATCTTAACTAAACACCCGATCTCTAATCGAGGTTTGTTGCTTAATAAAACATAAATGCTTATCAAGTCCGATCTGTTATTTATCTTGCACAAATAAATAATATCCAATCTAAAAATGATCATTGATAACGATGCTCGATCGGGATCCTATATGAAACATGAAATGTCAATAATCTGCAAGTAATAACCTCTAAATGCATATCGATAATATACTTGGAATATAGTAGATTCAATCACTTATATAAGTGATCGATTTCCAGAATTTATTGCAAATAATGACATGAATATATATACAATTAAATATATATGTGTGTATACATATGTCAGTACATACTGACATATATATACACACACATATTATTAAATCAATCATAATTTATAAATCTTACCGAAGCTACCATATTTCAACATTCCCTCTTAGCTAAGGAAGATAACGCTAGCCAAGTATATAGTGATATCACCTTACTTGTGATATCAGAAGATATGATATGCTTCTAAGAGTGTAAAGTTACATGACATTCTTCATAAAACATCTTCATTATGGTATGTGCACTGACATCAAGTCTCATGATGTCTACCATAATAAATCATGGAATATCCAAGGATACATTTATCCACCATGATTATCTCATAAGGATCATAATGATCTTCAACTGATATCAAGTCTCATGATATCTATCAACATGTCCAAGAGATACTATAATGACATATCCATGGATATCAAGTCACATGATATCCATCATGATAGTGAAACTAATCATTGTAAAGTCATCACCTTACAGTGTCAAATACAAGTGTTCATTATCAGAAAGATCGTCACCTTTCAATAATGTAAACAAGGGAGGCCCATAAAGTCATGGAGTCACACACATGACAAAAGAGTTTACACATTAAACATCTTTTAAATATATTAGTACAAAATTAACAATTTGAGTCTCAATCTCAACAGTAATTTATATTTCAACCATACCAAGTTTCTTCCTGAAGTGTTCTACTTTAACTCTGGAGAGAGGCTTGGTGAGAATGTGTGTTGTTTGATCGCTTGTACTAATATGCTCCAACTGGATCACATTCCTTTCTACAATGTCACTCACATAGTGGTAAGGAATCTCTATATGCTTTGATCTATCATGGAATACTGGATTCACTGAACGCTTCATACAATTTTGATTGTCAAAATGGATAATAATAGGATTCAGGGGCTCGCCATATAATCCCACAAGCAATTTTTGGAGCCATACTACTTCTCTTACTCCCATAGAGGTTGCAATATATTCAGCTTTTGTTGAGCTTTATGTCACTAAAGACTGTTTCTTGCTGATCCAAGAGATCATAGCCGATCATAAACTGAAGCAACATCCTGATGTGCTTTTCCGATTGATTACACTTCCAACCCAATCTGAATTAGAGTATCCATGTAGATCTAGGTTGACATTTTTGTATTTAAGACCATATCCAATAGTACCTTGAAGGTATCTTAATATATGCTTCGCAGCAACAAGGTGTATTTCCTTTGGTTCACACATAAACTGGCTTAGAGCATTCACTACATAGCAAATATCCAGTCTGGTGTTAACCAAGTACATCAAAGATCCAATTATCTGTCTATAGAGAGTAGGATCTGCAAATTTTGACTCTGTTGCTACTTCCTTCAATTTGTGTAAGTTGGTTTCCATTGGTGTAGACATGGGTCTACAGCTCCACATCCCAAATCTCTTCAAAATATCAATAGTATACTTCCCTTGATTTAAAATGATACCATCTAATTTCTGCCAAACTTCTAACCCAAGGAAGTAATGTAAAATGCCCAAGTCTTTCATATCAAATTTTGAGGCCATGTCCTTACATTGAGTAATAAGGTGATCTTCTCCTGTTATTAGCAGGTCATCAACATATAAAAGTATAATTAACATATCACCTTTAATTACCTTAAAACAGAGATTTGGATTTGCATCATTCTTGAAAAATCTTAGTCGCATAAGGTAGCTATCGATCCTTTCATACCAAGCTCTGGGGACCTGTTTAAGTCCAAATAGTGCTTTCTTCAATTTGCATACATGTGAGTCTGCATTATGTATTACAAAGCCTTCAAGTTGCTCTAAATAGACTTCTTCTTCAATGGTCCCATTCAAGATAGCAATTTTCACATCCATTTGATGGATCTTCCAACCTTTAGGTGTTGCAATAGCTATTACTACTCTATCAGAGGTGTACTGGGCAACAAGTGCAAACATCTCTTCATAATCAATACCTTCTTTTTGTGAGAAATCTTTGGCAACAAAGCGTGCCTTGTGTTTTTCTATATTGTCATCTGCAGCATGTTTGATTTTGAAGAGCCATTTGGAAGAGACAACAGATTTCTCTTTTGGTCTAGGTACTATATCCCATACATCATTTTTCAAAATGGATTGATACTCTTCCGTCATAGCATCTTTCCATACTTGATGCTTGAGAGCTTTTGTAACACTAGTTGGTTCTGAGCTAATGATCTCACTCATTAAGGCAACATAGCTTGAGAATCTTTTGGGTCTCTTACTTTCTAAAAGTTCCTTTGGGTGTTGCATAATTCTCAGCTTCCACAATCATCTTTCTAGCCCAAAGTGGTTTCTTTTTGTTGTTGTTATTAGGATTATCTTCTGGAGCAGTTTGGTTTTCATTTATGATTTTTTCAGGATACTCCCTCTGAATCTCAGGAGCAAGATCCTCCTTCATGACTTTAGGAGAATCTTGAATTTCTATCTCATTAGAACTCTTTGCCCTTTTGAAAGCAATATCTTCCTCAAAGATGACATCTCTACTTAGTTCAATTTGTTTTTGTCCAAATATGCATATCCTATAAGCTTTTGAGGTTTCACTATAGCCCATGAATATCCCTTTCTTTCCAGTAGGTTCTAATTTAGATCTCTTTTCTTTAGGTACATGAATGTAGACGGGGCAACCAAAGATCCTTAAGTGACTTATGTTAGGTTTTACACCAGTAAATGCTTCTTCGGGAGTTTTGTTATCTAGATGTGAGTGGGGACATCTATTTTGAATGTAGACAGTTGTCCTAAAGGCTTCTGCCCAAAATGAAGTTTCTATATTTTGGTCGTACAACATTGCTCTAGAAGCTTCTACAATAGTTATATTTTTCCTCTCAGCAACACCATTTTGTTGTGGATTGTAGGCTACAGTAAACTCCCTCTTAATCCCAGCATTTACACAAAATTCTTTAAAAATTTCTAAGGTGTATTCCTTCCCATTATCTATTCTTAGTATTTTGATTTTCTTCCCCGAAAAGTTTTCTGTAAGAGCTTTGAACTCCTTAAATCTTTTAAGGACTTCTTTCAACTCTTTACATTTAAGAAAATATATCCAAGTCTTTTTAGAGAAGTCATCTACAAATATTACATAATATAAGAATCCTCCCATGGAGGGTACAGACATGGATCCACATAAGTCAGAGTGGACTAATTCTAATACATTTTTTGTTTTACTAAAACTATTTTGGAAGGTCCCTTTTGTATCCTTCCCTAGGGCACACCCTTTGCATGCTCCTTCATGAATTTGTTTTAGTTTGGGCAATCCTGTTACCAATTTTTCTAATTGAAGGTAGGGCATGGAAATGAATACGTCCTAATCTTCGATGCCAAATTTCATTTGAATTAGAGGTCTCATGAATAAGGGCTTGATTAGTGTCTGTGCACAGTTTGTAGAGATATCTTTGTCTTATACATATAGTTTGTGCTTTCTTTAGGGTGGACTTCTTTGGCCATGCCAGAACTTTTCCATCCATAAAGGTAACCCTATACCTATTGTCTTCAAGAGTAGAAATGGGTATTAGGTTCCTCTTTATTCCTAGTACAAACAATACTCCAATGAGTTGTAGAGAGAGGACAAACTTCAGATTTATGGTGCAAGTTCCAACCCCCTTTACTAGATGTGCAGAATCATCACCAATAGTTACTTCTTCGCCAGTTTCTTTTATCATAGTATCTAGGTGTTCTTTGAATCCAGTAATGTGTCTTGATGAACCACTATAAATTACCCAAGTATTGAATTTGTTTGATACTTGGCTTGATAATGCTGAGTAGAAGACAAATTTTTCAGAATCTTATTCTATATTTGTCATTCCAACTTTAGCAAAGGATGCTTGTTGTTTTGTTCTATCAGGGCACTTGTTTGCATAGTGTCCATATTGATCACATCTGAAACATTGTATTTGGGAGATGTCTTTTCTTTTCTTGGATGATCCCTTCCCATAAGAATTCTTCTTTCTCTTAAAGTTTTTCTTCTTACCTTTCTTATGAGAATTTGTGCTTAACACATGAATATCCTCATCTATGGGTTTCTGCTTGTTTCCTTTTGTCATCAGTCTTGCTTCTTCTTGTAAGCAATTTGTTCTTAGCCTATCAAATTTAGGGAGTTTTGATCTTGCACTTATTCCTTGAACAAATGACTCCCATGAGTTTGGTAGGCCACCTAGAGCTATTAGTGTTAACTCCTTGCTATCAATTTGATACCCAACTATTGACAGTTGATCTATTAGTTCAGTGATTCTCATGAATATGCATTAATAGATTCTCCCTTGTTCATTTGTACATTATTAAGTTGCCTCTTTAGAGTAAGGGTCCTACTGGTGTTGTTTATTTCAAAAGTGCTTTCAAGGAACTTAAACATTAGGTATGCAGTCTCATGTTTAGATAGAATAGGTATTAACTATATGGTGCCTAACTGCATCTACTATAAGTTTCATAGTTTTCTCATTGTTCTCAATCCATTGAGTTTTCCCTGGATCATTCTCTGGTTCTATCTTGTTTTCTTTCACAAATGAGTCTAACTTATTTTCTTTTAGAATCATCATGATTCTAAATTTCCATGATGTAAAGTTGTTTGCACCTTCAAGACGATCCTCGAATCTGAATACACTCGACATTATGAAGAATGAAATGTGATTGCGATTTCAAGTGAGAATATGATTTAAAGTAATCAGATATCTTGAATTTAATCTGATCTTCCTTAGCAAGGCTCTGATACCATGTTAAATATGATTAAATTTCTTTCAGATTTGATCTATTTATGGCTTTTCTGATTTCAGAATATGAATCTTACAATCACTGTAGTTTCTTGCAGATCATAATCAGAGTATTGAACTTGATAAATACGAAGTTGATGCCAAATCAATATTGAGAAATATTGATAATGAATTTACATGTCTGAATTTTTTTCTTTTAATGGTATTCAATCCACAAGAGCAGAACATTTATTGATTTCGATGTCTCCAATTGTGGATCGGATCTGCATTAAATATATAATGGAAGAGACACGTCTCATGAGCGGACATGTCTCCACAAAGTGGAGGCATGTCCGTTCATGAGATGTCTCATGAATTGTGCCGTTTCATCTTAACTAAACACCCAATCTCTAATCAGGGTTTGTTACTTAATAAAACATAAATGCTTATCAAATCCAATCTGTTATTTATCTTGGACAAATAAATAATATCCAATCTGGAAATGATCACCGATAATGATGCTTGATCGGAATCCTACATGAAACATGAAATGCCGATAATCTGCAAGTAATAACCTCTAAATGCAGATCAATAATATACTTGGAATATAGTAGATTCAATCACTTATATAAGTGATCAATTTTCAGAATTTATTGCAAATGATATGAATATATATACAATTAAATATATGTGTATACATATGTCAGTACATACTGACATATATATACACACATTATTAAATTGATCATCATTTCTATATCTGACCAAAGCTACCATATTTCAACAGTATGCTCTTCTGATTTTCTGTATATTGCATTTACATTATTCCGGTTGGAAAACATTAACAATAGACAATTCAAATTTCTTGGCTTTACGGATGATAAGCATTTAGTTTGAAAGATTAGGGACCCATAAGAAAACCTATTTTGCCAATTAAATAGAAACATGAGGGCAAAAAAGAAACTTACCTTTGTTCCCTTCTTCAGATTGCAACCACGCAAGTAACCATAAAGAGTAACATTTCGATCACATTTTTGGTCTTCTTGTACACACTCTGGAGGAGTGACATCCTCAAAACGATCCACCAGTATGTATGGATGAGATGTTCTCCAAGACAAGGGACGAAACTTTGCGACAGAAATAAATCTTGCAAGATTATGTATTTCACGCTTCGCATACCTGGAAGAAAAATGTAAATCCAGAAAAGTTAAAATATTTAAATAACCACAATGGCTCCTTAATAAATTCTTCTTCAGTAATTATTTTAAACTTGTAACTTCAATACAGGTAGCAATATCACCATCTCATAACAAAAATGGTATTACTCACATGTTACAAGTTCAGATTAACAGTAAGCAAAACAAAAAATTTAGAAAGACACAAATTCTTACTTTCCATGAATTAGACCAGAGAGATAGAATAGTTTTGCACCATCATAGATCTCTGTCCAAAAACGGTGTTTAAGACGCTGCTTTGTCTTTCTCAGCTTCTTTACATCCTTAAAGTTGTCCAAATGTGTCAGAACTCCCATGACCTTGGGAAATCCATGAACTTGGAGAACATTCAAAAACTCAAATGTTTCCTGTTAAAAAAGCAAGTTACAGTTAAAAGGTAAATAAAACAGCATATTCACTTATATAATACACACACACCAAATTACCTATGAGAATACACATGACTTCAGCCTCAAATGTGAATAAATCAATTGTTATGTCCAATACACAGATACTCTTACATGTTCTCAACAAATGCTAAAGATTATGTAACCTTTTACAGAGAAGCTTACATAACCAAAGAACTAAACATAAAAAATGACTACAGATGAGAGAAGAAAGACAAGAAGTAAGCTTGAGTTGGTGACATCCGACAACACCAGCAAGATTTAAAATATCAACCAGAAGAAAAGGTGACCGACTAATAAAAGCCTGAATCTACACATAAAGCTCCTTCTGGGTTACCCAATGGAATGTTGTGATATGAGACTCATGATAACAAGGTAAGTATAACTTGAAGCTAAATAATATGATAGATCTGGCACAACACAGAAAAACAATTAGAGAATAAGAAAAAAAAAATAGCCATACATAGAGAGAAGTTCACTCTCGTTATGATTTTGTTTAATTTAGAACATTTTTTTTTCAATAGTTCATCTTTTCTGTGTGTCTTTAGTGTTCTTTTATAACCCTACAACTCCATATGGCCTGGTACCTTATCCAGAAACACCAGATATGATCTAAATTTGGGCTACTATTCAGATTATGTCCAAGGCTCCAAATACAGTATTCTAGCCATATTCAGACTGCATCCATGTTCATATCTGATACATAGATAAAGGGGTCTGGTCAAGCAAATGAAGCATCCAGCAACTCAGTTTAAAACAAGATAGACTTCAACTTAATAAATAATACTCATAATTTGTTCTGCATAACAAATTATCAAGCCAGGGTATAGACAAACATTCAAATACATGATTAAGAAGAATGTATTTGAAATTTCAATACAAATTATGTAATAAGTACTATAACAATCTGTTCCTTAAAAATATAATTTGAAACATGCATTGCAAGAAAGAGTTAATGTATTGGTGCTAAGAGAACATAACAATGAAATTATACATTGAAACCTTCTACAAATATCCATGAACACTGTCTGGCACTCACCATTTCAAAACCATAACTTCCATCTATAAGAAGCAAAACAAGGTCAGCAAATTTGGCTGCATCAATCATAGCATTCATATCATTTGGACACTCCACAAATTGCAGTCGCCTTTGTTTACCTGAACCACAATCCAAAAACAAGTGTTAGTATTGCCTAAATAGGAACAAACAGAATGGCCAGTCGGCCGTCGCTAGCTTCTAATAACAAGCAACCTTAATCAATATACAATCATAGAATCAAAAGTGGAGACACCTTATGTTCTATTATGATATCAAGCGCTTTATGATAATCATTGTGCAAGAACTCAATCAACAATTAGCTTTCATGGTTTTTCCTCAATATTAAAAATTAGAACATCAATTTTGGTCATCTTTTTGTATGGTTTAACAGGAATATAGATTAAAAGTGAAACTATACACTAATGGGTGAAAAATTAAGATTTTCTAGAAATACACTTTTCTACATTGTAATAGAGGAAAACCTAGAAGAATTAATAAATCTGAATCTCCTTTGACTATGCAGTCTTATCCCCAACGCTCTAAATAAACAATGCACTCCAGTTCAGACAAACCATTCAACATTCCAGCAGATGAGATCCATAAAAAGACTAAGATATTATCGATTTAATGGAAATTTTCCTTTATACACAGTTTGGATGCCAAAAACTTACAAAATTTTGAAACAAGTGAAAATAGACAAAGATCCCAACTAGGAGATTTTAAATGACTACTAGGATCCTATGTCTCTGATCTAAGTCATCCTCCAGAGTCAAACTAACACCTATCTACCCCCTACATGAGTGTGTGTACACATATAGAGTCTAGACAAATGCCAGAACAAAGAGAGAGAAAATAACTATCAGAAAAATACATTTTATGCATAATTTATATTAACTTTTTTGTGGCACTATCATTTTACTATTAATTTAATTCATTGCTATTACATTAGAGTTTATTACTGAATTTTATTCATTAATTATTATGCAAGAACACATGCATCACACAACAATTCCTTGAATTGATATTTCCTTAATGTGTTAATTTAGTATTTTCTCAATATCCTTTGAATAGTATCCTCGACTTAATTGTAATCTGTACTCTTAGATGTCACAATCAAGGGCATCTATTCAAAAGAATTCATACAAGAGTTGCAAATGCCCTCATCTTCTAAGAAGTTGCATTTCTTGGCCATCTTTTGAGAATCAGACCTGGTGCGAACAAGAAAAATGGATTGGAACCCTTCATCATGATTTGAACCAGGTGCATTTGAACAAAAAGTGCTACTAGAACATACAGCCACAACCTTCATTTTATTATTACTTGGATTTATTTCTGTTTCTCTATTAATATGACAATTAAAAACAGCTGAATTCCTTTACTACTTGTGCATTATAGTGATTAATTGATCATGAATTCCAAAGATGTAACAGGCTGCAAACCCCAAAAGAATTGATCATTTCCTATGTAAATATAGAAGGTATGTTACAAGGATTTGATCAAGTCCTTTAGTTAAGCCAGCCCTTGAATCAATTAAGAATAACACCTGGTGTGAACGAACAAAATGAATTGGAACCCTATTGAAAGTATTGCCATTGATGTCAAGAAGGAATTTTCTGTCCAAGATTGTTGTCATTGATGTCAAAGGAATCTTCAATATGAGGTAAAGAATGTAGTGAACATGTTATCATGGCAAGAAGAGTCCACTTAGTTATGATGCCTGATTTGATTATGTGCAACAAGGAACAGATAAGGGGACATAAGTGTGAGACATGGAGCAAAGAAGAAGATATAATACTATATGCTGGCCTAACTCACTTACATGGCAGTACTACACCTTTTTATATGCTGACTGACCTCACTCTTTTCATGTTTGGTGCCCATGTTTATGCATTACAGTCAAATTAATACTTTCAAAGCTGGCTGACTTTACTCATAAAAGTGTTTACAGCATCCAAGTCAAAGATTAGAAATGTGCAATCAAAAGAACTCCAAAAGCAGCGATTTATATGTTATAAGAGGAGCAATTAAAATGAAAAAAGGTAGCAAATAACAAAAGCAACGATTTATAGTTATAAGAGCAGCAATTAAAATGAAAAAATGCAGCAACTAACAAAGGCAGTGATTACATTCTGAAAAGCAGTGTGTAGAGTCTTCAAAGGGAGCGATGGCAATTAAAGAAGGACATGGCTACTTGGAAGGTTCTCACTCTTCAACGAGATGTCTCTATTCATTCAGATATGAGGATATAAAAGAAAAAAGAATTGTGTGAAAAGAAAATAGACATGAGAGTGGAATAAGAAGACATATCATTCAAACTTAAACAGCCTTGTATGAATTAAAAGAATAGCGGATATGTGAGGAAGGCATTTATGATCATCATATGTTGAGGGAGCAAATTCAAGAAAGGGATTTAGTGTAGATTTATGAAGAAACTTGGAACAGATTTGAAAAGGGATTTAGAGCAGATCTATGAAGGAATTTGGATCAAAGTCGTCAACAGGTTTATGCAGATTTAAGCATGAAAATATTATAGATATGAAACTGATTGCATCAAATTCGTAATGAGATTAACATCTCCAAGAAGACCCTTATAAAGGAGAATAATTTGATAATCATTTATTGAAGAAGTTAATTTAGAAGATGGTGCTTCCAAGGAAAAGAGGTTAATACCTCACCTCAAAGAGATTGGTGTCTCTCACTCAGTTGGTGCTCAGTTGTGAGGATTGGTGTTTCCAGTGGGTTGGTGTCTACAAATCCTATAAGTGGGGATTGGTGTCTCTAGTAGTGTTACCCCAAATTTTGAAATTTTTGGTTCCCTTCCTTTTTAAAATTTGAGCTCAGAGCTAAAACCTTTCATTTGGTTTAATCCTTCATTATCAGTCCTTTCGATCCCACTGGATACCCAGTTTGCCCGACTTAATAAGTGTCCTACCTAACTTTCATCCAGCCAAAGTTTAGAAAATCCCTGACTTTAATGACTACGCTAACTCTTGACCATCGGAAAGTTGGGTGGAACCCCGAACTACCTTCCCTCTATAGCAGTTCGGAGTACCGGACCAACCCCTGATCACCAACAATACAACACTTGTCGCACCAACTCCTAGATAGTCAGGAAGTCAGGGTAATAATCAAACCAAGGCTTTACTGAGCAAAGAATAAATTGCCACCAGCCACTGACTCTCTGACTATACCATGTGGCACGTCCTTCAAGGCATAACCTTTTCGAATCTTGAGAAAGTGCAGCTCTTAAATGTCAACCGTAATGAAATAAATTTATTGACATGGCAACACGATTTTACAAATAAAAGGCTATTATCATCTAGCGCCGAAATTAAATGAGCTTAAAAGTCTGACTACAAAGAAAGGTGGTGCAATTCTTGGGCTCAGTCTTTTCCTTAGTGATAACCAAAGAATTTTTCTCAGAATGGGGCTTCCTGCAAATAATGATAAGTGGAATGCAGAACCAATGCTCGTCGTACAACCTGATCTGAATTGGCCTCAGGTAGAAGAGATTGACATTATCTCTCAGCTATGCTCAATCGCATGGAAGGACAAAACCAGCTATGCTGAATATCTTAGGGTGACTTTTGCCCTGGAAGAAGAGAAGAGGGCGCATAACTCTACAACCTTTTTTATGGAAATACAGTTGGACATGGATAGAGGCCCTGCACCCAGGGCAATTTTAATGTTTTCCTGTTTTATCATGCATGGAATCTTTTTGTAATTAGTAGTAGTAACAATAAATTTTGAGTGCTAAAATTGTTTCCATTCCAAGTTCCTTTCTTGATACCAGACGCTTTCAAAAATCATTATTTGAAAATGAACAGTCCTGTTTTTGTACATATAGGCTTTTTGAAAGGCTAGTAAGGGGAAGGGGAAAGGAAGAATATAGCCCTGAAAAGAAACTCTGGGATATAGCCATTTTTGGTAGTAAGATATATCAAACTGTGTGTCGTTCTATTTTGACCACCTCTTAAAACAGAAATACATATTTCAAAACTATGCATTTGTTATATTCCTTCTGGACTGTGAATTAAACTTTGAGTTATGACAGTTATTCTCGTGGTGCTTTTCTGTCTAATTTGGTTATAAATGTGTTTACCTTGTAAACTTTGGGTTCCAAAGTGCTTATTTACATGGGATTAAATTGTCAAATCTTTTTCTATTTCATGTGCTATATTAATGGAATGACCTTTGAGTCATTTTATCTTTCCTTTTATCATGTCTATGAATCCCATTCGCACATGAAGCATGTTTATGCTCAGATGTTAGTTAACCTTTTATGATTTCTGGTTAAAAACATACCCCAAAACCCCACATTACCTCATAAGGAGTTGTACCTCTAAAATTCAGAGGAAAGTTGTTGACCTAATGGCGATTTCTCCAACAATCAATTCTTCAATTTTGCTTTAATTTTGGGCATAAGGAGATCTGTAGAGACTATTTCAAAAAGGCAAATTATACAACCAATAGGTTTTTGGCGACTCCACTAGGGAATAGGAAAGACCAATGCACTTTCATGTTTCAAATATCTAATGGAGCTTTCCCTAAAGTGAAGGCTAGCGACTCTGTTTGATTAAAAGAACTCAAAAAGAAGGTTCAGTACCGAGCCCAGCAAGAAAATCAACCCCAATCTAGAAGACGGCCTATACCTACCTTCCAAGAAATATTAGCTAAAGATGATAAAGTGCTCTATTCATTTTTTAATGCCTTCAAAGAAAGTATTTGTGAAGCTAAAAGGAAGAAGTTATATTCATATGATGATCACAAATTTAAACTGTTGTTGAGAAGTATGCATGACAGATTCTATTTACTCATTGACCTAGAACAAAAGAATCAACAACTGCAAACCTCAGTAGCAAGATTGAAATTGTTAAAAGAAGAACCAAAAAGTGAAGAGCCGGTATCTTATAACTTTTATGTTCTTGGTGAACAAAATTTTGTGGCGACCTCAAGTGAGTCAAATAATTTACGAGTACCATGGAATAACATTAATCAGCAGCAAGGAAGAATTTTGCACCAAGCTGAAGATAAAGAGCCAGAACCTTTCTTGACATGCATGCAAATGGAACAGATTGAGTAGCAACTTATTTCTTCTAGAGAAGTATTAACAAAGGAACATAAGGTTGTCTATCTCCCAAATTGGTATCTTAAAGGTTCAAGTGATCGCTTGAGGTGCAGAATTGAAGACAAATGGTCACATCACAGAAGTGGGAATTGATGCATTTGTCAGTCATTTAGGCAATGAAAAGGAAGGTACGAATCATACTATGGATGTGCCCTCACTTTCTTCTAATTTGGAAACTTTCACTTTTGAGATTGAGGAAGGGGATTAGGAAAGAGGAAATATTTCTAACAAAGCCGTTAAGGACCTTTTTAATCATGACCCAAAAGTGGAAGCTTTTGTTTTTTATGACACCAATCTCAGACCCAACCAGTTTGAAAGGAGAATCGGAAGTCTAATGAGTGTAGACAAAGTCAATTAACCAGATTCTTCCATAACACAGCCTGAATCTTCATCACTCAAATTCCTTGACCAAGAAGGCAAGAAAAAGGAGGCACAAGAAGAAGTGATGAGTTTGTTCACCCTTGAGAATCCTTTCCCTAAGAAACAAACCGTGTAGATTCAAAATGCCCCATTTCAGCTTCTTATTGTGTCCAATTCGATGGTGGTTCTCGGTTGGGAGCCTGCTTGGCTTCACCGACGGACTCGGTGTGTTGGTTGCTCGGTTGAGGAGTTCGGTGCTCGGTTACCGATTGGGTCTCGGTGATATGTTACTGAATGGTTCTGGTGCTCAGTGCTCTTGCTGACCGACTTGCTTGTTTGGATGAATCGGCTTGGCTGACTGGTGCATTTAATTTGGGTCGCGCTCCTCGAGTTATAGATTGACTGTTGGACGTGTGGGGACCTAAATTTGGCATGTTGCATTCATCTATGTGGATCTAATGACCGTTTGAAGGCCGACATTAAAAAATATATTTTATAAAGACTACGTTGACAGCCGATTGATGTTTTGTAGTTAATTATTGTTGTAAAGCTGACTTGTGGCTGAGTAGTATATAAGGAAGGTATGCGTAGTGTTTAGGAAAGGGAAAAGGTATTAGCATCGGATACTCTGATCTGAAAGAATAATTCAATTAGTTATTCTAAGGGTAGCAAAGCTACTATTGTTTTGGAACAAGGAGATTGCTTGGAGGCTTGCGAGCTCCAGTTTAGATCTGCCTTTGTAGTCCAACTAGTTGTTGTTTTTGGTACAGATCTGGACTAGCTAGGGAGAGTTGGATCATTGTTGATCTTGTGTATTTTCTAATGTAATTGGCCATAACCGAGAAGGCCTTACAGCTCGGCATGTTTCTTGTAAGCTCGGTTATTGATGAATAAAAGTTAAATCTTCTATCAGAGATTGGTGTGTGTTCATGTTTTCCGTTGTGTGACTTTCTTCGATGAATGTTTGGACATCTCCTATGGGGATTCTCTGACCATGACTGGGTCAGGTGGTATCAGAGCAAAGGTCGATCTTGTTGGGGAGAAGTTGTCCTTGTTGACCCGAAGCTTGATTGGGTTGATTCGTGCGAAAGTTGAGTTTCCTTCAAAGATCTGTGTCCCTGGACTTGTGAAGTCCTGTCTGATTGTTTGTGCAAGGTAGCAAGTTGTGATCTGACTTGCAGACAGTTCGGAGGTTGTCACAAGGTGGTCAGCTTAGGATTTGTTGCAGAGGGTTTTCGAAAATCCTTGGAGATGCCTTCGAGAAGATTGGACCCTAGGACGATTGAAGATCTTTATGATGCTGTGTAAACAAGGATAGCAGAGAAATTGAAATCAGATGTCAAATCTGAGATGATGTCAATGAAAAATGATATGTTCACCGAGATTATGTGGGCTATTGATGATATATCGAGGAATCTTGGAACTGATGATGGTTATGAGTAAGTTGTTGAAGACTTTGAAGTTGTTGGATCTAGTGGTGATGAGAGAGTTGACCGGATGGATAGATCTGGTGGAGATAGAACTGATCGGTTGCAAAGACCTAGAGCTCGATTGAGTACATCTTACTGAATGGAAGTTTCTAATTTCTTATGTACATTGAAACCCGAGGACCTGATTGATTGGATCAGTGAGTTAGAAGATTACTTTGAGCTAGAAGACATTGGAGACCCTCTTAGAGTGAGGTTGGCACAGACAAAATTGAAAGGACATGCTGCATTATGGTGGAAAGAATTGCAGAGAGACGGAGAGGAAAAAGGTGAAATGAAGATCAATCGGTGGAGGTTGATGGTGGCAAAATTGAAAGCTAAGTTCATCCTTGTCGACTATGAACTTCAATTGTTAAAGAAATTGCAAAATCTGAAACAGAAGGAAATGACTGTGGAAGATTATACCGAGGAATTTTATAAGTTAACAATTCGGTCTAGGCATAGAGAATGTTCTAAAGAAAAGGTGGCAAGGTATGTTAATGATTTGAAATTCAATATCCAAGATGAGATTGGTATGTTGAAGATTGGTTCAGTAGAAGATGCTTATCAATATGCCCTGAAGGCAGAAGAGAAGCTGAAGAGAAATCATGGTAATTTTTGAGGGGAGGAAAAGCAAGAACAATTAGTGAAAGACAAACCAAAAGTTGAAGATGGACCAAACCCTGTTGAACCAAGGAGAAGAACAAGCAGAGATGGATTCAAGGGTACTTGTTATAATTGTGGTGAAGGACATCGATCATTTGAATGTTCCCATGTAGATAAGAAGCTCGGTAATAGCAAGAATGCTATGGTGAATGAGAACATATAGAATGAACCCAAGGTGGAGTTAGAAAACTTGTTGGTTCAAAGAACATTGCTCAGTACTAAGGTGGAACCTTGTCAGAGGAGGACTTTGTTCAAAACTCAGTGCAAGTCAAGAGGTAAACTTTGCAATGTGATTGTGGACAGTGGAAGTACTGATAACCTTGTTGCTGAAGAGATGGTTCAAAAACTTGGTTTGAAGAGGATGAGACATCCTTATCCTTGTAAGATTAGTTGGGTACAAGATGAATATGCTTTAGAGGTAAGGGAGCAGTGTTTTGTTGATTTTCGGATTGGACGGTATGTTGATCAAGTGTTATGTGATATTGTAGACATGAGTTCTTGTCACATATTACTTGGTAGACCTTGGCGATATGATTGTAAGGTTGTACATGATTGTGTCAAGAATGTATTTACTGTTAAGAGGTATCGCAGAAAATTTTCCCTGATGCCTTTGCAGGATACAACACTCGATAAGAGGAACCTGAGTTTCGGTAGGAAGAGTGAATTAAAGGATTCGAAAAGGATTTGATCAGAATCAAAGACAAACCTGTAGCATACCGAGAAAGGATTTGAAAAGACAAAGAAAACAGAAGTGGAACCGAGGAAAATGTGTTGTGAACTCGGAGGACATGTATATCAAGAACCAATTAAGGATTTATGTGTTGAATCCTGAAAGATGTTTGTTGAGCTACTGAGAACATCTTTTCGCACCTAGAGTGTCTGATGCAGGAGCATCTTGAGGTAGTTGGCAATCCTGTATCAACCAAAAATATGTTTGTGTTTGGTTTTGGATTTATGTTGTATCTCGGTTGGAGACCTGAGATTCTCAATCTCTTTGTGTTAGTTTTCGGTTGTAAGCTTGTTTGGCTTCACCGATGGAACTCAGTGGTTGGTAGTCACTTCGGTGGTGGTTCTTGGTTGGGAGTCTGCTTGGCTTTACCGACGAACTCGGTAACTCAGTGTGTTGGTTGCTCGGTTGAGGAGTTCGGTGCTCAGTTACCGATTGGGTCTCGGTGATATGTTACCGAATGGTTATGGTGCTCGGTGCTCTTGTTGACCGACTTGCTTGTTTGGATGAATCGGCTTGGCCGATTGGTGCATTTAATTTGGGTCGCGCTCCTCGAGTTATGGATTGACTGTTGGACATGTGGGGACCTAAATCTAGCGTGTTGCATTCTTCTATGTGGATCTGATGACTGTTTGAAGGCCAACATTAAGAAATATATTTTATAAAGGCTATGTTGAGAGCCAACTAATGGTTTGTAGTTAATTATTGTTGTAAAGTCGACTTGTGGCTGAGTAGTATATAAGGAAGGTGTGGATAGTGTTTAGGAAAGGGAAAAGGTAGTAGCAGAGGATACTCTAATCTGAAAGAATAATTCAGTCAATTATTCTAAGGGTAGCAGAGCTAAAATTGTTTTGGAACAAGGAGATTTCTTGGAGGCTTGCGAGCTCAAGTTTAGATCTGCCTTTGTAGTCCAACCAGTTGTTGTTTTTGGTTTAGATCTGGACTAGCTAGGGAGAATTGGATCATTGTTGATCTTGTGTATTTTATGATGTAATTGGCCATAATCGGGAAGGCCTTACAACCCGGCATGTTGCTTGTAAGCTCGGTTATTGATGAACAAAAGTTGAATTTTCTGTTAGAGATTGTTGTGTGTTCATGTTTTCCATTGTGTGACTTTGTTCACTGCATGTTTGGACATCTCCTATGGGGATTCTCCGACCATGACTGCATCACTTACAAAGGTCATGCATGAGGTCAAGAAGTTGACCCATTACAATTTAGAAGTTTACAAAGAGAAATGGCTATTTGGAAATGTGTGTATTTATATATCATTTTGCCTTTCCTTCAGTCTGAGATTTGGCATCAACTATGTCACCTGGTGGTTGGCCTTAGCCACACCTTGCAACCACAATCCCTTGTTTCGCAAAGGCTCATACTTCTCACAGCATGTTAAGAATTTCACATGAGCAGCCTGAAGTATTTCTAGCTTCTTGCCCTAGTTGCCTATAAATAAAATTTTGGGTGTGCTATAGGTTTTAGGAAATTTTGGTCCGTAAGTTGTTGGCTCGTGCCCAGTTCCCCTCCACCCTTTTGCACGCAACTCCCTATTTTTTGCTACTCCTTGACTCTGTTGCCCAATGTACAAGGCATTAGTCTTTGTTCATAGTTCTGGGATTCTCTTCGTCCTTTTAGTCCTCGTCCCCAATCAAAGCTTGTTGTTACCCCAAATTTTAAATTTTTGGTCCCCTTCCTTTTTAAAATTTGAGCTCAAAGCTAAAGCCTTTCATTTGGTTTAATCCTTCATTGTCATTCCTTTTTATCCCACTTGATACCCCATTTGCCCGACTTACTAAGTGTCTTACCTAACTTTCATCCAGCTGAAGTTTAAAAAATCCACGACTTTCCCAACTACGCTAACTCTTGTCCATCAGAAAGTTGGGTGGATCCCCAACTACCTTACCTCTATAGCAGTTCAAATTACCGAACCATCCCCCGATCACCGACAATACAACACTCGCCGCACCAACTCATAGACAGTCGAAAAGTCGGGGTAATAATCAAACCCAAGCTTTGCTGATCAAAGAATAAATTCTTGCCACCCACCAACTCTCTGACTATACCATGTGGCATGTCCTTCAAGGCATAATCTTTTCAAATCGTGAGAAAGTCCAGCTCTTAAATGTCAAGCATAATGAAATAAATTTACTGAGGTGGCAACATGATTTTACAAATAAAAGGCTATTATCATTTGCCACAGAAATTAAATGAGCTTAAAAGTATGACTACAAAGAAAAGTGGTGGCATTTTTGGGCTCAGTCTTTTCATTAGCGATAACCAAAGAATTTTTCTCAGAATGGTACTTCCTGCAAATAATGAGATGTGGAAGGAAGAACCAATGCCCATCGTACAACCTGATTTGAATTGGGCTCGGGTAGAACAAACTGACATTATCTCTCAACTACACTCAGTCGCGTGGAAGGAGAAAACCAGCCATGCTGAATAACGCAAGGTGACAACCTTTTTATGGAAATACAGCTAGACACGGATAGAGGCCCTACACCCTTTTCTTATTTTATCATGCATGGAATCCTTTAGTAATTAGTGGTAGTAATAGTAAATTTTGAGTGTTAAAACTATTTCTATTCCAAGTTCCTTTCTTGATACCGGTCACTTTCAAAGACCGTTATTTGAAAATGGACGGTCTCGTTTTTGTATATATAGACTTTTTGAAAGGCTGGTAAGGGGAAGGCGGACGGAAGAATATATCCCTAAAAAGAAACTTTGGGATATAGTCATTTTCGGTAGTAAGATATATTGAACTTTGTGTCATTCTATTTTGAGAATCTTTTAAAACAGAAATACATATTTCAAAACTATGTGTTTGTTATATTCCTTCTAGACTGTGAATTAAACTTTGAGTTATGACAGTTATTCTCATGGTGTTTTTCTGTCTAATTTGGTTATAAATGTGTTTACCTTAGAAACTTTGGGTTCTGGAGTACTTCTTTACTTGGGGTTAAATTGTCAAATCGTTTTCTATTTCATGCGCTATATTAATGTTATAAACTTTGTGTCATTTTATCTTTCCTTTTATCCTATCAGCAAATACCATTCGCACTCGAAGCATGTCTATGCTCAAATGTTAGTTAGCCTTTTCTACTTTCTACTTAAAAGCATACCCCAAAACCCCAAATTAGATCATAGGGGGCATTTGTACCTCTAAAATTCAGAGGAAAGTTGTCGACCTAATGTCAATTTCTCCAATTGACAGTTCTTCAATGTCTTAAATTTTGGGCATAAGGAGTTTTGTAGAGACTGATTCAGAAAGGCAAATTTTACAACCAACAAGTAATAGTAGGTTGGTGCCTACTGTTGATGTTTTGTAGCTTCAGTCGGATAAACACTATGAGTCAATACTAGTGAAGATATGTATATATATATTTAGTATATATGAGATTTATATATATACTTAAATATATATATATATATATATAAATATTATTATAATGTAAATATTAGAGAAATTAATATAATACTCAAAAAATTATATATATATATATATATATATATATATATATATAATTATAATTGTCATAATATTAATTACATAATAATGAAGGGACATGTCTCTTCTTGGCTCATTCTCAATATAAATGCAAGAGATTGTTGCATTTGGAAAACACACACTATACAAGCAGTGATATTACATTTGCAACAATCCTAAACACCTTAACATAGTATCAGAGCCAAGCTGCAAATGGAAGAGAGTAGTTTGTTGATGGTGAATGTGTGGCTGTCTCAGAAAATACAGTCTCAATACGGGGACCATATCTCACAAATACACCGTTGGATTTTTCGGCATTTTGGATATGTTAGTGATAAACAAATTTTGAAGAATCTCACCAGAGCGATTGGCGAAAAAGTGTCGGGTTCAAAAGTTATGACCGACTGTGTACGGGTCTATGTGAAATCTGGTGAGTGAAGTTGTGTAGCAGATTTTTGTCCAAACCAAGTGCAAAGAATAAGGTCAAGTGAATTGTAGCAGATTTGTTAACAAGCAAACATCAGCGATTATATATTGGCAACTGTCATTTCTGAACGTGGTGATTCATTAAAGACATAATTTACACTGATATTTTGAATAAAGTTACTTGATTGAAGAAAAAAAGAAAAAAGCATTGTTTAGTAAGAGGTTGAGGACGATGAATTTGCTAAGTATACACAGTGATTTCCACAAAGATTAGTTAGACCTTGTAGTGGCTTTCATTAAAGAGATATTAATTTGTTATGATCATGGTCAAGCTTTAACAAAGAAGCACGAATTCAAAGAAGGGTGTCTCTTTCTAGAAAGCAAGCATTAATTGTAGAGTGTCACCTCTCTTGGAGCAATCAAGTCATTTCACAAGAAGACATAAGCATTGTTCAACAATATAAGAGTGGGAATTTTACATTGTGGGGGGAATAATAACCAATGTTACATTCCTACTTGAACCATCCTTAGTGGGGAGATGATTCAAAGGGGAGATGTCTTTCAAATAATCTAAGAAGGTGTTTTCTGATTTGATGTATATGGACCTTCATTGAAGCAACTTGTATCAAGGATGTTGATGTGCAGATAAAGATTTAATATCCTTGAGTATGACTTTATCTACTCATTGTAATCTCTCTCTTAATTCTATTTCTATATGTACTATAAGAGCTATTTGCCTTGATCCTTTTTGGGGATGCCCTTGCAGAAAAAAGAAGATAGATATCAGATTCAGATGGAGTCTGACTCTTCCAAGGTAACTTTGGACAAGGAGCTCAAAAGATTGATATCAAACTCAGAGGGAGTCTAATAGTTCATCTTAAGCAATCTTGGTTGAAAAGATCAACAGATTGATATTTACTCGAGTTCTTCTCTGTGAGAGAAGTTCGAGGTGAAATCCCTTGTTTCCACCCTCTGCGTTGAGGCATGATGGATGTCATGTGTGTGACTCCATGTTTTTTTTAATAGGTCTACCTCTTGTGTACATCATGAGGAAGTGACGACTTCCAAATGATTATCACTTGTATTTGCAAAAGTTATTGAAAGGTGACGATCTTACAATAACTTAATCTTCCATTATGATGGACATCCTATGATGTCTAAGCAGATCATGATAGATGATAACTTGCATGGTGGATTAAGTTCCTTAAACAAACCATCGCCTTCTATTGTGATGGACATCTTATGATGTCTAAGCAGATCATGATAGATGATAACTTGCATGGTGGATTAACTTCCTTAAACAAACCATGGCCTTCTATTAAGATAGACATCTTATGATGGCTGAAACAAATCATGATAAATGATATCTTGCATGGTGGATTAAGTTCCTTAATAAACAAACCATGGCCTTCTATTGTGATAGACATATTATGATCGTTGAAACAGATCATGATAGATGATGAATGTCCCTATGGTAAGTATTATTGAGGATACATGTGCACATTACCTATGGACATTTTTTAGTACTTGGTGAGTATCATGCGACTTGATATTCTGAGGCCAACACTCCGTATATCATGAGATAATATCTTTATAAATTTTCGAGTAATAAATATCATGCGACTTGATATTCCTAGTCAGATCATATCTCTGATCTCACAGTAAATGATATTTTTTGATCCTAATCATGTGTTTAATCTTCCCTGGCTAAGAGGGAGTGTTGATGTTTTGTAGCTTCAGTCGAATAAACACTATGAGTCAATACTAGTGAAGATATGTATATATATATTTAGTATATATGAGATTATATATACTTATATATATATATATAATATATATATATATATATATATATTATTATTATGTAAATATTAGAGAAATTATATTACTCGAGAGATATTATATATATATAATCATAATTGCCATTATATTAATTACATAATAATGAATAGACATGTCCCATGAAGGGACATGTCTCTTCTTGGTTCATTCTCAATATAAATGCAAGAGATTGTTGCATTTGGAAAACACATACTATACAGACAATGCTATTACATTTGCAATGATCCTAAACACCTTAACACCTACAAAGTTTTTTGGAGAAATTTATATAAGCAATATATTCCAAAGGTTTTCTCTTAAAAGGGTTTCTAAAATAATCTGTTCATATTATATTTTATTGAATAAATTTACAAAGAGCCAAAGGCTCATATATACAAAACCAGAGTTACAATAATTAGCAACTATCTAAAGATAGACTGCAAAAGAATCGCAGCAGGAAAGAGCATTAAAAAAATGGAATCTACCTAATATTAGAAACATTCTAATACCCTCCCATAATGCTCAATCTGTCAATAACACCAATAGCCTCCCTGAATTTTACAAATTTATCAGAACCGAGAGACTTGGTGAAGATATCAGCGGACTGCTCTAAGGTAGGAACATACAGCAACTGAATAGATTCGTCTTCAACCAGCTGATGAATGTAATGACAATGTGTGTCGACATGCTTGGTTCGTTCATGGAAGACCGGATTCTTGGCCAGTTTGAGCACTCCTTGATTATCACAGAATAGAGGAGTCGGTCCTGACTGTGGAACATGCATATCTGCAAACATCCGCCGAAGCCAAACTGCCTCACAAGCTGCTTTAACTGCTCCTCGATACTTTGCTTCGGTGGACAACAGAGCCACTGCCTGTTGTTTCTTACTCATCCATGTGACAGCACCGGACCCCAAATTGAACACATATCCAATGGTAGACTTACGATCGTCAACAGAACCGGCCCAGTCTGAATCTGTGTAGCCACATAGTGTAAGATCAAAACTCTGAGTGTACAGAAGACCATAATCAAGAGTACCACTAACATAGCGTAGGACATGCTTTGCAGCTGTCCAATGATTAGTCTTGGGCGCTGTCATAAAGCGGGATATGTAGCTTACCGCAAAACTAATGTCAGGTCTGGTGGCAGTAAGAAAAATGAGGTTGCCCACTAGTTGTCTAAACAAAAATTCATCCACAATAGATGAATCGGACTGAGCTGATAATTTGAGCCCGGGTTCCATAGGAGTGGGAGCAGGTTTGCAATCCTGCATTCTGAACTTGTCCACAAGACTTCTAGCATACTTGGACTGAGAAAGAAAGATGTTGTGCTTAGTCTGCCAAACCTCAACTCCGAGACAATAGTGCAAGAGTCCCAAATCTGTTATATCAAAAGTGCGACACAAATCCTATTTGATTTCAGTGATCAAATGTGTTGAACTTCCAGTGATGATCAAATCATCTACATAGACAACTATAAACAATACATCATCACCTACATGTTTGATATACAGGTTTGAATCCGATGGACTCCTCTGAAAACCATGATCGGTTAGGTATTTATCAATTTTCATGTACCAAGCCGAGGAGCTTGTTTTAGACCATAGAGAGCTTTGACAAGTTTACAGACTTTGTATTCCTGACCAGCAACCTTAAATCCAGAAGGTTGCGTCATGTAGACCTCTTCCTGTAAGTCACCATTCAAAAAAGCACTCTTAACATCCATCTGATGAACTTTCCAACCAAACTGAGCTGCTAAGGCAAGAACAAGCGGTATGGTACTCATTTTAGCTGTGGGAGAAAAAGTCTCCTCATAGTCAATACCTTCCCTTTGTGAGAACCCTCGAGCAACAAGATAAGCCTTATACTTGTCTAAGGTTCCATCAGCTTTGTATTTTACCTTGTATACCCATTTGCAGCTAACGGGCTTCTTCCCTGCAGAAAGATCAAAAAGGACCCAAGTGTGATTTTTCTGAATACTCTGAAATTCAGCTTCCATAGCCTATTCCCACTCAGGGATACTTTTAGCCTCGGAATAAGTCTGGGGCTCATAAACACAATGAATGTTAGCAATAAGAGCAAAATTAACTGTAGGTTGTTGTTTGCTCTTATTTCTAGAAACTCTACTTTCGATGAGCTCATCATCACTGAGATCACTAATAGTTTTAACCCACCATTTGGGCCGAAGAGTAGAAGAGCCAATCTTTGGAGGAGCTGGAGGAGGTTCAAGGGCAGCAACAGGGACAGGGAGAGGATCATGTTCGGGGACCTCTACGGGATCAGCATCAGGTGCCCCAGGGCAAGCATTATCTGTATCATCCCTCCCATCAGGTGGTGCTAAAGGAAGAGGAACACTGTGAGGCTGTTCCTCAAAACACTGCTCAAAAGAAGACATAAAAAGTCCTCGAGTTTCATCAAAAACATCACGACTAAAGATAAGATGATCAGTGTCGATATCTATCAATCTATAGGCCTTATGGTTGTCACTGTACCCTGTCATCATGAGTCTTTGACTTTTGGAATCTAATTTGGAGCGTTTAGCATCACGAATCCAAACATAGGCAAGAGAGCCAAAAATCTTCAGGTGGCTGATCTTGGGCTTACGACCAGACCACAGCTCTTCTGGAGTTTTGTTCTTGACAGCTTGAGTAGGGGAACGATTAAGAAGCTAAACAGCAGTAAACACTGCTTCTGCCCAATACTTATTAGGAACACTCCTGTGTTGTAACATAGAACGAGCCATCTCAACAATCGTACAATTGCGACGCTCAACAACATTGTTTTGCTGAGGAGTGTAGGGTGTGGTGAACTGACGTTTGATGCCATGTTCAGCACAAAAATCGGAGAATGTAGTAGAACAAAATTCCCCTCTATTATCTGTTCTAAGAGAAATGATACTGCAGCCAAACTCGTTTTCAACCAATGACTTAAAGTTTTGAAATGTACTAAAAGCATTTGTTTTTTGTTTAAGAAAGTACACCCACATCTTTCTACTAAAATCATCAACAATAAGCAAAAAATATTTGCAACCAGTAACTAAAGGTGTATTCATAGGACCACAAATATCAGCATGAAGTAATTGAAGTACTTGAGATGCACGCCAAGAATCTCCATCTTTGAAGGGAGTCAGATGTTGTTTTCCAGCTTGACAAGCGTCACATACTCCAAGACACTGCGTCTGAATCGGAGGTAGGCCAGAAACAAGTTCCTCCCGGGACAGCTTAGAGAGATACTGGATGTTGAGATGTCCATATTGTTGATGCCACAAAGTACTGAGAGATAAATCATGAGCTGCCATAGCTATTTCAGGAGAATCACCAGTGTCAGTAAGCCGATATAGGCCATGATCCTCTAGACCAGTAGCAACAGTAAGACGATTTGCTCAATCAATAATGGAATATTTGTGGGCACTGAACACCACATCCAACTGAGGAAAATTTCTCATGATCTGACCCACAAAGAGCAGATTGAGTGCCATACCAAGAACGTAGCATACATTGAGAAAGATGAGCTGACACCCACCAAACTGTATCTGAACATTTCCTCTGCCAATAATTTTGAACTCCTCTCCTCCGCCAAACACAACTGAATCACTGTAGGGATAGAAGTTTGTAAACCAGTCACGCCGATGAGAAAAATGATGTGAAGCACCAAAGTCAATATACCAAGCAAATGACTGGGCTAAATCAGAAGGGCTTTTAGCCATAAAAGCATAGAAAGCAAACTCCTATTTCTCAGAATGTTCAGCGACATTGGCCTGTTGATTTGACCCTCCCAACTTCTTTTGTTTGGAAGCGAGTCGCTGACGGCAATCTTTCTTCATGTGGCCATACTTATGACAGTAATGACACTGAACACTCTTCTATTGAGAACTGCCTGAGGATTGATGTGAACTGCCCTGTTGTGATGACTGAGAAGGCTGAAATCTAGTTGCAAAGGCTTGTTCTGACGAGGATGAGGAAGCACGGCTACCAAACTGCTGCTCCCAGTGATCCTGCTGTAGAAGTTTGGTGCACAACTCTGGGAATTTCAGATCAACATTAGTTGAGGTAATGTTGAGAGTCTCTATGAAATGCTCATAAGATGTTGGTAGACTTTTCAGGGTAATAACTACCATATCTTCTTCCTCCATCTTCTGACCGATGGCTTCAAGCTGATCACGAATGTCCTTAATCTTTGTGAGATGCTCCTGTAAGGACATACGTTCATCCATCATGATGGAGAACAACTGGTTCTTTAGAAAGAACGCACGACTCTTGTCGGATGTTTCATGCAGCTCCTTCAAATATTTCCAGATGTCTGCAACCGACTTGCCAGAGGGAATCTGAGGCAACTGATCATCGGTGACAGAGAGCTTGAGAAGCATAACAGCTTCTTGATTCCGATAATCGAACTTATCCTGATCTGCTTGGACGGAGGTCAGACGAGACTCTGTGCCTAGAACAAGCGCATCCAGACGACGGTACTCGAAGATGGTCAACATTCGCTGCTTCCAAGTGTTATTATTGCTGCCATTAAACCATTGACTATTTTCCAGCATCAAGTTGGTCAAAGATGCCATTTCCAAGAACACAGAAAGATTAAAAAAAAAACTAAATAGTGTTAAGCAGAATCAGGTACAGTCTTCAAGGATGAAGTTTAACAGGCACAAATTTCAAGGCAAATTTCTAGCCGACCCAAAAAAATCCGACAAGTACCCAAAAAAGCTAACAAAAAACCCAGAAGGAATCTGAAGTCAGGTTTCAAATCCACTTGCTCGAAAATTGAGGCACGGAAAATGAGGTACCTAGAAAAAACTAACGAAGACCCATATAAGATCTCGAAAAAGCCACCAAGAATATGTATTCAAAAAAAAATCTGATCCCGAAAATTAGGGTTTCGCAGTAAAAACGACTTTGGTTTGAAGACAAAAAAAACGTGGTTGAAAACCATAAACAACCTCCAGTAACCACGAACAGAGAGCAAACGCGAGCCAGTATTCACTCGTGTTTGTAAAAAAACACGAAAGGCATGCAGAAAAATCCCGTCTGTAAGGAGCAACGACCACGAAAATGGTGATCCAAACCTTGGAAATCGCAAAAAAAAAATGGCTTTCGAAAATGAAGAAATCGCAGACAAGAAGCCGTTTGAACTAACCACGAATTGCAGATGAAGAAGCAACTTGAACAAAGGCTTACAATTCTTTCTTGGAAAAAACTTTATGCACCCAAGAGAAAAAAACAAGTTTGTTTTTCAAAAAACTAAAAAAATTCAATTGAATTTTTTTGAAAAACAAGACTTTGTATTTCTACTCTGATACCATAAAATAATTTGTTCATATTATTTTGTATTGAATAAATTTACAGAGAGCCAGAGGTTCATATATACAAAACCAGAGTTACAATAATTAGCAACTATCTAAAGATAGACTGCAAAAGAATCGCAGTAGGAAAGAGCATTAAAAAAATGGAATCTACCTAATATTAGAAACATTCTAATAGTTTCCACGTAAATCTTGTGTTCTTGTCTCACATAATTGTTAGATTTTGTGTGATTGATATTGTTATGGATGTTGAGTTTTGAAAAAAGTAAAAGATTGTCTTATACAGATTCGCCCACCCCTACCCTCACCCCCACCCCCAATAGAATCTTGTACCAAAGTTATTGGAAAACACCACCCCCAATATACATAGTGATAACTAATACGGATATGGCGTCGATACGACACAACATGAAAAACGTATCCGTGCATAACCAAAAAAATTGCCCTTTTTTACTCGTGCCAAATTCACCGGAATTCAACCTCTTAAAAAAATGAGGTGAATTTGGAAAATCTACAATTAACTGTAAACTTATCCCAAAAATTCAAGATTGTTTTGTTATAAACAGATCCTCTCCGTGAATTCTCATTACATGATTTTGGCGAGTTCTCTCTAGCATGTGCAATATTTGGGGTTTCTACGTGTTTCATTTCCAAAGGCTTTGGCTTCCAAAGATGTTTCATTGTTTGGCGTGGGCTCCAACCTTCTACAATTTTTATTTCTCTATTTTTCCTCTACATGCCTCATTTCCTCCACTCGCCTCCAATTCCAGCTATTGCCACTTACAGGTATGTTTGAAAATTTTAGATATAAAGTTAGAATAGGAAAAATTAAATATAAAGTTAAATATTTTGCTATTAAAAGTTAAATTTATATTTTCATTTATTTGTGGCTTTTCATTTTGTTATAAAAAATAATAATGTTTAAATAAATTTTATAATTTTGATGAACTTTAATAGTTATATATAATATATTAATTCTTTTTTCCTAAGTTGCAGGTACGGCAGGTTTGCCTCACCGTTTCCAGAAATGATACGTACTGGAAACTGGTACGCTCAAAAAACTTTTTGCATTCGTCTAGGATTCAATTTTTATGAGTCTGAACCGTTTCTCACAAACTTCGGCCTTATTCCGATGAATCTGAGGTGAATCGGAAGTTTCCAAAACAAATCCGAAGTGTTCAGCCGTTTTTAGAAACGCTTTTCTTCTGTTTTTTGCAGTCACGAAAAAGAAACCTTCTAAAAACGTTTTTCCTCCGTTTTTTGCAGTCACGAAAAAAAACCTTCTA
This sequence comes from Chamaecyparis obtusa, assembly GCA_027943335.1. NCBI lineage: Eukaryota > Viridiplantae > Streptophyta > Pinopsida > Cupressales > Cupressaceae > Chamaecyparis > Chamaecyparis obtusa. The sequence goes on from BSBK01004129.1 coordinate 483,157, forward strand.
ATTTTTCGTGACAATTTGCACAATAAAATGGCGAACATCCAAGACTAAGAACACCACATTTTCGTCGGAGCATTTACAGAGAGATTTGGCAGGAGGTGGCATACACAGGTGAACGCACGGTGATTTTTTTCAGCATACCCAGGCGCACAGTATTGTTTTTTTATTTCTGAAGAATGAATAATATCGATGTTATTAAAAGTTAAAACCTTAATTAATAGTTTTAAATTTTTATTATTTTATGGCAGCCTGCAGGAATAGAAGCACACGGTATTGTTTTTCATTTTCGAACAATGAATAATATTAATGTTATAAAAAGTTAAAATCTTTATTAATAATTTTAATAAATTATGGCGGCCTGCAGAATAGAGGCACACGCTATTGTTAAGTTAGATTCTTTATTAATAATTTTAATATATTATCGCAGGAATAGAGGAATGCATCGCAGGATTATTTTTTAGCACTGAATAGTCTTAATTAACAGTTATGACTTTTATATCCTCTTTCAAATTATTATTATTATAATTCAGTAATACACGTTTTATTTTCTCTGATGTTTTCTAAAATTTAATTATAATATAATCATTATTATTTAATATGTATTTTCAAATTTTTATTTCTTGTTTTATACTTATTAAATTATTATTAATATAATATTTGTAAACTGTTATTAACATTTATCATTTATGAATTTTACTTATGGTTTTAGTTTATAATTTTAATCAAATTTTATATTAATTTAATAATATACTTACCAAAAAAAAAAAAAAATCAAAAACCTTTTTGCTCTGCTCTGCACTTGCGAGTTTGGTTTGTTAGCAGCAGCATCTTCTTTTTACATTGCAGGCCTTCAAAATTTGCAGATCTGGAGCAGCGCATTGAGCTTGTACAGAGAGTGGCAGGGTTGAGGAGACCATCACAATTGTGGCGTCTTTCATTTTGTTTGCAGACAGTCATTAGAAGACATCCAAGACCAGCCAAGCACCTCCGGTTTCACCTTTGACACCATCAAGCATCACTCTCAGAACACTGTTCCGGTTTACGCGACTTCAATTTATGCGACTGTTCTAATAATTTATGCGACTTCAATTTAGGCAGATCCGAATTTGGAGGGAGGGCAGAACTTGTTTAGTGGAGCAGGCCTGAGCATTAGCTGAGGCTATAGCAGATCTGATATATCTAAGAAGGGCAGTCCCGACACTTTTAGAAAACAGCGAAATACAAGTGCAGTGCTGCGAATCTGACATTAGAGGACCAAGCAATTTTCGAATTGGCAAAGGAGGCCAGAATTTTCGGTTTAGAGGCTAACAATTCTCAGATCTAGGGCATCCAAAAATCTGATTGGGGGCAGAGATTTGAATATAAAGCAGCGATTTTGAGTATAGAAAAATTCGAAAATCATCAAGAGGAGGTTTTACAAATTGCAAGAGGCCAACAATTTCCAGAATTCAAGGTCAAGATCTGTTTTTTTTAGAATTTGGGGGCATTTCAGATTCGAATTTTCCAGATTTGTATGGGGTCCTGAATTTTGAAGAGGCTTGCCATTTGATTTGAGCCATAAATTTGATAGAGGGAAGGTACATCAATTTGACAAAGAAGGCTACAGATCTGATCATTGCACATGCCATAGGGATGAACAAAATTTGCAAATGAATTGAATTTTCGAAAAATAGAAGGCATTCATGCTCAGAATTTCGAAAGATTTGGAAGGAAGGTTCAGATTTGCAAATACTAAGGCTCAGAATTGACAATTTTCAAGCATCCACATTCAGAATTTTCAATTTGCAAGGTGGCAAAGTTCAGATTTTGGTGGGAGAATTCAGATTTTCAACAAAGTAGAAGCCTCAAATGTGAAGCAAAAATGAGATCCTCACATGCGAAAAGGAAAGCTTCATTTTATAAAAGGAAAGTAGACGTTGGTCTTTTGCATTTTCACACAGCAAAGAATGCGATCTCCTACAACAAAGCAGAAACCAGGGCAGAACGGGCCAATTCGGGTGCAGAGGGTGCTAGCCTGCAAGGAAAGAGAGAGGTATTTGCAAGCTACTGCTATAACTGTTATCTATACGGACATAAGAAGAAGGAATGCAGAACACCGATGCAGCCTCACCCTACATATGATCATCTGAAGGAATTCATAACTAAGCAGAAGAAGCTAGCGGATCAAAATGTTGATTTGAAACTACATGCATTATTCAGCCAAGAAAGACCAAATCCCTTCATTGATAATTTAGCTCTAGCTAATTGCGTCCCTACAGACCCTAAAGTAGCACTACAACCAGAAGAGCAAGATCTGGCATCTAAGAAAGAAAGACAAAAGAATTATGCTAGGGTTGTAGAGCCCGATTCTGATTTCAGGGCGATTATGGTAAACCCTAAAGAAAAAAAAGGTTGTTTGCCAAAGGTTTTCTCAGTTCAATCATTGGACCGACAATTGAATATTTTCGCACAAACCAAATATGCAAAAAATGCCAGAAGCTACGGGGATGCCAAAGGGGGAAGATCTGAAAACTATTGTAGAACCTTTGAACCCCTATCTGCAAAGGGGGTAGGCAGGATCTTGCCTTCTCAAGCACCTCCTGTGGGCACAACGAAGAATGAGCTAACTTGGCAAGTGGTAAAAAATAGGAAAAAGGGGAACAGGTACCAACACTCTCATAATCCTTTTAATCTATCTATCAGTAATTCATTTGATGTGCTTAGAGAGGAAGACAATGGCAGAATGAAATACTCTCCTCCCCACAAAAGGAATGGGACCCTTGAGGATAAGGGCTATAAGGCGGGACAGAATAAGCTCCATACTAATGTCTCAGAGCCATACCCACAGAATGAACATACACACAGAAGGAATATGAAAGAAGGTCTAACAGGTAACAATGGGTCAAGGTTGTTTCAGGAACAAAACAAACAGGTATACACGCCCCCTCATAAGCATAATAAAACTATTGAGAGTAACAATGGTAAAATAATAGGTAATTTCTTTCAGAATCCTAACATGATTAGAATAGATCTAGATGGAAAATGCATAGAACAGAGACAAAATTCTTATGCAGATACAGGGTTGATCTGCCGATGGTCTGGAGTAGGAACTTCTATCACAGATCTGGTAGCTTGGCTAAAATCTCAACTCCCGAATGAGGTAAGTATATCTATCTTATTAGAAAATTTTATTTTCATTAATTGTAAAGATAGAAATATTAAAAGTAAAATTAGAAATGAAGGGTTAGCTAAGTATAAAGACTCTGATTTTCATATTTTTGACTGGGTTCCCCTATTCAACTCAATAAGTCTTAAGGACTTTCTTGTAGAAAAAGCTATTGTTCTTAGAAATCTGCCTATAGAATTATCTAATGTAGAAACTGTCAAATTAATAGGAAAACAAATTGGTGACTTTTTAAGCATTATTGATAATGATAATAACCAATCTGAAAAAATCATCATAGTAAAGATCAACTATCATCAAAAATGGATTCATCCCATTAGATTATGCTTTAATTCAAATTCTATTATTATTAACCCCATTATTCTAGAGGATTTTGTAGAAAGACAAACAAAGGATCTAGAAACCAAAAATTTAGGACAAATTGACACTCATATTCAGAAGACACCGGAATTGATGGTGAGCTTTAACTCAGACAAAGGAGGTTTCACTCTGACGTCTCCTAAGGAAATTAATCCGATCAGCATCTCCACACACCCTTCAGACTCTTTGTGTCAACCCCCTTTGGCTATTGAAAATGATATATCAATAAATGAGACCTTAAATGTTGAGGTCAAATCTCCACTACCGTTATCCCCTGAGCATAAGAATAACCTTAGCATTCAAAGTATCAAGCAAGGAATTAACACTGAAATTACCTCTTACAGCCCGAATAGAATCTCCAACAGTCCAGAAGATCAAGAGACATCACTTCTAAAGGAGAACCAAAAAATAGAAGAAGAAATAGTTGAGATCACCAATGAATTAATGGATAGCCTTATAGACGAAATATGTGACAAAGAGGAACTCGATCACCAAAAAAGTTTGCTAATTAAAAGCATTAAGGAGATGTTAGCATCAAACAACACTCAGGAAAATGGAGAAGAAAACATGAAAACAGAATGCTTACCAAATCTAGATGAGATAGGAGATATGGAAATGGATCTTAATGATATAGAAGATCCCTTGTATGTTAGGAAAGAAGATATAAATAATACAAGAAATCAAAAAGAGGAAGAGATCAGAATTTGCCTAGAAGAATTCAATAATGATGATAGACAATTAGGCATGGCAACAACCATTGAGGGAATCAAACCCGGCAGCAATCTTTCATCGGTTAAGGACTCCATAGAAGGCCTCTTTGGTATCACTAATGAAGACAGGCAGTTAGGTATAGCAATGAAAAGAGGAAGTCTGAGCACCCCTAATATCAATAGAATTAAAAAGAAGAGGGGGAGGAAATCCGCAGCGGAGTTAAGAACTATGAATGTTAATGTAGGAATCCAAAAAGAGATTGCAGATATTCCTAATATTGAAAAAAACTCGAAACACATCCCCTCCGAATCATGCCATCAGACAAAAGAAATGCAAAAAGAAGGAATGGAAAAATCCCCCTTAGTGGAGACCATTGATCAAGGCCCACTGCTAGACTTTTTAGGATTAGACCCTGCCTCTATTCTGGAGGATTCTAGGAGTAATGATATAATAACAGGAATATTATGTTCGCTATCGAATGAAGAACTCTGTGAGGAAAACAAAGAGAACACTGTTAAGAACAATACAGAAACTTTAGGTTTAGGAAAATCAATTAAGGGCAGGTTAGAAGCTGACACGGGGAAACTAGTCAAACCAAGAGGAAGAAAATCCCTTGCTGAATTAAGAGCAAAGGAAGGAATGGCGCCAGGTAAGGTTAAAATTACCGATATTCTATACTCTGGGAAGGGGAAGGTCCTTCCCGAGTCCTCATGAAGATCATTAGTTGGAATGTTAGGGGTTTAAATGCCCCTAACAAACGATAAGGCAATTAGCAAAAATTAAACCAAACATGGCTATGATACAAGAAACTAAACTTTCTAAAGAAGGATATGAGAATATAAAAAAGAGTATAGGAATAAGAGAATTAACAGGATATGAGGCAGAAGGCGCTTTGGGTGGAATTGCTTTTATTTGGGACCCAAGAGAAATAGTTTTCAATATTCATGAAAAACATAAAAATTGGATGGGAGGTCAAATCAAAAGTTTAAAGTCAGATTTAAAATTTAATCTAATAAACATGTACGCTCCTAAATTCCTACATGAAAAGAGAACTGTATGGCAGGAGATTAAGGATTATATTGAGAGCTTCCCGAACGAAACATTTATACTAGGAGGAGATTTTAATGCTATTCTATCCTTGGGAGATAAACAGGGTGGGACAAAACACATATCAAAAACTACTTTAGAATTCCAGGAATGGATAAATATTATAGGTGTTAGGAAATCAGATCTTGGGAATATAATTTACTGTTTTATATTTACTAATAAATGACTGTTCTGATATATAAATAGACTGTGATGCTTTTTTTATATTTATACTGATTATATTATATGCTGTGACTGCAGGTGATAACCTCAATGAACTCCTTTTATTGATTGTGTTATCCATGCGATCACAGCATACATATATATATGCTGATGATCGGATGACAGCAAGCATTGTGTCCCTTCACAAATGAAAGGGCGCGACCCATGGTCGCTGCTTGCATTAGTGCTAGCGACTATTAACAACAGTCGCTAGCACTAATGTAAGCAGCGACTTACATTAGTGTAGTCCGCTATCTCAATGTTCATTCATTCGACTTAATAGTCGATGCTAACAATTATGATAGATATCGAACATAGTTCGATCAATATTAATGTAATATCATAATATTGTATTATGATATTATAATTATTATATTATAAATATAATAATGATAATATGATAATAACAATATAAATTACAACTCTTTATTAACAATGTATAGAATAGTATTATATATATATATATATATATATATATACACGAATGAAGCTATATCTTAACAATAGGGGCTTCGGAAATTGAATCAGACCGAGGGAAATACACCTGGACTAACAAACGTAAAGACACCGAATTAATAGTCGAAAAATTGGACAGGTTCTTCTTTATAGGGGAGCTGAGGAAGTTTGACTTTAATCTTACTAATGAGGTCCTACCCATTGCCGGTTCCGACCACTTTCCTATAGAACTAGTAATTTCGGAACCAATCAGAAATAAAAAAATCCCGTTTAGATTTGAAAAAATGTGGTTACTTAATGAGGAATGTTTGGATCTAATTAAAAAATGGTGGACAGAGGCAAGGTTTGAAGGTTCCAAGATATATAAAGTCATAAGGAAACTAAAATTAATAAAAAGAAATCTGTCTCAATGGAGTAAAAACACTATTGGGGATATATTTGTGAAAAGAGACCTTATAGAAAAAGAGATGGAAAATGTGAATAAGGAGATTATTGAAGATGGAAAACAGATTTTAGACGATAACATAGAGCAAGAACTATTATGTAAATACTATGATTCTCTTTCACAAATTAGCGCCTTCTGGGGGCAAAGAGCGAGAGAGACATGGCTCAGGGAAGGGGACCGAAACACAAAATTTTGTCACAATAGCGTCAAAGCTAGAAGGAATTTAAATAAGATTTCCAAAATCAAAGATAGAAATGGAAATATAATAGAGGAACCCAATTAAATTGCAGATTCAGCAGTCTCTTTCTTTGAAAACTCTCTGAATAACTTAGGGAGTGTGGATATGTTGGACCAGGCCAAGCTTTTAAGAAACATCCCTCGTATAATAAACCCGCTTCAGAATAACTTCCTAAATGCCGCATTTACGGAAGATGAAATTCTCAAGGTTCTAAAAAAAATGAACCCGGATAAATCCCCTGGTCCTGATGGATTCCCAACATTTTTCTTTCAAAAGTGTTGGTCATTTATGGGCAAGGAAATTACCGATGCTCTAGAGGGAATGAGAAACTCAGGACATATTCTTAAAGAGCTGAATAACACATTCATTGCTCTTATTCCCAAAAAGGTCAATGCAGAGAACTTTAACGAGTATAGACCTATCTCCCTATGCAACACTTTGTATAAAATATTCTCAAAAGCTTTGGCAAGCAGAATGAAACAACTTCTCCCATTAATTATATCTGAAGAACAAACTGGATTTGTCCCTAATAGGTCAATTCTAGATGGAGTGATTATTGCTCATGAGGCTATACATTCAGTAACAAATAATAAGGATCCGAGTATGTTGATTAAGTTAGACATCAGTAAGGATTATGATAAAGTGGACTAGAGATTTTTGTGTAAATGTATGGAAGCTTTTGGATTCTCAAAACAATGGATCAATATGATTTTTGAATGCATCTCCACCCCTCACTTCTCAATCATGGTGAATGGGTCCCCTGAAGGCTTTTTTAAATGTTCTCAAGGTTTGAGGCAGGGTGATCCGTTATCACCTTTTTTGTACATTATTATGGCGGAAGCTTTGGGGAGAGCAATTAAGAAACTTCAAGAAGAAGATAAGGTAAAAGGAATCAAGATTACTTCGGGAGTCGAGGCAACTACTCATCAACAATATGTTGATGATAATCTCCTTTTTGGAAAGGCACTTTTAGAAGAAGCTCAAGCTTTCAAAGAAATCCTAAGTACTTATGCTAATGCTTCTGGACAGTGTATAAATGAGGAAAAATCAGAAATATTTTTCATCAATACTGAAGAGAGACGAAAGAATGAGATTAAACGAATACTAAACTTCAAAGAAGGATTCTTTCCGTGTAAATATTTAGGTTTACCTCTGGATAAGGGGGTCAAATCAAATCACCTATGGGAAAATACAATTCGAAATATCTCCAAGAAACTAGATCAATGGAAAAGAAAATGGTTATCAAATGCAGGAAGGGCAGTTATGATCAGGTCAGTCCTCTCTGTCGTTCCTATTTATCAGATGATGAGCATGAAAATCCCGGTAGGTATCAATAAGGAGATAGCACAAAAATTGAGAAGTTTTTTCTGGCAAGGGTCGGAGGAAAAATCAAAACTAGCTTTAATTGCATGGAATAAGATTTGTAAGCCAAAAGAAGGAGGTCTGGGAATTAAAGACCTTACACTACAAAACAAGGCCTTGGGGGCGAAATTAGTATGGAGAATGATTAAAAATCCAAAGGCAAAATGGGTTAAAATTCTAAGATATAAATACTTACTAGGAGAAGATGAGGAAAGTGTATGTCGTTCTGATAACTATCCGACGGGCTCACGCATATGGAACTTCATAAAAGAGTGTAAAGATATAGTACTAGAGTCCCTTTCTTGGGATGTGAAAAGCAGGGATAAGGCTTTATTCTGGGATGACTCATGGGGTGGAAAACCTGCCCTTAGGGAAATTCTTGGGAATGATCAGCTAATTGAACTGATCAAACAAAGTAAGGGTGAGCGGGTTAAAGAATATTTTTCACAAATTAATAATAGTGGGGGAAGCAGCTGGGCATGGAATTCTCTAGAAGAATTCAGACTTCCCCTCCATTTCCAAGTAAAACTAAACAAAGCTTTACAAGAATGGAACTTCAATCCACGTTCTGGGGAGGACATAATCATATGGGCTGCCTCAAAGAGTGGTGTATATAATTCGAAAGAAGGTTTCAAAGTTATTTCAGGGATAGATAACCCTTCCACCAGTCTTCCCATTGATCTATGTTGGAACAAAAACTGTCTTCCTAAGGCAGGTCTATTCTCATGGGCTGCACTACAGAAAAGGATTCTCACTACTGAATGGTTTGAAAAAATAGGGTACCATGGTCCTTCCAGATGTGCCCTATGTGAGAAGGAAAGTGAAACGATTAATCATATTTTGTTAAATTGTGAGTTTGCTAATAAATGCTGGCTTTGGGTACTGGAGAAATTAGATCTGAAGACTGCTCTTCGAAATGATATCACAGAAGTATTTAATTCTTGGCAAAGGTCATGTAAAGAGGACTTATACAGTAAAATGAGATACATAATCCCATCTCTATTAATATGGGAATTATGGAAGGAAAGGAACCGTAGAATTTTTCAAGATAAAAAGATGAACATTGAGAGATTTTTGAACAAATTAGAGGCAAATATAGTAGAAATTACAAATAATAGAAATATGCTGGGACAATCTAGGATGGAATTCTCATTAGAAGACAACAACCAGAGGAAAAAGTGGTATGGTTTGAAAGTTCCACCCTGGATTGGTCCTAGCATTGACAATAAATCCTTATTAAGGGCAAACTGTAAATGGAAACCACCGGAGCAAGGGTGGATTAAGTTGAACTTTGATGGGGCAGCCAGGGGAAACCCGGGGGTGGCAGGAATTGGAATATGTCTACATAATGCGGAAGGAAAGCTATTAGGAAGGATAGCAAAACCTATAGGAATAAAGACAAACAATGAAGCTGAAATAGAAGCTATAAGAATAGGTTTGGCATGGTACAAAAAATGGAAGCTTAAAAGAATAGCGATTGAAGGAAACTCATCTATAATAATAAATGCAATAAGACAGGGTAGAACACCGAATTGGAAACTAAATAGTGCTATAGAACAAATAATGGAAACTCTTGAAGATATAGGAGATTATACAGTGAATCACATCTATCGGGAGGGCAATACAGACGCAGATAAATTAGCTAACCTAGGAGCCGATGGGCAAGAAATCGAAGAAATTGATGTATGTGTGAGAGAAGCACACGGAAGGTGAAGAAAAGCGATTTCATAATAGGAAATCAAGTATAGCGGTAAATGATTATATACGAATTTAAAGGTAAACAAGTGCAGATACATTTGTGAGTATAATATAAATTGCAGATATATAGACACATATATAAATAGCATATATACATAGATTAAGGTGTCATCCAGTCCTTTAATTTATGCTCAAAAATTTCCTCGAAATTTAGCTATGAATATAGAAGAAGCAAATCTAATAAGATCAAAAGTATAGTCACCAAAGATTTGAGAGTAGCTGAATAAATACATATGTTAGTAACTTCTCAATATGAATATCTAATGTTTAGCACTTTTTATGCAATATAAGATGAATATGAATAAGGTGAATATGAAATAATTCAGAATTATTTATAACCGTGTGGTGGGCAGAGTTGGTGTAGTAGATTCTTATCTTGCAGGAACAAAAAAGTGTGTATTCATATGAATATAAACTGAAGATGATGTGATAACAGCAATAATCAGTCTATGATGAAAATGAATATGTAAAAAGTGGTAATGGTTTTGATTGCAATATGGCTACTAACACAAATGTCAATACTTGTAGCATCATAGTATAGTTAACTCTTTACTTGGACTAGCACATTGAATTAATATAGACAGAATCATAAAAATTTAGCTAGAAGAATAGAGGTGGTGGGATGCTATCCTATTTTGCAGATTTACAAGGAAAGTATAACAGCTCATAAAAGCATAAACAAACACCAAAAGGCTTGAAAACACATTAATGCGAGGGCAAGTCATAAAAGGCAATGGCAAGAGAAAGCAATGGCACGACCACACAAAAGGATAGCTGAAAGAAAAACAAGATACATTATTTACAAAAGATAAGGAATTAGAATACGAAACATTGATAAGTATTAATGTATTGTAAAAGATGGGTATGCCCATCAGCTCGATATATAAGAGCGATGTAATCAAAGTATAATAAAAGCCATGTTCTGAATCATGGACGTATGCCTCCATTAACTTGTATTAGAAAGGGAATGCCCTTCTCGTCTCCATCAAAGGGAGTTTGTAAACCTACGCTTGTAGGAATTTTGTACTTGCTAATATTTTCTAGACTCATGTCCCGGGCCAGACTGGAGGTTTTCTTCCCCGTTCTTTCCTACCAGTGCCCGCACGAACGGAGGAAAAAATGTAAATTTATTGAAAATTAATATAATAAAATCAAGGCCTCGGCCGTTTACTGATCAAATTTTTTTTTTAAAAAAAATATACTTAATAATTTGAGTCTTCATAGATATTATTTACATATTAATTTACAATGTATTCTTAAATATTCAATAGTTTTATTTTATAAGTTGGTTTTATAGGTTCAATAATTTTATAATATAATAATATTGATTATAATTTATATTATTATTAGTTGTATAATGTAATCATTATTATTATTGTTAAGGAATATAAGATCTTTGAATATATTTTCTGCTGTAATAATGACTGATTATGTATATATAATGACTGTATAAATATACTATACTGTGATACTGATAATGCTGTGATTGCAAATTGAAGAAGCTATGCCGTTGTGATTGATTGTTCTTTCAATCTGCGATCATAGCATATAAGTATGCTAGCAACAGTCACGGTAACAGACGTGCCCTTTGTATTTGAATAGGCACGACTCTTAAGTCGCTGATGCATTAGCATAAGCGACTGTTGACAACAGTCGCTTATGTTAATGCATAAGCGACTAGTGATGATCGCAGTCAACCAAATTACTGAGTCTATTAATAACATCGACTCATTAGTCGATACTTTACTTATTAATATAAACATCGAACATAGTTCGATTTATTCCAATGTGATATTAATATTTATATATATTATTATGTTATTATCATTATTATATTTCATCAATATAATAATGATAATAAGATAATAATATAATCACAACTCTTTTATAATCATTGTATAAATTATATATATATATATATATATATAATACGAATGAAGCTATAACTTAACACTCCCTCTTAGCGAGTGAGTATTAAACATCAAAAGTCTATCATGACATCCGCACTTCGGGACACACAAATTAATGCAATCTCATCATAAAAATAGACTTGAATATCATGATCTCCGCACAGTCGGGACACACAATTAAGTAGTCTATCATGATATGGTTTCGTTATTACACATCCAGTAATAACAAGAGTCAAGATCTCCGCACAGTCGAGACACACAATTAAGTAGTCTATCTTGACACTTTGGTTAACCATTTACAAGATCGTCACCTTGAAATGTTAACCCACACACAAATGATCATTTTACACAATATTGCAATATACATATTTTTACATTTATTCATGAATAAAAAACTTATAAATAAGAGGAATTTAGATCATACATCACAACTTGATCATACCAAGTTTGTTTCTGAAGTATTCTATTTTCAGCTTTGCAAGTGGCTTAGTGAAAATATCAGCACTCTCTTCTTCAGTACTAATGTACTCTAGCTTTATGATATTTCTATCTACCATATCTCTTATGTAATGATATGGAATCTCAATATGTTTGGACCTGTTATGGAAAACTGGATTAACAGATAACTTGATACAACTTTGATTGTCACAGTGAATCACAGTTGGATCTAAAAGTTTTCCAAACAATCCAAATAATAGCTTTCTTAACCATACAGCTTCACGTGCTCCCATGGATGCTGCCATATATTCAACTTCAGTGGAGCTTAGTGCTACTGCTGATTGCTTTCGACTAAACCAAGAGATCATAGCCGAACCAAGACTGAAACAACACCCTGTAGTGCTTTTCCGATCAGTAGTAATTCCAGCCCAATCAGAATCCGAATACCCTTGAAGATTGATTTCTACCTTTTCATACTTTAGCCCAAATCCAATAGAGCCTCGTAGACATCTCAAGATATGCTTAGCTGCCATTAAGTGTATTTTCTTGGGCTCACACATAAAGTGACTCACAACATTGGTTGCATAACATATGTCAGGTCTAGTATTCATCAAGTGCATAAGAGAACCAACAATCTCTCTGTACAATGTAGGATCAGTGGATTTAGACTCTTCTACTTCAATTTTGAGTTTGTGCAAATTTGTTTCCATAGGTGTGGATAAAGGCTTACATTCCATCATTCCAAACCTGGTTAGAATATCAATAGTGTATTTTTGTTGATTTAACAAAATATAGCTTTCCTTTTGAAACATTTCCAACCTTAGGAAATAATGTAAGAGTCCTAAGTCTTTCATGTCAAATTCAGCAGTGAGTTCTTGCTTACATTTTGCAATAAGATGATCCTCTCCTGTTATTAAAAGATCATCTACATAAAGAACTAAAATAACCATGTTGCCATCTTTTATCTTAAAGTAAATGTTAGGATCTGCATCATTTTTAGAATATCCTAGTTTTGAAAAATAGTTGTTTATCCTTTCATACCAAGCTCTAGGAGCTTGTTTCAACCCATATAGTGCTTTCTTGAGTTTGCAAACATATTTTGATGCATCATGTATAATGAACCCTTCTGGCTGCTCTAAGTATACTTCTTCTTCAATAGTGTCATTTAGAAATGCTGTTTTTACATCTATCTGGTGTATCTTCCACCCCTTAGAGGCTGCTATAGCAATAATGGTTCTGACTGATGTATATCGAGCTACAGGAGCAAATGTTTCTTCATAGTCAATACCTGCTTTCTGTGAGAATCCTCTAACAACAAACCGAGCTTTATGCTTCTCAACACTTCCATCAGAAGCATATTTAGTTTTGAATAGCCATCTAAAAGAGACAACGGTTTTGTTTTTAGGTCTAGGTACTATGTCCCAGACATCATTCTTTATTATAGATTGATATTCTTCAATCATTGCCTCTCTCCATGCTTGATTAGATAATGCCTCCTTAGGATTTGATGGTTCTGAGTTATTGATTTTAGTTATAAGAGCTGCATAACATTTTTGAGTTCTTGTCCTTTTATTCTCATGAGATATTTCATTTGGTTCTACATTATTTTCTTTAATTATTTGCCTTGCCCATAATGGCCTTTTCTTACCATTGATTATATTAGTATTCTCATTTTCAATGACAGGAAGTTCAGGTTCTTCTATATCCTCCCTCTCAATTTCAGCAGTGATGTCTTCTTCTATCTCCGGGATGTTATCTTCTTCAAAAATTTTAAATGTGCTATTTTCATCAAATTTTACATCTCTACTTATCTCAATAGATTTTTGTCCTGGAATATAGATTCGATACCCTTTTGTGTTTTCACTATAACCAACAAGTATACCTCTCTTACCTGATGGTTCTAGTTTAGTCCTCTTTTCTTTAGGTACATGAATATATACAGGACATCCAAATATCCTGAGATGACTTAGATCTGGCTTGATCCCTGTGAATGCCTCTCCTGGTGTTATATTTTCTAGTATGGAATGTGGACACCGATTTTGAATATATACCGTTGTATTTGAAGCTTCTGCCCAAAAGAAGTATGAAGGTTTTGATCGAGCATCATGGCTTTTGCTGCTTCAATTATGGATCTATTCTTCCTTTCTGCTACTTCGTTTTGTTGAGGATTATACGGCACAATATACTCCCTCTTAATCCCAACAGAATTACAGAACTCTTTAAATATGTCAGATTTGTATTCACCTCCATTATCTGATCTTAATACTTTTATTCTCTTGTTTGTTTGATTTTCTACTAGTGCTTTGAATTCTCTGAATTTAGATAGTACCTCACTTGATTCTTTAACCTTAAGAAAGTATATCCAGGTTTTCCGAGAATAGTCATCAACAAAGATAATATGGTATAGTGATCCTGTTAAGGAAGGTGTTGACATAGGTCCACACAAGTCAGTATGGATCAATTCTAAGATTACTTTAGATTTGTGCTCACTTGTAGAGAAAGATCCTTTTATATTCTTCCCTAGTGCACAACCTTTACAAATACCAGAATGATCAGCTTTTATGTGTGGAAGACCTGTAGTAATTTTGTTTATCATAGGTAGGGCATTATATCTTAGATGTCCCAACCTCTTGTGCCATAATTTATTGTGGTTTGTAATTTCATGAGTTAGTGCAGTTTTCTGGTCATTACATAGTTTGTATAGACTACCATCTCTTGTCCCTATAACTGTGGCATTTTTTATATTTGAATTTTTAGGCCATAGTAGTACTTTGTCTTCATTAAAGGTGACACAAAACCCTTGATCTGCTAGTCCTGATATAGAAACTAAGTTTCTTTTGATTCCAAGTACAAATAGAACATCTTTAAGTTGTAAGGATACTCCATTCTTTATCTTGATAGTACAGGTCCCTATTCCTTTTACTGGATAGGTGGAGTTATCCCCAATAGTTACTTCTTCGGTTGAATAATTTTCACGTGCTTCAAACTGATTTTTGAATCCGGTTATATGTCTTGATGCACCACTATCAATTATCCAAGTTCTATTATTGGAATTTAGTTCACTTGAGAGAGCTGTAAAGAAGAGTGGAATTTCTTTTGCTTCAACTATGGTGGCTTGAGTCTTTTGCCTTTCAGGACAAAGTCGATGAGTGTGCCCATATTTATCACATTTGTAACATTGGATTTTAGAAAAATCTCTTTTGAATCCCCTCTTTCTTTTGAAGGATTTTCTCTTTTTGTTGTGGGACTTTGTGTTGAGTGCTTGTGTTTCTCCCTCTTTCTTTAGACCTATCCCTCTGGTAATAAGTCTTGATTCTTCTTGAGTACAGTCGTTCTTAAGTTGATCAAATTTTGGTAGAAGTGGACGTGTGCTTATGCATTGAATAAAATTCTCCCAGGATGTTGGTAATCCCCTTAGTGCTATTAGAGATAATTCCATGTCTTCTACATTGTTGCCAATAGAGAATAGTTGATCTCAAATTTCAGCAATTCTAAGGAAATAAGATGTAACTGTTTCCCCTTTATTCATCTTAATTGACAACAATTGTTCCTTCAAGGTTAATATTCAACTTGTATTGTTTATCTCATATGTTTCTTGAATTTTCTTGAAAACCTCATATGCTGTTGTTAATCTTGCTATGCTTGGAAGAATAGAGTCTTTGACTGAATCAACAATTAACTTCTTGGCTTTATTGTTCCTCCTTTTCCAAGTTGTTTTCTCTGCTTCGTCTGTAGGTATTTCTTTTTCCTCTTCTATAAAAGATTCTAATTCCAATTCTTGCAATAGTGTGGTAATTCTAATTTTCCATGATAGAAAATTGGATGCTCCTTCCAATCTGTCTTCCATCCTAATGCCAGTGATCATTTTAAATGATTTGTGAATGAATCTTTTCTTTTAAATAATATCTTTCTTCTCCAATCAAATAATAGTTCAGAATTATATTCTTTTTAACAAAGCTCTGATACCATGTTAAGGAATATAAGATCTTTGAATATATTTTCTACTGTAATAATGACTGATTATGTATATATAATGACTGTATAAATATACTATACTGTGATACTGATAATGCTGTGATTGCAAATTGAAGAAGCTATGCCGTTGTGATTGATTGTTCTTTCAATCTGCGATCATAGCATATAAGTATGCTAGCAACAGTCACGGTAACAGAGGTGCCCTTTGTATTTGAATGGACACAACTCTTAAGTCGCTGATGCATTAGCATAAGTGACTGTTGACAACAGTCGCTTATGTTAATGCATAAGCGACTAGTGATGATCGCAGTCAACCAAATTACTGAGTCTATTAATAACATCGACTCATTAGTCGATACTTTACTTATTAATATAAACATCGAACATAGTTCGATTTATTCCAATGTGATATTAATATTTATATATATTATTATGTTATTATCATTATTATATTTCATCAATATAATAATGATAATAAGATAATAATATAATCACAACTCTTTTATAATCATTGTATAAATTATATATATATATAATACGAATGAAGCTATAACTTAACAATTATACATTTTATTTTATAGGTTATAATTATTTTATTTTTGATAATATATTAATAATTAATAGGTTGTATTTTATTTTATTATAATTAATTTTTGATAATAGATCAAATATTTGGCATTTATTGTTTAATAATTATTTTTTGAATTTGTTGTTAACAAGATAATGGCAACCAATGCTAGCTCTTCGACCTTCAAAACCGATCCAAATTCACCTTTATGGAAATATGTACAAATGGTAGAACAAGTAAAAGGGGGCGGAACATTTGTTTGGATATGCAACTTTTGTAATGTAAGGTACAAAAGTTCGTACACTTGTGTGAGAGCCCACTTATGTGCGATTCCCCAAGAGGGTATCAAAGCATGTCCAGGAGGGGATAAAAATGGATTACCACCTCAACAAATAGCAGGATATATTAGAGAGCAAGAGGAAGCAGATGCAAGAGTTTCTCGTGGCACAAACCATCCTTTGAAGAAAGAGAAGAGATCAAATAGGCCTCCCCTCCATCTCATAGTGACTTTCCTGATGTCGTAGTAGAGAGCCACCCATTTTTGGGTAGAATTGAAGAACCTGTTAATGTGAAGAGAAGCAAGGGGCAATTAGAGCAAGCATTTAAGAATGATGCTAGAGAGATTGCAGATGAAAGTGTTGCAAGATGTTTATATGCAAATGGTTTGTCATTCAATGTTGTACGATCACCATACTGGCAGGATATGTTGAGAAAAGTAAATGAGGCTCCACAAGGGTATGTGGGACTAGGTTATGAGAAGGTCCGCAGCACCTTGCTAGCAAAGGAGGTAAAAAGCATATAAAATGCATTGGCTCCCATTAGAAATTCATGGAAACAAACAAGGGTGTCAATTATTTCTGATGGGTGGAAGGATGCCAAAAATCGGCCATTAATCAATGTGATTGCAGTGTGTCCTAAAGGAGCAATGTTCCTAAAAGTTGTGGACTGTGAAGGATAGGTGAAGGATGCACAATTTATTGCTAACATCCTTATACAATGCATTCAAAATGTGGGCCCTCAAAATGTTGTCCAAGTAATAACAGACAATGCAAAGAATTGTAAAGCTGCAGGCATGCTGATTGAGACACGGTTTGAACACATATTTTGGACACCTTGTGCTGTACACTCTCTCAACCTTATGCTACAAAATTTGGGTAGGAAAATAAATTGGATCAAAGAAATTTATGCAGAGGCTGAAGAGATCCAGATGTTCATCACAAACCATCACATGTCACAAGCCATTTTTAGATCATTTTCACAGCTGGAGTTGCTAAAGGTAATTGAAAGTTTGAAACACTTCAAATTTTATATTTTATATTTCTCATTAATAATTATAAATTTAGTTTTTAAATTTGAGCACATCTATGTATTTTGCCTTGCCTTTGATTTTAATTTTTTTTGTATTGAATAGGTTGCGGAGACCCGATTCGCACCCAACACAATCGTCTTGAGGCGACTTGTGAAGGTGCGAGTCACTTGCTAGCATGGTTATTAGTCAAAGCTGGTCACTATGGAGGCAATCCAGTACTGAAAGGGCAACAAATGTAAAATGGATGATCCTAGATGACACTTGGTGGGAACGAGTGGAATATCTTCTTAGTTTCACTGAGCCAATCATGAGTATGATTCGTTATACCGACATGGATCATCCATGTTTGGGAGAGCTATATGATGGAATTGACTCAATGATTGAGAAAATGAAACTCATCATTAATGAAAAAGAGCAAGACCCTGAAGAAACTTTCTTCAAAGAAGTGCAGGCAATTTGCGTTGATCGGTGGAATAAAATGACCACCCCACTTCATCTTCTTGCATTTGCATTGACCCCAAAATTTTATAGTGATGAAATCCTTTCTATGCCATCAAGGGTGCCACCATACAGAGATACAGAAGTTAGTGAAGGGTGCAGGAAAGCATTTACAAAACTCTTCCTTGACCGTGAAATGGAGGATTTAGTAACAAGTGCGTTTGCTGATTTTGTAGCTTCCAATGGCCAAAGTGCTTCCGCTCTTCGTGACAAGTATACAAAGGATGCTCATGCTTGGTGGTACCTCAATGGTCATACATCACCACACCTCCAAGCTCTTGCAATTAAACTTTTGTCACAAGTAAGTTTCATTATTTTTGTTGCATTCTCTAAATTTATTTTGTTTACTATTTCTAAATACTAAAAATAACAAAATTATTAACTTCAAATTTAAAGTTTGATTTACAAATATTTATCCCTCTCACTTTGTTTCAATAGGTTGCTAGTTCCTCTTCATTTGAGCGAAATTGGAGTACATACTCCTTTATCCATTCACTGAAACGCAATCAATTGGCAGCGAGTAAGGCAGAAGAGCTAGTTTATGTGCATTCCAACTTGCGCCTTCTTACTCATAGCCAAAATGAGTACAAGGAAGGGGGCATAAAGTTGTGGGATGTAGATCCAAAGCGAACTGATTTGGATTTTTCAGCTGCAACACAATCTTTACTAGGTGTGCAGTTAGATAGCCACCATCCTAGAGCAAGTGGTAGTGGGGTTGCATGTGGTTCTACTAATCCACCGACATCATCTAATGTCAATGATGATGTTGATGTTGATGTTGATCTTATATGATGCCTAATTAGTAATTAGTAATTGTGTTATTCTAATGTTGAACCAGTGAACAATGAATTCAAAATAAATATCATAACATTAAGTTTCGACAAATTAATATCAAGTTACTAGTTAGTATAATTGTATTTTACTTTTTAGTTTGTAATTTTTATGGTAGTTCCCAGTTTTGTTTAACATGCATAGTTTTGTTTAACATGCATGATATGTGACATTCTGAATTTTATTCTTGTTTTTACTGTTAAGGCAGCAAATATGTATATATTTATGATTTTCATTGTTTTTTAGTATGGACGTACCCAAACGTACCCAACCCCCACCCCCCCAAAAAAAAAGTCATACCCATGTATCCGGATTCCGTATCCATACCCGTACCGGCAACTTAGCTTTTTTCTTTATAAATATATTTAGTTTATTTAGAATAATAATTGATTTAGATATAAATTTGACAATTATTGTGCATATAATTATAATATTTTAGTTTGTATATTTTTGAAAATTTAAATTTGAAATAGGAAATATTGAACATATATCATATGTTATTTGAATAGCATTCTTAAATCAATTTATAAATTATAATATTTTATTTATAAAATTCAATTTGTAATTATTTATATTTATAATTTTATTAATTTTTTCGCAAGATATAAATCATGCCATCATTATCATCCCATGTAAGAGCATCAAAAAATGACAAGTGGATCAAACCACACAAAAAATCTCCATAGTGGAAATATGTCGCCATCTTTGATAAATTTCAAGGTGGTGGAGGTTATAAATTGAGGTGTCATGAGTGTTTAAAAGATTATAAAAATTCCTATACTAGAGTTCGTGGGCACCTTTGTCGCATAATAGGTATAAGATTTGAAGTATGCCCTCTAGAGAAGAGATCGTTGGCTGAAAAGATTGCAAAATATCAAAAAGAAAAAGATGAAGATGACAAACATGTTCAAACATCAAATGAAGTTGCTAATCATGTTAAAACATCAAATCAAATATCAACTCTAAGTCTAAATAGACCCCCCTTTGCCTCCAACTTCAAGAGCACCTACAAGTCACGAGAGGAACAATTTAGGACCTCTTGAAAAAGCATCTAATTTGCAAAGGCGCGAGGATACATATCAAAATATTGCACGTTGTCTAAATGCAAATGGAATTTCATTTAAAGAGGTTCGCTCTCCATATCAACAAGAGATGGTCGGGTCAATTAATGAAGCACCAAAAGGATACAAAAGCTCAAGCTAAGAGAAGATTCATACCACCCTTTTCACTAAAGAAAAGATATTATCAATAGACAATTGGAGATGATTCGAGCTTCATGTAAAACCTCAGAGGCTTCTATCATTTGTGGTGGATGAAAAGATGCTAGAAATAGGCCACTAATCAATGTGACTGCAATGAGCCCAAAGGGCACAATATTTTTTAACGTAGTGAAAAGCAAAGCCAAAGCAAAAGATACCCAATTTATTGCTAATATTCTAATTGAAGAAATTGAATAAGTGGGGCCATAAAGTGTTGTTCAACTAATAACAAATAATGCAAAAGTATGTAGAGCAATATGGTTTTTCATGGAAGCAAGATATTCGAACATTTGGTGGACCCCTTCTGTAGTTCATTCTTTGAACTTAATTCTACAAAAAAATGGCAAAATTCAATGCATACAAAAAAAAAATTGAAGCCAAAGAAATTCATATGTTTATTTTGTAATCATCACATGACATAGGTCATTTACAAACAATTCACTAAGCTCGAGCTGTTAAAGGTAAATTCTCTTTTGTATAAGAAATATTCAAATATAACATTTTTATTAAAAAAAAAATCAAATATATGTAATATTTTTTCAAAATTATTTTTATTTAATTGAAGGTGGTTGAGACATGCCTTGTCACACATTGTAGTGCTCTTAAAGGCTTGTGGATGTCAAACAAGCCTTGGAAGGTATGGTGATTAGTGATATTTGGGTAGTTTGGAGGCAATCTCAAACAGATAGAGCAAATAATATCAAAACACTAATTCTTGATTATGATTGGTGGGCTCAAATACACTACTTATTACCTTTCAACGAACTAGCATAAACCCTCATTCGTTGTTGTGATACTAATAAGCCAATATTAACCAACATTTATGATTGCATAGATACAATAGCGGAGCAAGTTAGAGATATTATTATAGCAAAAGAGCAAGACCCCTCTATTTTATTTTGGCAAATATATGAGGTAATCAAGAAGAGATGAGATAAAATGAGAACTCCTTTGCAACTTTTGTCATATGCTTTGAACTCCCAATACTACCATGCTAATATTTGGCATTGCCATATAGGACGGCACCTAATATGGATGTTGAGATAGTTGATGGATATAAAAGAACTTTCAACAAATGTTTATAGATCCTAGAGTTTCTACAGAGATTCGAGATGAGTTAGGGAAATTTACATCCTTTGATGCAACTTATGCAAATGTTGATGCAATGGCAAACAAAAAAAGAAATGGACCATGTAAAGTGGTGGAACTACCATGGTGCCATGACTAGACATTTGCAAAAGCTAGCTATCAAAATTATATCATAGGTTTAACTTTATATGAATTATATTCTAATTTGAATTATATCTTATTTTAATTTTTATTCGATTGTTTGTGTCTTTGCAACATATTAAATCAGCTTTTTTGTATGTATGGCTTCATCCATTCTGTGAAACGAAATAGGTCGTCAACCACCAAAGTAGAAGACCTTGTATATGTGCATTCCAATCTTCAACTCTTGTACCATTCCTCCACAAACTACATGAAAGGACCTAGTAGACTTTAGGATGTACAATTTGAGATGAGTGGCATTGATGTATTCATTGATGCATTGACACATCTCAATCCCATTGTTTAGAATTCTAACATAGTAGGAGGATCATTTAGTGGATCTTCATTTGGTTCTAAGAGTCTAGTTGGTCGTCACACTCAATCCAACTATTCTAACTCTTTAGACAATCTTGATGATTTAGAACTCTAATTTCTGGAGAACACTAATGATATTTTGATAGCATGTGATTCTACCTAGCTATTAATGTATTTAAATTTTATTTAATAATAAATCTATATTTAAATATAGTATTTTACAATATATGTAGCAATTATGTGTGTATATTGCTTTTATAGTAATGAAAATCTTCTTCAATAACTTATGTGTATGTGTTTTTTATGAATGTTGTATTATGTCGTATCCATATGAAAGGCCTTGAAAAATGTGTTTATATATCCAAAACAATATCGATATCCGATATTGTACCATATATGTATTCATGTTTGTGCAACTTTGGCTTGTGCTCATCAAACCAAGGGTACGTGGGGACACATCCCCTAGGGTTTAGGCCCCCCTCCCTGTACTAGGGCAAGGAATGCCTCGGGTATGTTTACCCAGCATACCCAAAAAAAATTGTGGGGGACATCCCTAATTGGTAGGGATGTCCAGGAAACACCAAGGGGACGGTTGGTCATCCCCAAGACACATCGGGGATGTCTAAGGCAAACGTCCCAAGAACATTCAACTATCCCCTATTTGTTTCTACTCCATCTTTTCAATCATCCCCCATAGCCCCTCAATCGTTACATTTTTTTGACATCTAACACATTGTGCAGCATATCATAGTTGCCCCTCAAACCTATTAGGTTCTCCACTCTCAAACCCCGACTAGTTATTGGGATCTCTTGTCATATAAGAAATTTGATGACAATGAGGGGGTCTAGTAGTGGAGACCAAAATCTAGAACTTAGAAAACCAATTTTATCACAATTACAATATCATTGAGCAATGATGAAGTATCATACTATCAATATCAAAAATTCAAACGCAATTAATTTTTCATATGCACATTGACATGAATTACGAAAGCAATTAAGTATTACCAATAATTTGTTCGACTCTCACATGAACTCTATTGTTGTGTTTTATGTTAGCTCAAAGTTGTCGAAAACTCCTCAGCCTCTCCTCGGGCGCACATATCCCAGTATTCATATCCGTATTGGATACCGATACGAAGATGATATGGCATGGATACACATCAGATTCCCTACCAAACCCACGCGTGAGCAAAACTCCTTAATTTTCTGACTGTGCCAAATAATATGTGATTTGATTTTTTTTAAAAATTGACTTAAATCTTCCTTAATTTAAAACCAACTTCAATCAAGCAACTTTTTTATTTGGCATAAACAAAAACCTACACTACATGAGGAAGTCAAATGAATGTTTTACTATTTCAGCTACCCATTTTGGGGGGTTATCTTCCAAAGCAACTCTACCATTTTTTGAATACTTAAAATATTTAAATCAACTTATAATTATGTATGTAGCAATTATGTCTATATTGCTTTTAAAGTAATGAAAATATCCTGTAATAACTTACAAATTTGTGTTAAATATGTGTATTTGTTTTTTAAAAATGTCGTAGCCAACCGTATCCATATTGGGGGTCTTAAAAAATGGTCGTATCTATATCCGATAGCGTACCCGTATTTGTATCCGTATTCATATCCATGCAACTTTACTATCGCTTCAATAATGTATGTCAATATGATTACATTTGCAATATCTATGGCCGTCCCCAGTCGTCCTCAAAAATTGCATTAAACAATCCCACCCCTAAACCACGTTCCCCCCATCCCCCATCCCAAAAACTTAGTGCTACATAGCATCAAACCCTTCATCAGAATTTAAACCAGGTGCATTTCAACAAAAAGTGCTACTAGAACATACAGCCACAACCTACATTTTATTATTATTTGGATTCATTTCTGTTTTTTCATTAACATGAGAATTAGAAAAAGTTGGATTCCCTTACTACTTATGCATTATAGAGATTGATTGATCCTAAGTTCCAAAAACCTCAAAGACAGCAAACCCAAAAAGAATTCGATCATTTCCTATGTACATAGAGAAGGGGTGTTACAAGGATTTGGTCAATTCCTTTAGTGAAGCCAGCTCTTGCATCAATTAAGTGGATGTTTAAAGCCTTTTAGAATAATGACCTTGTAAATGCAATTATTTTTCATTTAGAAATCATCCCACTTGTATGTGCCTGACCATAACTGTTGTTCTTTTGACTGCATGTGTATGAGATAGCCTTATGTGCCCACCAATCTAAACTAAAATAACCAAGCACACAAGCTCAAAAATAAGGGCAAGTAATGGCTGATATAATTCAATCCAAGCCTAAATGGGAGCCCGGTAATCATTATATAAAAGAAACAAACAACCTCTTAAGACTAAGAATCTCTCCACTTCGCATCTAGAATTTCATTCTAACAATGTCCTTTTAGCAATCAAAATGATCTTTCAATATTTTAGGAAACCAAATATATCTTGTGAAACTGAAAAAAATTACTTTTGAAAATTCTACCAGTTTAAAAACACACCTGAGACAACAGTGATTGGACCACGAACATCTGAGAGATTCTGCTTGGTGTAATGCTTTATAAGCGATTTTATCACTAGAGACTTCCCAACCTGAAGTCAAAAGACTCCAAACATCACTGCAGTTTATCAAAATCCTAAGAATAAAGGTTTCATACTAGAAAGTCAGCAAATTAAGCTACAGGTACATCAATAAGAACCATAAGCTCTTTTTAATAATCTATTGCATTTTTACCTGCGGCGGACCCTGTACCACAATTACATAGGGAGCTGGTTCCCCATGAGAACGGTCAATTGTGGGGACATGTAGTCGTCGTTGATCCTTCTCTGCTGCAGCAGCTTGCAGACGTTTGGCCTTTACTGAAGAGTTAAAAGCAAATGCCTGTAAAAGCAAAATGATGAATTGAATTTAAAAATATAAAATAATATAGTTGACATAATGAAGGGTCAAAAGGCATAAAATTAAAAGTTGTGACTCCCTCAAACTTGATATATAAAAAGGGAGAAGAGAACTTCATTTGAAAGGGGGAGAGAGAAAGGAAGAGAAAAGGGAAGGAGCTGAAGCAAGGAAGAATTAATGCACGAGAAAAAAAGAAATGAGAAGAAAATAAGGAAGTGACTCCTTCAAAGGGCAAAAGTTATGAAGGGTTGTGACTGTTAGAAAAGGTGGAAATTATGAAGGTTTGTGACCCTTTCAAAGAGGGACAATTACAAAGGGTTGTGACTCTTAGAAAAGGTGGAAATTATGAAGGGTTGTGACTCTTTCAAAGGGCATAAATGATGAAGGGTTGTGACTCATCCAAAGGGTAGTAATTGTGAAGGTTATGACCTTTGCAAAGGGCAGCCATGATGAAGAGGTTTGACTCTCCCCCACATTATAAGATATAAAGGTGAGAATGATCCATTTGAGGACATCCAAGGGAGAGCGATTTGGGGAATAATATATTATTCTCGAAGGCAACAATGAAAAGTGGTGACTTAGTTCTAATAAAATGTGGTGACCCTTTCACCAATAAAGTATAAAGGAGATTTCTTTCCAAGCAAAAAAGGAGGGGCAACAATTAAAAAGTATTATTCAGATTTTGAGAGCAGACTGAGCAGAAGAATTTCATTTGATAAAGGAGATCGATCTAAGAGATCAATAAATCAGACTTCAGATATTTAAACAGCTTAACTCATCTTATTCAAGTAAGAATTACATCTCCGACTACATTTTTGCTCCTGTTTCATTTTGAATTTGTAAATTTAGGGCAAAGTAAGGTGATCCTGGAAGGGGACATTACATGTAACTACACATTTAGCACTAGAACCTCTGTATGTGAGTAAATAGACTGACTGAAAATTTTGAATGATTTTCACCAGCTGATGACACCAATGCATGAAACCATCAGAGCTACCATTCATGGACGGCTAATTGGGAACTACCCCATATTATGTATCATCAACTAATCACATTAATTTGGACAACATATTGGTGTTTTCATAAATGTATCGATAGTGTTAAGACAAGATTACTAACAATTTAGGATTAGAATCATTGAAAATAATTATGGCAAAATGGTTCAAAAATTTTCATATCAGATGATCCAATTAATTCTTAATTTTTTGACAACTTTAAATTGGATATTATTATTCAGTGTGCATGTGTATGGCAGACTCTCTGTAGAAAACTGGGGATCATTGGAATTGCTGATTTTGTCACCCTTTATGTCTTATACCCAAAGCATGTAAAAACATCAATTTGACCTACCTCCTAATGGATAAACCTTTTATAGTGATGTTGTCAAAAGCCCTTGGTACTATATCCTTTCTTGAATGATTACTAGACCACTGTTAATTATGTGATTTTATGCCTCATTATTAAACAAATATCATTGCACAAACCTGGTTGGTATGTTTAATTTTTGTTCTCTATCTGCTTTGTCATGTTACTACCAGTGAACCTTTGGTGTTTCCGTGTTGCTTTTCTTTCTTGAACCAAAGTTGTTTAGTTTGGAACAATTTATTCCTAGCAATAGAATCAAAAATAAGCCATGCCTAACATGATAGTGATCAACCCAGAATGCAACTCTCATCCGTGGTATGTGATGATTTGCAACAATTCCAACAGAAGCTAGGATAGTTGCACCAAACATGTTAAATTGTTGAAGCTTGAAAGTCATAATTATATGCAGCTTTGATGGAATACTGCATGTGAAAATGTTTACACCAATGCCAAGATAAGAAAAAGCTTAAACCAATTTGCTTACAATGAGGCGGTGTTTATTCATTGTACAGCAGAATGCATGTGATTACATCTTTTGGGAAAATGTGAGTAGTGATGATCATGACCTCTATTTAAAATAAGTTCTCTATTGTTGGATATATATGTAACGTGACCACTTAATATAAACTGTAATGTTCCCTTCTAAAATTGCCCTAGAATCACAGTTGCAACAAATTAGGGTCCTAGATTTGAATCCATCAACAATAAGTATAACCAAGGAAACATAAACATACATACCTACATATATATACTTCCAACCATTAGGGTTAGACAAGAACACATAACATTCATATAATATCTATAATATTATTCTAACACATTAGGGTTTGGAGGAAGAGACATGATAGGTCCACTCAGGGCAATACCAATGCTAAGCCCAAGAGCAGATTGGCATCAGAGCCCTCTTGGCTCTGGTGAGCAGGCAACATGGACATCCACCGTGGTGGCCTACCAAGTGGGGTGCTTGTACCTGCTTTCCCAATCTCTGCCGCATCCCCCTTAAGACAAAAGCCATCATTGTAGACTTGAAGAGGAGATCGTAAAGTGGGTTTCTTAATTGTTTTATCTGAGCCCAAGAGTGGATTGATATCAAAGCCTTCATGGCACCAGAGGCATGCAATATGGATTCTAAACAGTTTCATCATCAAACATATGCATTTTATATTCGATCATATGAATATACATATATAAGAGATAATTATTGTTTATCTATGCATAAGCAATATATATACCACAAGCAGTTGTAATATTATAGAGTGCTGAGAAGAATGGATCTGGAAATGGTATCAATTTGCTATTCTTAGTCTGATCTGAATGTTATCCACCACTAATAAGATTTTCTCATGGAATTATGAATGTTTGGTCTGAAGTCCGCTGCTTCCTTAACTTGCAATGCTTGCTTATTCAATCTGATCTTGAATGATTGATTGACCGAATGAATCCTTTTTATTGTATGATTTGAGGTATCGATGTAATAATGAGTGATTTTCAGATTAGATGAGCAATGATTAAGAGATTGTTGATTAGATGATTGATGATGTAATGAGTGCTGGTTTGATATATTGGTGAAATTGAATGTAAGTTGATTTGATAGAGTGGTTTGCCAATTGATTGTTTGTTTGATCTGATAAATGATGATTGCTTTTGTGGATTCATGAGTGATGATTCATAAGTTATCCATGCAGGATTGGGATGATCCCTTTTATACTCATTGATGAAAGGGTCACCACCTTTCATAAGACTTGAGTCACTACCCTTCATTGTTGCCCTTTGAGGTGATAAATTTATTTCCCAATCGTTATCCCTTGAGTCTCCTCCTCAAATGAAACCTACTTTTCTTTATATCTTCCAATGTAAGGGAGAGGTCACATCTCTTCATAATATCTGCCCTTTGAAAGAGTCACAACCCTTCACAATCAGCACCCTTTGGAAGAGTACAGTCCTTCATAATTTCTGCCCTTTTGAAATAATCTCTTCCTTATTTACTTCCCATTCTTTTATTAATCCTTCCTTGATTCAGATGGTCCTTTCTTTATTTATTCCTTTATCCATTAATTCTTTCTTGATTCAGATCTTCAAACTGTCTTTTCTATATACTTCTCCTTTAAGTCTGCATATACTTTCCTTCTCAATTTGCATCAAAATTTTCTTTTACATCTCCACATATTCCTCTTTTATATCTGGATATACTCTCCTTACAATTCTGCTATAAACTCTTGTTACAGTTATGCCTTCAACCTTTCTTTGATGATCTTCCCTTTTATATTCTTATTTGAATATCTGCAAATGTAAGTCTGATATAAACTATTCCTCCCTTCAAACGCACTTCCCAACTTCTTAATATATCTTCTCGAGAGTGGGTGTCTGTTCCACTTTCTCAATCACTCCATAACTAATCTTAATTGCTGTTCTTTATTTCTAATTCAGATTTATTTCTGAGTTCTTCCCTAATTCTAACCTGATTATTCCATGTTTGGTTTTCGAATTTTCCTTGCTGCCTCACTCCAAATATAATGTCTTTCATTTCATACCTCTATGTCTAAATGAAGTCATCCCTTTGAACAGAGATCTCTTTTCTAAGACACATGGTTTTCTATTTAAACTCTACGTGCTGCTTTATACTTGTTGATAAAGGTAAAGATTACTAGTTTGTTATTGCTTCTTTTACTAATTATGCTATTTCAAAGATCACCACCCATGACTTGGTTAAGATAATATATATTAATGCTGTCACTGCCTTTATTACCCAAGGAACCGCCGCACAGCATTAATGAATATTAATTATTATTGCTTACTAAAGGTAATCACTGTTCTTGTTTGCTGATCACCCAAGTCTTTGGCTGTGATTCACATGCTGTGAGGTTTGTCAGTAGCAGGGCATGACATAAACAGATCAATCACATAATCTGTAATATTCTTCTTGGTTTTATTACATACAATTTTGAACAGCATTCTATAGTTCAATTCACATGAGTTTAACTTTACCAACTTCTTCAGTTCATGGGTGCATGGTGCAATGCTGTGTTTATTGGCTGTTTGGCAATAGCTTCCAACTTCAGGCCTTGTCAAATTGTGTTGCTCAAGTGTGTTTCAAGTGGGTACTTAGTGGACAATGTGTTCCAGAGTATGGAGATGAGGCATGTCATTTGTTGCCCACCAGCTGGGTCTGCTAAACCACAAATTCACATGTAAAAATAAATATTATCAACTTTTTCTGCTTTCCTGACTTCTTTGAAGTGCCTCACCAGTACTTGGTCGACAATGTGTGCCAAAGTATGGAGATGAGGCGTGTCCTTTGTGGCCCACCAGCTGGGATCTGTTAAACCCGAAATTCACATATAAAAATAAATATCATTAACTTTTTCTGCTATCCTGACTTCTTCAAAATGCCTTACCAGCCAAACAAAGTGCTCTACATGCTTATACTGTTATAATTGTACAGTCAACGGATAATCAGCTTCAGTATTAGTTATTGGTACCAGATTGGTTTTTGGTACAATTCATTGGAATCAGTTTTGTGAGCCCAATAGGAACTTGTATAATTGTCCCTTATTCATCTAACCGGGTGATACGATGTACATCTTCTAAAAAATCAATACACCAGCAGTTCTTTGCGCAGATGTCTGAACTCTGAAAATGTGTTTCAGCCAAGGCAGCAGTATTATTGTTCTTGATGACCCTTTTCGCCTCATTCGACATATATACCTTATCTCCTCTTCCATACACTGTCAAATCTGTTTTCTAAAAACATTACAGTTCTCTTCTGCAGTTACATATTTTGTTTTTGGCACATTTTTAACAGTCTTCAGGTTTCAATCTTTACAACAGTTCCCTAAATTTCTTATTTCAGTTATCACTCTGGATTTTGATTTTGAGATCTAGGCTTACACACTATTTTTCATTTCATCACAGTGGTCTTAAACTTTCATAATTCTCAACTGTTTACAATTTCCAAAAGCTGCAGTTCAAATTTTCATTACTTTGCAATTCCTAGTCACTTCGGTTTTCTTACAGCTATTACAGTTCTGGATTACTTTATGCTCAGCTACAATAGTGCTGTACAGAGCAGCTAGATAAAAATAAGCCCAGAAACACTCTAATAATAATGTATATATCTATCCAATCAGGTTCAACCTTGTACTCAAATGCTTACCAATCTAGAATTTTCAACTGAAAAACGAAGTTAAGGTTTATTAGGCTAGAAATTTTAGCTACAGAAGACAATCGTAAGCAGGCAACAAACCTTGGGATTATGCTTGTCATTAGAAATTCCACGTTTTTTTTTGTCTGCTCTCTCCTTTTTCTTTACAGAAGGTCCTGATTGGCGGCCTCTGTGAGCCTTGTGAGATTGCTCCATTACGCACTACAGTCTGCAAACCTGCAATAATAGAATACGTCAAATATGCAATTTTAGAAACATAAAATATGAAAAGACTTTGGCCTAGATTGTCTAACCTACTGAAACATGCTTTGTTAACATTTGAACTATATGAGTATATTTGAGACTTACATAAAGGGGTATTATTGGCAATGGGTTTTGTTTTCAGAATGGGAGGTCGGAAAAGGAAAAGGGCACAAGCAGCTTTGTGAGTCCCACTGGAGAGGCTAATGATGGCTCAGAAATTGATGGCAACCCTGTGGAGAAGGTAGAGAACCACAAGGCCTCAATTGAGATTGATAAAGTTGGTGTACCGAGTTTGGGATTTCAAGAGAGAAAAATGAGGCTCAAGCAAGGTTTTTATCAAGGATGGGAGCTCCTCGTTTAAGATTTTAAAAAACAAGATAGAGACCAATGTACACACAGAATTGGGGATTTAAAGCAATAGGAACAATGATGGGAGTGCAGATTTCAAATTTTCAAGTGAGGTAAATGGGGCTGATGTGCATGACAAGGAGGATGGGGATGCAGCCCATTACTTCAGGGAAAGAAAATGGATGCGATGTGAAAGCATTTCTTCTAATAGAAGAGAATAAGGTTATCTGGACCAGACAGTTTTGTTCCAGAATAATGAGGTTATGGCTGCAAAGATGTCATTTCAGAAAAATGAGAATTAGACTGACAAGTTTTCAGGTGGAAAAATGCAGCTACCATTACGAAGGAAGACGATGGGAATGCAGATCTTAGGCTTTCAGGGGAGAAAACCGAAAGCTTATTGTAGAGAAGAGATTTGATATGTTTTTGCACATGGAAAATAACCATTGAATTTCTCATCTCGTCTAGAGGCATATCAATTATTTTCAGTTGTTTTTGTGCACCTAAAACATGATTGCTGATTTGGGGATGACCCTGTAACATGACAGTAAGGTCACGAGCCTCCTTGAAAGGAATTCAGACATTCGAAACACTGTCCTGCGCTGGGTGAAATGGAATGTGTCACTGCTGTTGAGAGCAGTCAAAGATCAGGCACGCTGGACGAGATGAGCCTCTTCCCCCACACACGCTGACCGAGATCCTGCACGGACTGACAGAGGATACGCTGGCAGCAGGAAGGACCAAGGAAAGTTGGCAGTTCCAGCAGAGAAAAGTTGTTTACAGGGTGATTGACACCGAGGAGATATAAGGTGACAACTGCCGAGGGAGGTATAAGGGTGTGGTCGACAAGTGGAGAGATAAGGAGGGACGTTGACAGCAGTAGTCATCACGCAGGGAGATATAAGGAGGGTGCGATACTACCAATTGGCGGTTAGTTAGGGAGATATAAGGATATTATGATTCCATGGTGAGGCAAATATGAGAGACGTTAATGCCTCAGACACTAAGATGTAACCACCTCGGGGATGGGGTCCCCCAAATGTGGCCCCACCGGTTCATAGCTCCAGTCAAAAGCATTCACCGATCAAAAAAAAACATGATTGCTGATTTAATTTGATATTTTGGTTCATTTTTAATTTTAAATAAACAGCTGGGTAGGTAAACTATGAAAAACATAATATGCACTGAAGCTGGAATGCAAATTGGTTACTGGATATCAAACATATAAGTTATTGAAATGCGACAGGGGTTTGGAAATGAAGGAGTTGGTGGTGTCAACAACCCACTCCCAAGTTAACCACCGAGCAAAAGATCATATTTTACATAATACATTGTAAGTTTATGTGAAGCTACAATACTTAAAATAAGAATGGATTTTTTATTCAGCTAATTGATTTATACTCAAAGCATTGCTTACTTTGAGAACCATCTTTTTATCCCACTTGTCCTTCTGTTTAAAGCATTGACCTTATTTAGATAATATATTTATTCACATAATACAAATAAATAGGAAAAAGAGGTTATTATCAAGTTACACCCTAAACAACATGCCTCCTAAGTTTTTAAGAGCCCCTTTGTGGGAACAAAGGAGGTTTTACATAAGTTCAAACTTTGTACCTCTTACATTTTGACTTAATGACCAAGCCCGGAGAACTCCCTTAATAAAACAATGACATAGCACATACGTTCTTAGTGTACTAAAACACACTCCTAACTTCATTTCTACCTTCAATACTTTGTTTTGGATACCCTCTTTGCATACACAATTTTAATTAGAACACCCCTATTTATCCTAGTAGATTATGTATCCTTTTATTGTTACATTTTTCTATCGCCTTATTATTTCTATGCCTCATATTTTGCATAGAAAATGGCATACCCACCAGTCATTCTTGGAACATTTAAAATATTTTTATTTTTGAAATGTCTACTTTGGCACTCGCCAAAAAAATTACTTAGAAATTTGCAAGTAAATTTGAAAAGGATAATGGTTTATGCTTGTAAATCTAAAGACGCTTGTCTAGAACATCTAGAACACTTTCAAAACTGAGCAAAGGATATGCATCCTATGGAGATTGTAGAAGTAATTATAAGCTTCAAGACTCCTAATGATGATCTCATAAGCATTAAGGTCCACTAGAATGAAACACTCTTTTTCAAGTACATTTGCAAGAAAACGTGTCCAAAAGAAGTACCACCTCACAAAGGAAGCATTGAATGGGTTGCTGGTGCGATTAAATCTTGTTTCCTTCAATTGTTAGTAACCTTGAGGGAGATGATGGGACATGTTGCAGAGCAAAATCCATCGATCAACTCACTACTCAGATAATGTTGGATACTTGTTGTGAGGTTTTCACACCATCGCCCCATTGCAAATGGGGACCCCCTCTTTCACTTTGATAGGTTTAGGTGGTAGAGCAAGTTTGGCAACAATTCGAATTTTTGCAAGCCTTCCCCAAAATCAAGATGTCCAAAAATTGAAAAATGGCAAAATAAATTGGCTAAGTATGGAACTAGAAAGGTTCAGGCAATGTATCATTCTATGCCTTTTAAAAAATTGCCTAATTGTCAATTGCCATAAAGGGAAAATTTAAAAAAATTAATTAAATTAAAATGCTATTTCCCCCTTCAAAATTGACACATCAAGGAGTGGAATCCGCCTTCTCATGTGGCAAGCTTGACACATAAAGGAGTGGAATCCACCTCATGTGGCAATTGACACATCAAGGAGTGGAATCCACCTTCTCATGTGGCAAGCTTCACACATCTAAGCGGTGGAATCGATTTTCCCATATGGAAAGAGGATGAAATAATGTTCATTGGGCAAAGTAAAGCAATTCAACTTGTTGAATTCGATTAGGGAAGAGAAAACAATGGAAAGGAAGAAGTGGGAAGCTTTCAACCAATCACATGACCTCCTCATCAAGCTCGAATGGCCTTGAAAGGCTAAAGCATGACTCCAAGTGGATAATCATAGGCCCTACTCTGAAACATATGGGGGCTTAAACAATCAGCAAGGCCTACGTGTTAATCCTAACCGGTTACTGCGAGGGGGGGGGGTGAATCAGTAAATGCAATTTCTACTTCAATTTAACCTTATATATATATTTTTGCAGAATTAAAAGAATATAATCAACACTCATAAACAGAAATAGAAATACACAGGTCAACACAGCATATATACGTGGAAACCCTCGGTTAGAAGGAGAAAACCACGGTGGGACAGAACCCACAACTTTACTACTGTAGTAATAAAGATGTCATGTTAAAGGCTTACAAAGCACTTGTAAGAGTGCTACTCGGTAAAGAGATTTGATAGAAGACCTGTTAGGATCTTGAGCCTGTTAGGAGTCGCCTTGTAAAAGGACTTTCAACACCAACTAAGATGTTACCCGGTGAAGGGATTTATACAAGAACCTGTTAGGGTTCACCCTAATTGAGGGATTTGAATCTACTCTTACAATTCAAAGCAATTATCTATTATGACACCTTTTGTCTGATCAAATCATACATGTTACCCTTTTGCTTTGCTTGGCTGTTGAAACTTCTTTGTCTTTCACTTCTCATGACTGTAGCTCCTATCAGAAGATATCTCTCTCATGCTCTCAATATTCAACAACACTTCTTGTGTATACCATGACCTGTATTTATAAGACATTATTCTTATTAGAAATACTTCTCATAGTTCCGCCAAGCTGTAAACTCACCCATAAATCATGCATGCAAAAAAAGCTTGCAAAATGATCTTGAGTTTACCTTAGAACACCCGCGTAGAAATAAAGCTAACTTTAGTTTCAACTATGAATGCTTCATATAATCCGGTTTTAACTGAGACCGCTCCGCATAATCCGGTTCAGATTATCATGCAGTCGACCGGTATTAAACTTATACCCGGTAGGTCATACATTCCTTGTATGTCTCATAAGACCGGTTGAAAACACTCTGTTTGGTCTACCGGTGCATACTAAAGAGTATCGGTGCTAGATTAGTCTACCAGTGCTCTGGTGAGATTGATGTTTGCCTCTAACTTAACCAATGACAACTTGAATATGTCAACACTACGATGTAACGTGTGGGCCTCATTTGTCAACTCCAAGCCCAAACTCGATGCAAAATAAGGCGGCCTAGAATAGGCCTAAGCTGAAGCGTGCAGCTCAAAGCTCTAGACTGGAGCTTAAAATCAATGCAAGTCAGCCCCATAAGAGACGTGTGGACCTGATCTAATCAGATCAGGCCTTAATTCGATGGAGAAGGGGGAGCTAATAGAGTCCAAATATAAAACGTGTGGGCTAAAAGAGGTTAGTGTGTGGGCTCTAAGTCCTAAAAGTCTGACCTTAATCTATAACATGTGGCCTTGAATTTGCAATCAGGCCTAAATTCAAATAAAATGGGGCCTAAATCAGATCCTAAAGTGTAACGTGTGACCCATTGCTAAAAGATAGTGTCCCAGTATGGAACATGTGGGCCTAATCAGGCTCAGATCCGATAAAACCAGGTTTTTTAGCCCAAACGTGTGGGCTCAAAGTTCAAAGCATAGGCCCCAGATTTAAAACGTGTAGACTCAGCATTATAGGGCAGACCTTATTAAGCAATGCAGTTCCAAATGTGGGCATAAATTCAATGAAACATGGGCCCTAACAGTAAGTGTATGGCTACAAATTAGAAAACATGGGCCCTAAATGCAAGATGTGTGGCCTAGAGTTGATAACCAGGCCTAAAAGCCAATGACAAGAGACCCTATAGCCCAAACGTGTGGGCTTTACATTCCAGATCTGGCCTCTAATGAAACATGAGGCCTTGAATATGTTAATCAGGCCTAAGTTCGAACTCACATAAGCCCTATCCCTTAACGTGTGAGCTCATAAATGAAGAGTGTGGATCCTAATTCCAAACCAGGGCTCTCTGTTCAATGAAAATTCCAAGTGTATGGCTCCATTTCAAATGCAAATTCAAATTTATAAGGCTTGAATGGACAATGGTGGATCTAAACTCAAGGCAAGGTTGCCCAAAAACAATGGAAGAGTCTTAAATTTAATGCAAGGCCCTATGAAATTCAATGATGGACATCAAATCAAGCCTTGATATGCATTGAACTTAACCACATGATGCCCAAATTTTAAGGTAGATTTGCATCCACATGGACTTAGAGAGAAATTTGATCCAATTAGAGGGCCCAAAATTCGAAATGTGAAATGGCAAGAGGATTAAATTCAATAGAAGGCCATCCATTCAATGCAATTGGAGATCAATCATCAATATTTGCATTAAATATTTGATAGCATTGCATGGAGGGAGTCAGTCCAAGAAATCGCCTATATAAGCAAGCTCATTTCAACACTTCAAAAGAAATTGTTTCAAAACTGATTGCAGGCACACATGAAGGAATTTGAACCAGCAAGAAGGAGATTCAGTAGTTTTTTAATCATTTTTTTATTGCAGGACTGCATATAGATGCTGATAAATTCGATCTTCATCAATTCTCTTCAAGTTTTCATGCCAAGCAGTGACTGATAATAGCATTTACCAGCAAAGGAGACTCTGATTTCAACATTTACCAGTAAAAGAATCTCTGAATTTAATCATTTACCACCAAATTAAAGTCTGATTTCAAGCATCTTCTGTGAATTCAAGGCCTGAAATCAAGGGAAATCAATCCCAGACTTGAATTTTGGTCTTCTCACAATGTTGTTGCTATTCTAGACACAGACCTACAATCATTTTGAGAACTATATAGTTTTGTACCAGGCTTTATTTTTTAGATCTCAGTCAATTTTTTGCTAACAGCGAAGTGAAATTGAATTGGTAAAAGTGGAATGATGTGTAGAACCAAAAAATGATTAAAATTCTAAGTATTTCATGCCATTACAAACCTAGATTGGGTAGTTTTGAAGTCTAATCTAAAAATTTAGAAGTCTAATTTTAGTACACCAACAACTAACAACTTAAGAATTTAATTTAAGCCTGATAAAATAAAGTTAAAAACTCATTAAGGGTTGATGTTGCAGGTTGAATCATGGAGAAAGGTGGCGAAAATTCAAAATCTAAAGCCAAGGCCAAGTAGAAGAAAGATCCAACAGCAAAAGACAAGGAAGGAAAGGAACAAACAGCAAAGGCTTAAGGAGTTAAGAATGTTGAAAGTGCTAAAGAACGAAGGTTGGCACAGCTGAAGTCGGATACACAAGATATGATGCCAGAATCAAGCTTTACCTCTACACGGGAAAACATGGTGACACCAATCTTTGGCCATTTGATATGAACCTAGTAAGGGATCGAGTATATAAAGTTAACCAATCCAAAGAAATCAAGAAGATGATTAAGAATGGCATAGTACAAGCGGCAGTCTTTCCACCTACACATCAATGCACAGAGTTAGTATTGGAAATTGCAAGAAATTACAATCCAAAAACAAGACGAGTCCTCACACCAAAGGGGAGTGTTGCAGTTCTACTCACAGCAACTGCCATAAGAGATGGCTTCAACATCCCAGAGCACAAGGTGTATATTCGCAAAATAAAGAAGGAAGACATGAAAGAGTATGAGAAAAAATCCAGTCATTGCATCAGCCTTGTCAGCAAGGAGTGGCTAGCAGGACCTAAGAGGGTCCTCTCCCAGCTTCCCAAGTTAACAAAAACTGATTTCAAGGAAGATGTGGGAGATCTCATTTTGATGCTGAACAAGGTAATGAGCAGCCTGCAAGCAGCACTTTTTGAGTCATGGATGTGTTACTATATAGAAATGATACTTAGTGGGAATGAGATGTTTGATTGGGCAATCACGATCAACGACAACATTGATGAGCAATTGAGGACTATAACAAAAACTAAGGCATTCTATATGACCTCCAATTTGGTTTACATGATGCCTTGGATTCGCAGATACCCTGGATTGAAATACCTTGGCACAGTGGGGAGGAAGAAGGGAGAGTTCATGCGTTAAGACTGTTATCCTCAACTACACCCTCATAACAATGAGGATTTCAAAATCATTAACGATATATTTGCCATGCACAATGTAAGGCTACTGCAGGGGAACCCACTAAGAAGGTTGTCAAAAGAAGCATCAGATCTAGTGAAGAAGTATGCTTCATGGTATATCCAATTCACAAATTCACTTACATCCGGATTTTAGGGAGCACAGTGTGTCCAAAGAAACTCCCTAAGTTCCCACCCGACATGTTGGTACTAAAGGAAGTGGCAAGGCAATTGATGGCATATGACAGAATTCAGAAGCACAAGTATAGGCCAGGGATCATGTTTCCATTCAGTCTTGGAAGTAAGATTTTCCATCTCCTCAAGCAACAAAGGCAATAGAAGGAGAATTTGAATTCTACTCTTTGGGATTATATCATGGGAGAGCACACTTTGATCCCCACCATCAGATTAAGAGAGCATACGGAGTTCAGTACAAGCACATAGCACATATAGAAGATCATTAGGCTAATGCTAGTGATGACATGGAGATAAAGAGAAGGTCATTTTCCAAGATGTCAGTTGGGTTGATCAAAGAAAGCAAGTGGATCTAGATTCCTGATCAAGTAGAAGATGATAGGTAGTACCTTCAACTTGATTGCGAGATAGCCTAGAAGGATGGTATTGTTAGGAATGGAGATCTTTTGTAGAGAGGATTCAATATTCTTTCTATACTGTTCACAAAATATTAATGTGAGTAAATAGATATGTGTTTATATTTTACTGAATTATAATTGCAGAGATATGTATTTCGTATGTTGCTGAGGTAATGACATGCACACTGTAATTGATGTTATTCTACAGCCACATACAATAGTATATATATGTGACATAAGAGTCATGTCTTTACATAGACACGCCCTTTCATTAATCGATGTTTATATATGTAAACCGTGGCAGTGTTTGTGTTACGGATAACTATCGTATGATAGTTATTGTAACTATGTTGATCGGTATCGACTATGGTCGATTTCATTTGCAATGACAGTTTATCGAACATATGGTATTCGATCCAATATACGTTAAATGTATTATATGTAATCAACTAAAGTCAATTCATTCTAGCATATCGAATCTAATCAATATAATCCATTCTAATATATATATATATATATATATATATATATATATATATATATATATATATATATATATATATATTGATAAGTCAATCAGATCGAAGCTATAATTTAACACTCCCTCTAAGCAAGAGAGGATTGATCAGAATCTCATGATGTTTGTGTTATTGAAATCCCCGATTCAATTCGGAACTAGATTTTTGTAATAACACTAAATCACTTTATATCAAGGTAACCGGCAAGATCTGGAACACAAGTTTAATGTACTCAACCTGATAGAAGAATTTATCACAATCCCCAACTCAATTCGGAACTGGATTTAGTGATAAGCATTGGTGTCAAGATATCTAGTGCATTCCGGATCAAAAACTTGAGGCATACGTTATCATAATCCCCAACTAAATTCGGAACTGGATTAAACGATAACTTAATTGGGTCAAACTATTGTAGGTCGTCACCTCACAATAGTGACCTCACACACATGAAAGATCGTTACCTTTCAAAACACATAATATTGTAATATTTTATTTATTTATTCATGAATATATCAATTTACATAATGATGAAATTTAATCTCAGAAATTTATTCACAACTTAATCATACCAAGTTTCTTTTTGAAGTACTCGATTTTCAACTTTGCAAGAGGCTTGGTAAAGATATCAGCATTTTGTTCTTCAGTACTGATGTAAACCAATTTGATAATATCTGTGTCTACCATGTCTCTTATGTAGTGGTAAGGAATTTCTATGTGCTTGGAGCGATTGTGAAAAACTGGATTTACTGAGAGTTTAATGCAGCTTTGATTGTCACAATGAATTAATGTGGGCTTTAGGGGCTTGCCAAACAATCCAAATAGTAACTTCCTTAACCATACTGCTTCTCGAGCTCCCATTGAAGGAGTCATATATTCTACTTCAGTAGAACTTTGAGCAACCGTTGATTGTTTTCTACTGAACCAACAAATCATTGTTGATCCAAGACTAAAGCAACATCCTGTAGTGCTTTTACAGTCGATTGAATTTCCAGCCCAATCAAAGTCAGTGAACCCTTGAAGTTGTATCTCAACATTTTCGTATTTTAGGCCCATTCCAATTGTACCACATAAGTATCTCAGAATATGTTTAGTAGTTGTTAAGTGGATCTTCTTTGGTTCACACATGAAATGACTTAATATGTTTGTAGCATAGCAGATATCAAGACGAGTGTTTACCAAGTGCATAAGTGATCCAATTAGTTGTCTATAATATGTAGGACATGTAGGTTATGAATCTGCAACTTCATCTTTGAGCTTATGAAGATTTGTTTCCATTGGAGTGGTTAATGGTTTGCTCTCCATCATGCCAAATCTAGTTAAAATGTCCATGGTGTACTTTCTTTGATTTAGGAAAATATAGTTTTCTTCCTATAATACTTCTAAGCCCAAGAAGTAGTGTAACGAACCTAGGTCCTTCATATCGAATTCATTTGTGAGATCTTGTTTGCATTTAGCAATAAGATGATATTCTCCTATTATTAATAAATCATCCACATAAAGAACTAGAATTACCATTTCACCTTTGAATATTTTGAAGTATATATTAGGATCAGCTTCATTTTTGGAGTACCCTAACTTGGAGAGATAACTATCTATGCGTTCATACCAAGCCTTGGGGGCTTACTTAAGGCCGTAGAGGGCTTTCTTCAATTTACAGACATAACTATTACTGTCAAGAGTGGTGAAGCCTTCCGGTTGTTCTATGTATACTTCTTCTTCAATAACACCATTTAGAAATGTTGTCTTCACCCTTTGGATGTTGCAATGGCAATAATAGTCCTTACAGAAGTATATCAAGCAACCGGAGCAAAGGTTTCTTCGTAGTCAATTCCGGCCTTTTGAGAAAAACCTCTGGCGACAAATCTGGCCTTATGTTTTTCAATACTACCATCTGAAGCATATTTGATTTTGAATAACCATCTTGAAGAGACGACTGTTTTCCCTTTAGGTCTTGGTACTACTTCCCAAACATCATTTTTTACAATAGATTGACATTCCTCAATCATCGCATCTTTCCAGGCTTGTCATGTTAGAGCTTCTTTAACATTAGATGGTTCGGATTTTGTAAGTTCTGCCATAAGTGCAAGATAGCATCTTTGATTTCTTGTTCTTTTACTTTCTTTAAATATTTCCATCTGGTTCAACATTATTTTCTTCAATCATTTTTCTTGCCCATAGTGGCCTTTTCTTATTGTTAGGAATTTCAGCATCTTCAAGGTTAGATGAAGGGAGTTCATCATTTTCTATTATGTTCTCTCTTTGGTTCTTAGTAATGTAGTTCCCATCATCTTGAAAGGCATTCTCCCTTTGATTCTCAATTTCACGATTTTCATCATTTTCTATAATATTCTCCCTCTGATTCTCAATTTCATGATTTTCATCATTTTCTATAATATTCTCCCTTTGATTCTCATTTGATCCCTCTTCTGTAACTGTAGAGATTTTAAGAGCAATGTCTTCTTCAAATTTGATATCTCTACTAATGTCAATAGATTTATGTCCTGGTATGTAGACCCTATATCCTTTAGTAGTTTCACTGTAACCAACAAATATTCCTTTCTTTCCAAAGGGTTCTAGTTTGGTTCTTTTCTCTTTAGGAATGTGAACATATATGGGTCATCTAAAGATTCTTAGATGACTTAGATCTAGTTTCTTTCCTATAAAGGCTTCTTCAGGTGTAATGTTTTCTATGATCGAGTGAGGAAACCTGTTTTGAATGTATATGGCAGTAATAGATGCTTTGGCCCAAAATGAGGTATGAAGATTTTGATCATGCATCATAGCCTTGGCAGCTTCAATAATGGTTCTATTTCTTTTCTGCTACTCCATTCTGTTGAGGATTATAAGGTATTGTATACTCCCTCTTAATCCCAAAAGAAGTGCAAAATTCTTTAAAGTTTTCAGAGATATATTCACCTCCATTGTCAAATCTTAGAGTTTTTATTTTCTTCCCAGTTTGGCTTTCCACTAATGCTTTAAATTCTTTGAATTTTAGCAATACTTCATTTGATTCTTTGAGTTTAAGAAAATAGATTTATTTTTTTCTAAAGTAATCGTCAATGAAAATCACATAATATGAAAATCCTCCTAGTGAGAGAGTTGACATAGGTCCACACAAATCCGTGTGAATGAGTTCTAATACAACTTTGGTTTTATGTTCACTGGAGGGGAAGGATCTTTTGATATTTTCCTAGAGCACACCCTTTACAAGTACTAATATGATTTGATTTTAGATTAGGTATACCTGTAGTGATTTTCTTTATGGAAGGAAAGGTGCTAAATCCAAGATGTCCTAATCTTCTGTGCCAGAGTTCATTAGAGTTTGATACTTCATGACAGAGAGCTTATTTGTGACTATTGCATAATTTGTATAGGCTTCCATCCCTATACCCTATAGAAATAGCATTTTTAATGTTAGTGTTCTTAGGCCATATTAGCACTTTATCTTCTTGGAATGTGACTCGATAGCCTTGATCGGCTAAGCCTGAAATAGAGACCAAGTTCCTTTTTATGCTTGGTACAAAGAGAACATCTTTCAATTGTAGGGTTACCCTTGTTTTCAATTTGATTGAGCAGGTCCCAATTCCTTTCACTGGATAGGTGTAGTTGTCTCCAATTGTAACCTCTTCAAAGGAATTTTCTTCTAGGATTTCAAATTTATCTCTAAATCCAGTTATGTGTCGTGATGCTCCGCTATTGATTATCCAAGTGTTTTTGTTTGAGTTTACTTCACTTGATAAGGCCAAGAAGAATAGGGATATTTCTTCTTCTTTGACTTCGGCTATTGCTGCTTGAATTTTCTCTCTCTGGACAGAACCTGTGCATATGTCCAAGTTTATCACATTTATAACACTGTACTTTGGAGAAATCTCTATTTTTGTGATTTTTGCTATAGTTTCCCTTCTTATGTTTGAACTTCCTTTTGTTGTCTTTGAAGTTTGAATGAGTATTTAGAGCTTGAATCTCTCCTCCTTTGTTTGGCCCGATCCCTCTTGATATTAAACAGGATTCCTCTTGAGTGAAGTCATTCTTTAGTTGATCAAACTTAGGTAGAGAAGGACGTCCAGATATACATTGAATAAAGGATTCCCATGAGATAAGTAATCCTCTAAGAGCTATTAATGTTAACTCCATGTCATCAATATTATTTCCAATAGTAGATAGTTGATCCCTTAATTCGGAAATTCTTAGGAAGTAAGACGTGATGGTTTCCCCTTTGTTCATCTTTAAATTCAAGAGTTGTTGTTTGAGAGTAAGTAATCTACTTGTATTATTAATCTCATATGTCTCTTGAATGGTTTTGAATACTTCATAAGCCATTTTTAGCCTTGCTATAGAGGGAATATGGTCTTTAACGGCATCGATTATTATTTTCTTTGCTTTGTTGTTACGCCTTTTCCAAGTTGATTTATCAAGTTCATCTCCAGGCATCTTTTTATCCTCCTCAACATAGGAATCTAACTCGAGTTCTTGAAGCAATGTTAGGATTCGTATCTTCCATGAGAAGAAGTTTGTAGCGCCTTCAAGTCTGTCCTCCGCTTTAATCTTGTTGGCCATTATTATTTTCCTCTTATATTCTAATAACGGATCTGATATAATT
The DNA here is from genome assembly GCA_027943335.1 of Chamaecyparis obtusa. NCBI lineage: Eukaryota > Viridiplantae > Streptophyta > Pinopsida > Cupressales > Cupressaceae > Chamaecyparis > Chamaecyparis obtusa. Next base: position 527,042 of record BSBK01004129.1, read on the forward strand.
CAGAATTTATTTATATTGATTCTTCTCTAGAGAGGTTTTGATACCATGGTAGGAATGGAGATTTTTTGTAGAGAGGATTCAATATTCTTTCTGTACTGTTCACAAAATATTAATGTGAGTAAATAGATGTGTTTATATTTTACTGAATTATAATTGCAGAGATATGTATTTCGTATGTTGTTGAGGTAATGACATGCACACTATAATTGATGTTATTCCACAGCCACATACGATGGTATATATATGTGTGATATAAGAGTCGTGTCTATGTAGAGACATGACCATACGTGGCTTAAGCCACGTAAGGTCATGTCTTTACATAGACACGCCCTTTCATTAATCGCTGTTTATATATGTAAATCGTGGCAATGTTTGTGTTACACATAACTATTGTATGATAGTTATTGTAACACATATCTAATCTGTGTGTTACGATAACTATCGTACGATAGTTATCGTAACATATAATCACCACTATGTTGATCGGTATCGACTATGGTCGATTTCATTTGGAATGACAGTTTATCGAACATATGGTATTCGATCCAATATATGTTAAATGTATTATATGTAATCAACTAAAGTCGATTCATTCTAGCATATCGAATCTGATCAATATAATCCATAATATATATATATATATATATATATAAGTCAATCAGATCGAAGCTATAATTTAACAGGTATTCCTCTCATTGATTGGACAGATGAAAGTAAAGAAAGTTTGGATGCAGTAATTGTAACTGTTAGAACATTCACCGTAGCTTGGTCGAAAAGGCAAATAGCACACTTACAACCAAGGAGACTACCATTGACTTATGAGTTAATGAAAGACATAATTGCGCTTGAGTAATCATCGAAGCAGCCGCAAGGGGTGATCATTGGATTGGAAAGTCAAAACACTGAGAGAGGTGGCAATGGCCCTTCCCAAACAAAAGATAAGAAAAGAAGGGAGACAATCAATTAGGGGCCACAACAAAAGAACAAAAGCCCTGAGCAGCAAGCATGTCTTCAAAGCAAACATTGGAGAAAGAAGTGCTAATTCCAATTGCAAATGAATCAGGAGCTCGTAAGAGCTCTAGCTACATCCCTTTGGATCACAACGAACAGGACGTAGATTCCCTCCTTCGGCAAAATGAAGAACATCAAGATGAAGAGAATGAGATTATAGACTTGGAGGCACTATCAGAGGATGGCAAAATTCAACCAAAAGAGTTGGGAGCATATGAAGAAGTCAATAAAAGAAATTCAAGGACAAAATTAGAAAGAAGAGAGAAGGGAGGATGAACTAGGAGAGATCACAACACCAGCATGGCTACTAAATCAAATGAGGAACAAACAAGTAGCAATTGAGCAACCAATTAATATAGTGGAAGAGATAATGAAGAGAATTGAAGTTGAAAAGGACAAGGTGCCAGCCAAGAGATTCTATCAAGCTACAAAAGATGCTTCAAGTGCACACATTGTGCAAGTTGCAATCCCAAAAGTGGATAAGGTGATGGGAGATATTTTGCCAGGGCATTATGACATTGAGGGATATGAATTGGGTTTGACTACCAAGAAATAGAAAATTGAAGAAGCACGTGGTTTTATCCAAGCCCTAGATGAAAGAATACACAAGGTGGCAAAGAAGTGAAAAAACAAGGCGAAGGTCAAGAGCTTGAAAGAGCATCTCAAGTAAATAATGAACCCAATCCAACAGGATGATCCAACTTTCATTCCTCCCATTCCTAGTTCCAATGCATCTATGGAAGGACTAGGAGTGGAGCTTACGGGGCAAGAAGCAAAGAGATGGGTAGCATCGGTATTAGAAGACGCAAACAGGTTCATTGCAAAGTTCATTAAGACTTATGATACCATGCTCTCCCTTCAAGAATGAAGCCAAGAGATATTGAAACAATGTGAAGGTTTCTCATCAAGTCAGGAGGAGACTCTTTCTCACTTACAAGCTCTCATGGAGGTACCACTGCATACACTAATAAAGGATCAAGTGTTGGAAAGACGACAAAAGGTTGATTTCCTAGCATGACATCGAGCAATCTCTCACAAGGGTGATGTACTCAAATAGATAGAATCCAATTACTTGGCTACAAATGTTAATGTTTTGAACCAAAATTCATAAAATGCAATGAACTAAAATATGAACACAAGATAACAGAGGACACAAACATTTATCCTGGGAAAATCCTCCAGCCTTAGGGAAAAACCCAGCCACACACAAAAAATAGTTCCTTCATTGAGAATCAGGAGATTCAATACAAAGCTTCGCAAGCTTATACGGAAGAATCTCTTCTTCAACAATTTGTTATCATAAAATGCAATGAACTAAAATATGAACACAAGATAACAAAGGACACAAACATTTATCCTGGGAAAATCCTCCAACCTTAGGGAAAAACCCAGCCACACACAAAAAATAGTTCTTTCATTGAGAATCAGGTGATTCAATACAAAGCTTCGCAAGCTTATACGGAAGAATCACTTCTTCAACAATTTGTTATCGCATAACAATTTCTAGTAGAATATCCTTACAGGATTAGACATCTAAAGCATATACATCACTCTCAAAGTTCACACAGATTATGCACATAGTAATGTCTGAAGAAGATACAAATGATTGCTAGATGCAAATATGACAATGTCTCACACATATAGTATGTTGCAAATGCATCAAGTCACATCCTCACACTTTCATAACACCAAACCCTCTGCCATAGTTGAACACTGCCAAACCTCAAAATGAGAAAACATCAAGAAAAAAAAATTACGTAACAATACATCAATAAAATTGAGCCAAAATATATATGTGAGGGATTCCGATACACGGGACTTAGAACTGTAAGAGCTGAAGAATGCCTCCATCATGAAACTAAAGATCGTAGCAAAAGCATAAACGATCACCATCCAGCAATTAAGAACGGCATCTTGCAACAACTAAGTACGACAAAACAATAACCGACTGTGATAAGGCATTGGCGCCAACACATCATGAGCGGTCAACACTAATACCTCAACCGTTATCATTCATATTCAGTAACAACAATACTCCGTCAGCAATTCAATACACCCACATGGTGCCAAGAGCTCGCATGGTGCCAAGTAATAATAATAACAGTGCTGAGTCACCCAAAGTCAATGACAAATACGATGTCATGATAGACAAAAGAAATTAGATAGAGACATAACGCAATGCCAATGAACTCACGGAAATCATTTCAGGTATGAAGATCTTTGTCGCAACTACTAACTTCAACACTCCCTCTTAGCAAGAGAGAATCTTCAATATGTCATCACATGACAAGTACTCATAGTTGCAACCAAAAAAATGTTAATAACAAAATCTCATCACTGATTTTTTTAAAAAAAATTGTTATCTCAGCATTACAACATTCACCATAGCTACTCCCAAAGGGTGAAACACAAAACAAACTCATGGAGTCACACAAATGACTTCCACCATGGCTACTCCCAAAGGGTGGATCCACCATAGCTACTCCCAGAGGGTGGAACAAGGGCTTTCACCTCACACTTCTCTCGTAGAGAAGAATGCATTAACAAGGGATTTCACCTTGAACTTCTCTTGCAGAGAAGAACTCATTAACAGGGGATTTCACCTCGAACTTCTCTCGCAAAGAAGAACTCATTAACAAGGGATTTCACCTCGAACTTCTCTCACAGAGAAGAACTCATTAACAAGGGATTGCAACTCGAACTTCTCCCTCACAAAGAAGAACTCATTAACAAGGGATTGCACCTCGAACTTCTCTCTCACAGAGAAGAACTCATTAAAGCACATAAAAGATCATTTGAATGCTGAGACTCCCTCTCAATATGGGCAGCATTCTCACTGCTTTAATTACCACAACAAAATAAAGTTGATTCCAATGTTGACCAATCAAGGAGCTTTAGCAGTCACACTGCTACACAAGCTTATTGATCCTCTACAAAGGATTTGGCACTTTCCATCTGTCGCTCAAGCCCCTCTGAACCTTAATTCCTCCTCTTAGAATAAACTATCACAAGATTATATGAATAGGTACTTCTTCTTCAAGAGTCACCAACTCAACTCAGGCTGCAATCTCTCATCATCCTTGTGCTCCTCGATCCATCCTAGAAGCATTTTAGAGAGATTAGTAATAGAATCAAACAAACTAATGCTAAAGCATACATGATTCACTACTCTCAATGTTATTGCATGAATTAACTACGAAAAAAGTTATTCAAATACTTATCTCTTTATTGCCTAAACTTTCTCACAATCCACCAATAGATCTTTCGCCATCACACAATTATAGTGCAGGCAAAGAATGAAAAATTCAAACACCAACACATTCTTTCAGGTAAGAAGCTTCATCAAAGCTTCTACCTTCCAAGGCCCTTCAGCTACACTTTCACATATAAATCCTTCATTTTGAACAGCATATTTGACACCCATTAGACATCACAATTCTTCTAGAATCCAATTGATCTATTTTGGTTCAGATCATTTCCTTAGAGCCGCTTTGATACCATGTTAATGTTTTGAACTAGAATTCATAAAATGCAATGAACTAAAAGATGAGCACAAGATAACAGAGGACACAAACATTTATCCTGGGAAAACCCTCTAGCCTGAGCGAAAAACCCAGCCACACACAAAAATAGTTCCTTTATTGAGAATCAGGAGATTCAATACAAAGCTTCCCAAGCTTATACGGAATAATCATTTCTTCAACAATCTGTTATCGCATAACAATTTCTAGTAGAATATCGTTACAGGATTAGACATCTAAAGCATATACACCACTCTCAAAGTTCACACACAGATTATGCACATAGTAATGTCTGAAGAAGATACAGATGATTGCTAGATGCAGATATGACAATGTCTCACATACACAGATTGCTACTGCAGATGCATCAAGTCACACTAATCACACTTTCATAACACCAAACCCTCTGCCATAGCTGAACACCACCAAACCTCAGAATGAGAGAACATCAGAAAAAAAAATTATGTAACAATACATCAGTAAAAATGAACCAAAATATATATGAGAGAGATCCCCATACACAGGACTTAGAACCGTAAGAGTTGAAGAATGCCTCCATCATGAAACTAAAGATCATAGCAGAAGCGTACACGGTCACCACTCAGCAATTAAGAATGGCATCTTGCAACAACTAAGCACGACAAAACAGTAACCGATGGTGATAAGGCATTGGCACCAACACGTTATGAGCAGGCAAAACTAATACTTCAACCGTTATCATTCATATTCAGTAACAGCAATACTCCATCAGCAATTCAGCACACCCACATGGTGTCATGAGCTCGCATGGTGCCAAGTAATAATAATAATAATAGTGCTGAGTCACCCAAACTCAATGACAAATACATGCCATGACGGACAGTAGAAATTAGATAGAGACATAATGCAATTCCAATGAACTCATGGAAATCATTTCAGGTATGAAGATCTTTGTCGCAACTACTAACTTCAACAACAAAGGATGTCATTTTGGAGGTAAAGAATGATATGTTGGATTATGTGAGAACCATGTTTCACTTGGATGTAAATGATGATCAGAAACTAAGTATTGAAGAACTACAAAGAAAGGTGAAGGAAGCCTACTTCATGGAAGGGAATCCACTCATGTTTGAAAATTTGGAGGCAGCTTCAAAATGCGTAGGTTTCATGGCAATTTCTAATGCAGCTGATTGGAAGAAGGCATGTGCTACTTGTACAAGTGATGTGGGATATCATGAGTATAGGGCTTGGATTAGTGCCTAGTGTCCCTATGGAAGAGCTCAACAAGATTGTGTCCAAGTTAAGTTTAATGAATGTGAATGGGAAAATGAGGATGAAGGACACAACTCCCAAGATGATGACTTGATGTAGGCATACATGCCTCTAAATTTGTTCATTGGTTAATAAATAAATGCTTCATTTTGATTGGCACATTTGGCACCAAGTGACAAGGAGTCCACCTAGCCCTCCTTTGATTGGATCATGAAGCAATGTAATTTTCCTATTTGTCTATAATTCAATGGCTTCTGCTACAAGCTTCTGCCTAATCTCTCTTCTCATTGGCCCATTTGTTGGTGCATCTTATCCAATGGTTATGCCTATTCTATTTTTTTATTGGCCCATAAAAGCAATGAGATTTTTCTATTTGCCCACATGGTGGTGCTCTTATGTAATTGGGTGGGCATTAAATATTTGCTAGCAGCATTTATGAAACCCTAATTAGGGCTTATGTGGATTGACCTCGGCCATTGATTATGATTTAATCTCGGTCATTCATTGTAATTGAGCTCCCTATATAAAGGCTTGCTCTCATCATTTGTAAGGAGTTATGTTGGAGAATTGTTGCCAAAGTACTACTAAAATTGCTCTCTATTCAATGTTGTGTATGCATGGTGGATATGTTTGATCATTTTGGAGTATTGCATGGTTCTTTGCATCTCTCAATTAGATTAGAATTTGCTTTAAGTACTTAGTAGTTTAGATTGGATAAAACTTGTTGTGGAAGTATCTTTAGTGCACTCATTTAGACCAAACCACTAGCCACTTGCTGCTTATAAGTGTGTCTTGCATGGTCAAATGGCATAAAATCACAAGCATAACTTCAATTAGTGTTTGCTCATTAATTTGCAACTATAAGATGGAGTTGGTGAAATGGTATTGATTTGAACACCTTTCAAGTATACCTTAGAAGATTGCACTAGGTGGGTGGAGTTGATGACAAGACTACACCTAGTAGTTTCTGAGCCCATAAGTTCTTGCATCCTAGGATAGAAGTAGGAAGTAATTTTGAATCATAAGTTTAAGTTCATAGCAAGCGAAGAAGTCAATATATTTTCATTGCACATTGTGAAGTCAAAGGCATTCAAAGTCAAGTTGGTAAAATCTTAGTGAACAACGTAAGTCCCCTCGTGATACCAGCATATCACATCATTACTACTGCGTGAGTATCCATCATTTGAAGGAGCCTTGGAGTCACCTTAGTGATCATTCTTTGCAATCTTTAGCATATGAGGTGCCTTTGTTCAAGAGAGGGTTGGAAATTTGGTATTCCATTTGGAATATTAAGTATTCAGTTTTGCATGTTGTAGTGGAATAAAACTCACATCAACAATACTCTCCATTATGCTGGTGCTAATGCCAAGAATGCTACTCTAAGTGTTCCTCAACTGAGAGAGATTGTAAATGTAGCAAAGAAAATTAAAAACACCATAACTTTCAATGTATCTAAAGCCAGAGGTCAACATAATGAAAGAAAGAGCAAAGAATGTCCAATGTTTCTAAGAAAAATGAATTGAATTCTTTTAGTTTAAGAATGCAATCATTTCCTATATAGTATTGAGTTCTCTTAATCCAATTTCTCTCAACTATATGTAAAACTAAATTTTGAATGTTTTAAGGCAAAATACAGATGAGGAGTGTCAAATAATGGGATTGAACCCAAAACATGTTCACCCAAACTGGATAAGTTTACAAGTGCTTCCAGTTCCCCAACACTAGTCTGATCTTCAGTTATAATGGACACCACATCAAGCAGCAAGGTATTAATAAAAAACTTCTCGAGTTTTAGACACAGCCTCATATTTTTAGTTCAAAAGTACCAGAACTTATAAGCTTATGCTTTGTCAATCTTTTGTGCAATCATGTTAAGTATTATGACTGACATTGAAACATCTTGTCAACCTGCTTATAAATTCCAGGTATAGAAATATGTCCATATATTATTTGAATGTGTGCTTTCAGACTTTTACCTTCAAACTTTCTAATAATACCCATAACATTTGTGACAAGATTTACTTGGTTTTAATGTCATAAACACTAACCTTATTCAAATCTTCACAACCCCAAAATGTAATATAAAGTTGTCTCATAAATTTGAAAAGGGTATTCTACAAGTTCCATATCTGACTGAATATTTCTTAGTGGTCTAAGGACAAACTTTTCTGAAGAGAGGCATTCCCCTTGTTATGTTTTGGCAGACAGATGGAAAAGTCCTCTTTTTCTTTTCAATAAACATTTGATCATTGAAATTTTGTGTTTAGATATGCATAAAGTGGTATGTAGCAATTTATATCTGAATTATGCAAGGGAAGTCTCCATGAAAATGGTAAGGTGGATTCATTGAGTGTCATATTTGAACTGATGTAGTGCCATCGAAAATGGTGAACACTAATATAGTAATGGTTTTCTTTTTCTGCACAATGATATACTGATGAAAAAAAACTATTACACTTAATCTAAACTATTAATTTTCAAGAAGATCAAAATAGGTATTTAAACTGCTGACCATGAATATCAAGCATCATAAAAACTGGGGAGAACAGTAAACCTGCCATCTATTGAATGACTCGAAGAAATGCATTCTATTGGACTGCAATAATTGCAGAATATGCCAAAAAAGGATTTGTCAAAATGGCTTTAAAAACATTCAAGCAAATGCAATTGGCAGGTGTAAAGCCAGACTCAACAACCTGTACTAACACCCTTCCTGCCTGTGCCAAAATGGGATCTTAGGAACAGGCCATGGACATCTGTCAAGGCATAATGGAAGAGGGATTATTGTCAGATATTGTAGTTGGAAATACTCTGACAAACACGTATGCAAAATGTGGAAGCACAGACCAGACCCGTGAACTGTTTAACAAAATGCCTCAGAGAGATGTGTCCTCATGGACTTCAATGATTGCTGGATGTGCACAAAATGAATTTGTTGAAAATACTTTAGAAACTTTCAAACAAATGGAATTAGCAGGTGTAAAGCCCAATTGCACAACAACTGCTGACATCCTCCCCGCCTGTGCTAAAATGGGAGCTTTGGAACAAGGTGAAGACATCCATCAAAGCATAAAGAATAGAGAAATTTTGTCAAATGTTGTAATCACAGCTCCTCTGATAGATGTGCATGCAAAATAGGGAAGCATAGACAAGGCATGTGAATTGTTTGATAGAATGCCTTAAAGAGAAGTGATCTCATGGCCTGCAATTGTTGCAAGATATGCACAGGATTTGCTGAAAAGTCTTTAGAAACTTTCAAACAAATGCAATTGGCAGGTGTAAAGCCAGACTCGACAATCTTTGCAGCATTCTCCCTGTCTGTGCCAAAATGGGAGCTTTGGAACAGGGCACAGACATCCATCAATGCATAATGGAAGGGCAATTTTTGTCAGATCTTAAAGTTGCAACTGCCCTGATAGATATTTATGAAAATCATGGAACCATACACAAAGCATGTGAACTGTTTGACAGAATGCCTCGCGAGATGTAATCTCTTGGAATGCAATGATTGCAGGATACGAACAAAATGAATTTGTTGATAAGGCTTTAGAAGCTTTCGAGCAAATGCAATTGGGACATATAATGCCAAATTCCATAACCTTTGTCAGCATTCTCCCCGCCTGTGCTAAACTGGAAGATTTGGAACAGGGTATGAACATCCATGAAAGCGTGATATAAGGGGGGGTTTTGTCAGATTTTACAGTGGAAAATTCTCTGGTAGAGAATAGGCATGCTTACAAACATGGAAGCGTAGACAAGGCATGTGACCTGCTTGACAGATTGACTCAAAGAAATGTGATCTCATGGAATGCCATGATTGCAGGGTATGCACAATATAGATTTTTTAAACAGGCTCTAGAAATTTTGAAGCAAATGAGAAAATGCTAAATGTAAAGCCAAATTCCACTACTTTTGTGAGCATCCTCCCTGGCTTTGCCAAAATGGGAGCTTCGGACCAGGTACAGAAATCCATCAAAGCACAAAGGAAGATGGGATTTCATCAGATGTTATAGTTGCAACTGCCCTAGTAGAAATGTATGCGAAATTGAGGAAGTGGAGGCAGGACAAGAGAGGTATTTCACAGAATGCCTCAAAGAGATGTTGTCTCGTGGAATGGAATGATTGCAGGATATGCACATAATAGATTTGTTGATAAGGCTCTAGGCACTTTCAAGCAAATGTTATCGGTGTTCGCAAAGCCAGATTCCACAACCTTTGCCAGCATCCCCCTGCCTGTGCCAAAATGGAAACTTAGGAATGGGGTATGGAAATCCATGAAAGTATAGTGGAAGGGGGATTTTTGTCAGATATTAAAGATGGAAATGCTCTGCTAGACATATATGCAAAAATGTGGAAGTATATACAAGGCACATGAACTGTTTGACAGAATGCCTCATTGAAATGTGGTCTCGTGGACTCCAACGATTTCAAGATATGCACAAAAATGAGCTTGTTGAAAAGGCTTTAGAAACTTTTGATCAAACGCAATTGGCAGGCATAAAGCCAAACTCAACAACCAATACCAGCATCCTCCTTGCCTGTGCCAAAATATAAGCTTTGGAACAATGTATGGGTGTCTATCAAAGCATAGAGGAAGGGGGATTTTGTCAGATGTTATATTAGCAACTTGCAACAAGACATGTATGCAAAATGTAGAAGCATAGAATTAAGTAAAACTTCAAATGTCCTATAACACGATACAGTCAGTATATAGTGTAATAAATGAGACTATTCTCCATTGGATGGTAGCACCATAGAAGCAGAAATTTGCAAAAAATCCTGATTATACCTGATTAATCCTGAATCCTAGAGCTAGCTGATTTTTTCCCTAAAAAAAATCTAATTTATGAAAAAATCGTTGACCCAATTTTTAATGACCTTTTTGCATCTAAAGCACATTAAAATTATATTAAAATTCCTAAAAAATGGCAAAAAAAACATTAAAAAATCATTGCAAAAAGTTACAAAAAACTCACGAAATTGATGAATCACTCAGAAATATGGCTGATTCCAAGACGGAAGCAAAGTCAATGCAGAATCAGTATGGGGAAAATATGTGATTTTGTCCCTTTAGTTTTCTTTCCAACCTCTGGAAAATCCTAAACAGAGGAGCAGGAGGAGTAATGGCAATCATCAACGAAATTTGAAAAGGCTTCAATCATCCTAAATTTTGGGGGGCATGTGAGATAGTGTCAAAGCAGCTAATGCATTTGTTTTAAATCACGATTTCAATATGCCCCGAACTCTCTATACACCTCGCCCCATGGATTCTAATGAGATCAAATATATAATTAATAAAATATTATACACTAATATTAAAATTATGCACTGTTATAGATGGCCCTTTAATGGGGAAGCATAAAACCCTATAGTTTATAATTAATATTATAAAGTACTTTAAAATTTAAATTAATATTGACTATTAATATATATTAATGGTATGGAAGCAAAAAAGGGCAAAAAATCATGATTATATGCGATTAATCGGGAGTTGGCTACAGCAATTTATTCCCCAAAGAATCGAGATTTTTTTGTCAATGACTTTTGATGTTTTTTTTGTGATTTATCAAGCGATTAATCGGCAAAAAGCAACAGTTAATCGGCAAAAAAAATTGTGGGGAACTAGGAGAAACCCTAAAAGCGACGTTGATGGGAAAAACCCGCAAAAATTGTTGAAGTTAGGTAGCTGCGGGAGATATCTGCATCCCTGCGTTGATGGCAATTTGTCTCCGATCATGTTCATTGCCTGAAATGTATGTTACAGCAGAGGCAGCAAAGAGTCTTAATTGCTTGTAACTGAAGAGTCACATGTATACGTGGTTGTTGAGTCGGACTACTAATATTTAGCGTCGCCTTTATGGTAACTAAAGATGTACGTGGCTATTGTCATCCTCTATGGTGAACGGTTCATTCACATTTTGGATTCCATCCTTTGATGTCATTCATTGACGTAAATAAAGATTAGGAAACGACGTGTAGTTGTAACTACCATCGGTCCATATATGGCGATTGGAGAGCAAAAGTCTAATGTTCTTGTTCTTCGTATTTTGGTGTATCACAAAAGATACAAGTAAAGGAAAATTCAATATAGTGGGTGTGCGATTACTTTGATGTTTTTCTTGTTTAAAGTTTGGGGGTGATGTCTGAGATTTCTAGAGACATCAGTATTATGTTTGTGCTTATTATTGATGCATGTAGTATAAGTGATTGATACAAAAAGGTTTTTTTGTATGCAGTATAACTCTCACACTTTATATATGATCATAAAAGGCTTTCTATAGTTTGATTGTTAAGTGTTAACAATCACAGTAAAGGAGTCGTTGCTGATTAAGATTGTGAGCTTTGTATTCAGACTTCTTGATTATTCAATAAAGTGATATTTTTTGGTGTGGCTGGGTCTTTCCCTCATGAAGGAGGGTTTTCTGTAATGTCCCCTTTTTGGGTACATTATATTGTGCCAGATTGTTAGCCTTTTCACCTTGGCTCAAAGGGCTAACCGTGGTGTGGCAGTGTTCCAGGGGATGATCGGCCTAGGTGGTTTCAGTTTCAGGCCATTCGGTGCAGTTTCTGCAGGTTTCCAGGGCACTTACTATTTATAGTAAGTCAACAGGGGGTTCAAAATTCTCAGCTTTTCAATAGTGGACTTGGAGCATCTCGTCGAGAGCTTTCCGGCGAGCTATCACACAACGGCATCCGAGCTCGTTTGGGCTTCCGTTTTAATGCCGGATGATTTCCTCACTTTATTAATTAATTCACTTTATTACTCAACGGTCAAATTATTCAAAAAGTAACTTAAAGTGAAATTATAAAGAGACGAACTTGGGAATATGAAGAGTCACAATGGGGAAACTGAAGAGTCACAGCTGCAGCCATAAGAGGAGGTTGAGAGTCTCATTTCAGCATGCTTCAATTTATGGATTTTACTTCTCTTTGAGAATTCAGGAAGCTTTAGCTATCCAATCGGAAATCTGAGGATGGAAACCTTCAGCATTTCTTGGTGGATTGGACGGAAACCCGATTCATCCCGGTGCGGATTCATTCAGACTTCGCCATTGTTATATCAGGTTCTTCATTATCCAGTCTTACTGTTATTTGTTGTATTTCGGATTGGATTGAATATTGTAATGTTGGGTTTTTGTATTGCTGATGTATAATACAAACCCGATTTTCTGAGTTCTTTCCTAAGATTGTACTTGCTGGTTTTATGAATAAATCTGCTGGTTATTCGAGAATATCTTTTGGTTATTTGCATGTTATTGTTTATTTTAAATCTGCTTAAGATTTATTGGTCGGAATTAGTAAATGGCCGGTTAGGGTCATTTCAGTGGTATCAGAGCCTAGCATTCTGCCAGCCTGTGAGGTTCCTTCAGTAACAATTTACATAACTCAACGTTTTGATAAAAATGAAGCTTTTTATAGCAGCGTAATTTGCAGAGATAGTTCTACCAGAAAAATTTGCAGAGATATTTTACGGAAGAAATTTGTTTTTGAGATTAGTTTAAGAAGTGGCATTTTCAGTTCCAGCTCGGTTGTTCTAATTTGAGTCACTCCCAAATATTGACATCCCGTGAAGAAAGAACCAACAGTCAATAAGGATAACCACGCCCAGTTAGGAATACTCCAAATGCAGGGAATTGCCTGTACGCAAACATTAGCACACTATCCAGTACCACGTGCGGGCGTATCTATTCCTCTCCCAGTCCATATCGGGTAATAGAGTGTTTGAACCGGTTACTAAGCAGCAACCGCAAACTGGCCCAGAACGGAGACTCCCAGAAGATCATCGATGGTATTGAATCATTGCTTGGCCCACGTAGACTGTCGCATAAAGCGCCAGGTATGAAACACTAGGCAAGAATGGAGCCCAGCAACAACGCGTGACTTCCTTGACAGTCGCGGTGTGCGCTAAGGACTCTATTTCACGGGGTATGATATAAGTGTTGCACAACCAGCAGGTGACAGGTTCTGTAGGACTAACCATTGCCATTCCAGCTCGCGACCCAGGTGTGGACACACGTTGTGACATCAAAGATTTGCAGCCATTCACGTCTTCGGGCACAGCTCCTGCAGACACGAGGACACGCTCAGGAAGCATTCGAACCATCTCAACGCTTCCGTTATGAATGTTATGGAAATTAATATGGAAAGGTTAAGGTTCCGGGCAAGTTTTTAAAGAGCCGTATTTCTTATTGGTTCAAACGTCTGTCGTGAGTTTTTGGAAGAGACATTTTGCAGTTTTGAGGCAATTTTTTGAAGTGTTGTGCGGTTCTGAGCAGTAGACATCTACAAATTTATCCAGCAGTGAAAAGGCAGTTCGAGTTCAAGGTGGTAGAGTAAGGCAGGTCACGAAGTTAGCTTACACACAGTCAGAAGTCTATCCAGCAGGTAGAGAAGCTTCACCATCCAGACTGGGCTCACGTCAAGAGTTATGCGCCAGACACATCCCTTATTGTCGAAATAGCAGGAGCACAGGAGAGTTTGACATTGGGGAAGGGTGTTGTCACCACTTCCGAATGCTCTAAGCACGTTCCCAGCACCACGTGACAGTTGGCCCCTACCCAGCTGTCGACTATATACACGGCCATAGCAGAGTCACGGGTGGCTGTGATTAAACCAGGCAACAGTGCGGGTAGCACTTCCGCCATTGTGCACACTGCGACAAAAGGTAGAAGGCCCCCACACGGTCTTGGAGCCTCCCTACATGCGCAAGATAGCGTCAGCATCATCAGGCACAACCATCTGGGCAGAAGGCACTCACAAACATGCACGGGTCTCACTAGAATACCAGGTTGGGTTCAGTCTGTGTATTTTGATTTATATGTAATGCTGCAACTTACTACTTTCAAGTAAATTTGTAAGGAATATGCCAGAATAGTAAGTTTGCTTCTAAAGTGTTCATATCTGGTTCTTTATATTGGTCATTTGCTGGTTCAAGTGATTTGCTCGTTTAGAATATAAAAGAATTAAGTGGAATATCATACAATCGTTTTTGGTTAAAGAAATACTCCAGACCAGTGAGTCAATTGCTTCTGTTTCAAGTAACTCTAATCAGTTCCGGGGTGCCGTTCAAACATTCATTTAATGCCAAAACTCAGAATAACAGCTTGAACCAACACTTAGCATATTACAGTGGTATTGGCATCATTGAGAATATCAAAGAGATGTATGGCGAGAATAGAAATCTCTGACTTTAGTATTGGAATTCATCACTGTGTATGCTGCAATTTCCTGTATGTAAACACTCTATTGTTGAAATCTGGAAAATCCATTTTTAAGCATCTAAACAGCAGTGTCATGAAAGGAATGAACAGTCTTATGTAATCAGACTGGCCAAGTTCATACCTCATTTGGAAATAACCAGTTGAGACATTTCAGACGGCACTGTTTGTAGCTTTTGATTTTTGAGAGGCCACGCTGCTGTATTGGAGTACTGCAGTGGTAAAGATTTTGATGCAATTCTCAGGGTTATTCCTATTCTACCAGAGAGGGAGCACGAGGTATAATAGTTCTGTTACGATTACACCAACAAACTCTCTCTACCAGCCTGGGGTAATCAGAGAAAATTTAGTGTCAGGAACAGGGAACTAATTGATCTTCGCAGTCAAATAAATCAGATTTCTTATTGCAGAGACAACATCTCATATTTAAGTGATGGAGTCTTTGGAAAGTCCAATATTCTCTAAAGAATTCAATGGCACATTTTACGGTGTCCAGCTCAAAGATATCCGAAAGGAAATGGAGATAGGAAATGAACTATGTTGCCTTGGATGGCAACTGGAAGAGCAGAAAATTGCAAGTCGAGTCGCATGCTGGCCAAACTTAATGAAATAAATTCATATCTATCCAGGATAGATCCAACAGATTGCAGGCTTTTTAATTGGGCCATGCATCCCACGATGGTTGCCTTAGTGCAACGCAGGTTTATGAGTCATCCACTTCGAGATGTTAGGCTTGCAGTCGCCTCATGTTTCAGTGAGATCACTCGAATTACAGCACCTATTGTCCCTTACATCGAGCACATTTGGAGACAGGTGTTACAGCTGATTGTAGACAGCTTGGATGGACTGAAATATGATAGAGATTCTACCTTTGGTAAATAGGTAAAAATCTTGGAGTTAGTGAACAGCACTAGAATTTTCAGTCACATGCTAAATCTTGGTTATGGTGAAATGATTCAGCAATTATTTCAGTATCTCCTAGACAATTACAGGGAGCGTCATTCAGAGGTGGTGAAGACATGCATTATGACTATCTTATCCTCGATCTTAGATGAGGACTGCGACATATGCAAACAATTGCGGTCTGAATTGTTGGCATTATGGAGAGGAGGAATAATGATAGCATCCATGACATATGAACTCTCAGCTGAATTAATTAAGCTTCAGGCTGAAAGATTCATGAGTTCGTTATCTGAAAACGAACGGACATCATTAGGCTTACAGGTTGCAGGATCTCCGGTGATAGGCCAAGACTCGGTGATTGCAGGGCAGCTTTGTTTCTTATGCCAGGGGAGCTAGTCACAGGGGCATGTTTGCACAATTGATCAAGGGGATGGTAAATTGCAGCCTAGTGATAGAGATGTTACAGTTGAGTCTTCCCCACTTTTGGGACCCAGTGGTGAGTGTTCAGCACTCTACTTTGGTGATTTGGTGGCGGAGTTTGATAACCCCAGGATTATAGGATATGATGACCAGTGGGAGACTTTCAGTGATTCCGGTAATGAGGGGTCATGTGACTTCTTTAGCAACACTTCACTTTTGCATCACTCGGCTATGGATGATCCATTTGGCAGTGCATCTCGAGGTAGCACTGATGAGAAGTGTGTCTTAAAGAGTCAGCTGAAAGTTAGCGATGATGCCATTATTGCAGTGCTAGTTCACCATGATAGCACTCACCAGATCATTGATGATCTGTACAGGACAGCTCAGAGAGATCAAGGGCAAGGAAACAGAGGGATTGGATCCTATACTGCAGGTCTACAGGGAGTCAGGACAGCTTTTGAGGATTGGAAGTCGGAATATTTGAGACTTCTTACAAACCGTGACCACCTATTACAAGTTGTCGGGAATTATGCAGAGCAGTTGAGGAATAAGGAGGTTGAGATCGATAAGCTCAATAGGGAGCTTAGTGCTACTCATGGCACTTTGGAGCATACTCATATCGCTCTATAGGAGGGGAAGAATCAGATTGTGGTCTCTAGCCAGTACAGGGAGCAGGATGATAGGGATAGGTCTGAATTCTATCAGGAGGTGGTTCAGGAGCTTGACAGCATACAGCAGACCTATGACTTGGATAGTTGTCCAAGAAGATCTTTGAGTCACCAGGAGTTTCGTAAAGAGTTAGATCACTTTTAGATAATGGATAACTCCTTGTTTGATATGAGTGCGGAGTTGACTATCGATAATCCCCTCTTTGAGTTAGTTGAGGGAGATACTTCCTATTCCCAGGAGGAGGACGAGATTGGTTGCAGGGTGTGGGACCCAGGGGCAGTTATCAGAGGTGAGCCTTGGTCGTCAGAACGGAGTAGTGGGATGAGCTCAGTTGATGAGCAGTATGTTTTGTGTACCCGCAGCCCAGGAGTGGTAGCTATATTTGGTGGCATGATGAGAGTTATGTCTTTCCCTACATTACCGCTCGATGAGGATGTTGATCAAGTAGGACTTCTTCAATACGGGGTTATCGAGTTTGGCATGTTGGCTATGCTGGCTGGTGTGAGTTCTTCACACAATGGTATACTTTATATGACTCCAAGCATTGAGAGGCAATCATGGAGTCCTTATGCTGATTTGGGGTTTCCAGCAGAGATAGTCAGTGCATCGCAGGTGGAAGTCTTCTCTGGCGATTTTGACAGTTTGCCTCTTCAGCGCAGTTACTAGTTCAGGTTACAAATTAGAGGGGCAGCTTTATGGCAGATGGATACTTCCGTTATGTCACTTAGTAGTGACAGTGGGCACCAAGATTTTTCAGTCGGCTGGGAAGATGTATGGCACTTTTGCTTGTGGGATCCAGGAGGGGCATATTCATTGTTGGTTCTCATTTTTGGGGTTGATCAACAAGAGATTTGGTTTTCTCCAGCACATGACGGTAGAGGTGAGGGAGATCCCAGTTGGAGTGAGGTTCTCAGTTGGGTTGAGTCCTTACTTACACATGACAGCAGCACAGAGCAGATGGGCACGATTGATCTTGCAGTGAGTTGGGAGTCGGGCATTGGTTTGGCTGCTGTTTGGTTATGTAGAGAGTGGCTTCACAGATCGGAGCCTAATGACTATGTCAGCTACACACGACAAGTCGATGGAGCAGCTTCCCTGAGATTAGTTTGGGATCCAGGTATTTGAGTGCAACATGCAGATACCGATTGCTTGAGGGCAAGCAATCTCCGGGAAGGGATGGTTGTAATGTCCCCTTTTTGGGTACATTATATTGTGCCAGATTGTTAGCCTTTTCACCTTGGCTCAGAGGGCTAACCGTGGCGTGGCAGTGTTCCAGGGGATGATCAGCCTAGGTGGTTTCAGTTCCAGGCCATTTGGTGCAATTTCTGCAGGTTTCCAGGGCACTTACTATTTATAGTAAGTCAACAGGGGGTTCAGAATTCTCAGCTTTTCAATAGTGGACTTGGAGCATCTCGTCGAGAGCTTTTCGGTGAGCTATCACATGACAGCATCCGAGCTCGTTTGGGCTTCCGTTTTAATGCCGGATGATTTCCTCACTTTATTAATTAATTCACTTTATTACTCAACAGTCAAATTATTCAAAAAGTAACTTAAAGTGAAATTATAAAGAGACGAACTTGGGAATATGAAGAGTCACAGTGGGAGCTGCAGCCATAAGAGGAGGTTGAGAGTCTCATTTCAGCATGCTTTAGTTTATGGATTTTACTTCTCTTTGAGAATTCGAGAAGCTTTAGCTATCGAATTGGAAATCTGAGGATGGAAACCTTCAGCATTTCTTGGTGGATTGGACGGAAACCCGATTCATCCCGGTGCGGATTCATTCAGAGTTCGCCATTGTTATATCAGGTTCTTCATTATCCAGTCTTACTGTTCTTTGCTGTATTTCGAATTGGATTGAATCTTGTAATGTTGGGTTTTTGTATTGCTGATGTATAATACAAACCCAATTTTCTGAGTTATTTCCTAAGATTGTACTTGCTGGTTTTATGAATAAATCTGCTGGTTATTCAAGAATATCTTCTGGTTATTTGCATGTTATTGTTTATTTTAAATCTACTTAAGATTTATTGGTCGGAATTAGTAAATGGCCGGTTAGGGTCATTTCATTTTCCCAAGGTAAATCTGTGTCTATGTTATTTATTAAGGTATCTTCTCTCTGGTTATTCAATTCTGATTCTAAAACATTAACATGGTATCAGAGCCAGGTTGAGAAAGATCTAGAATCAGATTCATTCATGCAGCATTCTTCAGGCTCTTTATTTTTGTGTTTCTTTTAGGGAGTGCATTTTATCATTTAGGTATGTTCTTGAGAAATGGGAAGCTCAAAAATCTTTCTAAGGACACGAGGAAAAGTTATTATCCTGGAAGAGAGAGCAAGGGATGTGATAGGAAAGGAATCATGATTGCTTCTCTTTGCAAATGGGAAGAATTTTGTATTCTGATTTGGACTGCATGTTAGGGGAAGTTATGTCATTGATTCAAACAATGCTTTGTTTGGGGGTGGAATGAATGTCTTCATTTAGCAAAGTGGGATAGAAGGAAAAACAAATCGCAATCTCCTTGAGATTTGAAAAATGGCTGAAAATGTTCTATGGCAATCAACAATCCCACTACCATTATCTCTACAATGGTGACACTTTTGGGATTATTTCTATCTGCTGCACTGACCTTGTTAAGTGGAATCCAGCCTTCATCATTCCCTGCATCCACATGTGCTCTTGGTGATAAGAGGGAGGCAATGGGAGATAAGGGATAATAACCACAACCAGACCAAATGCTTTCGTTCAAGGAGGTTTTGATTTTCAAATGCTACAAATTCAAAAGATAAGTATTTCATTTCCTTGAATAATGTTCATGAATCTTTTATGTAGTTATTAATTCTTCATTAGAATAGTGAATCATGTATGCTTCTAGCATTTGGATTTCCCTTCGTGATAGGTTGATTCTATGAACTATTAGTAATATCTCTAAAATGCTTCCAGGAGAAATCGAGGAGCATAAGGGTGATGAAAGATTGCATTCAAGGGAGGAAGAACTTGATGCAACCTACGAGGAAGTCATACACGCTGAATAATGGAGACACGGCTTGTCTTGTGATTAATTTCAGATTGTCCTAAGATCAGTTTCTTCTAAGAGGAGAAAATGACATTCAGAGGGAGTTAAATTCCGAGAATTCAAGGCTCAAGTTGAGAGCATTAAGATTCTAAGATCAAGAGGGAGCTTGAGTGGCAGATGGAGAGTGCCAAGTTCTTTGCAGAGAATCAGCAAGCTCGAGAAGCAGTGTGGCTTTGAAAGCTCTTTGTTTGGTCAAACATTGGAGTCAACTGTAACTTATTGTGACAATCAAAGCTCTAAGAATGCTGCCCCTGCTGAGAGGGAGTCTTTGCTGAGAGGGAGTCTTAGCATTCAATTGTTCTTATTATGTGCTATAATGCATTGTTTCTCTAAGACAGATAAATTTGAGGTGAAAGCCCTTGTAATACATTTTTCTCTGAGACGGAGAAATTTGAGGTGAAAGCCCTTGTAATGCATTTTTCTCTTAGACAAAGAAATTTGAGGTGAAAGCCCTTGTTTCTCTTTCCACTCATGGGAGTAGCCATAGTGGATGTCATGTTGACAGACTCCATGACAACATCACGTTGAGAGACTCCATGATGCTATCACGTTGAGAGACTCCGTGATAAAGTTTTGATTTTTTTCACAATGGTTGTAGCCATTGTGACTGTCATGTTGAGAGACTCCATGACTTGAGAATCTGGAAAAGATATCTCCTTTGCTAAGAGAGACTGATGAAGTTAGGTAGTTGCAGGAGATATTTGCACACCTACATTGATGGCAATTTGTCTCGAATCATGTTCATTGGTTGAAAGGTATGTTACGGCAGAGGTAGCAAAGAGCCTTAACTGCTTGTAATTGAAGAGCCACATGTGTACGTGGTTGCTGAGTCGGACTACTAATATTTAGTGTTTCCTTTATGGTAACTGAAGATGTTCGCGGCTATTGTCATCCTCTATGGTGAATGGTTCATACACATGTCGGATTCCATCCTTTGATGACATTCATTAACGTAAATAAAGATTATGAAACGCCATGTAGGTGTAACTACCGCCGTTCCATATACGGGGATTGGAGAGCAAAAGTCTGGTGTTCTTGTTCTTCATATTTTGGTGAATCACAAAAGATACAAGTAGAGGAAAATTCAGTATCATGGGTGTGCAATTACTTTGATGTTTTTCTTGTTTAAAGTTTAGGGTTGATGTCTGAGATTTCTCAAGACATCAGTATTCTATTCGCGCTTATTATTGATGCATGTAGTATCAGTGATTGATACAAAAAGGTTTTTCTGTATACAGTATAAGTCTCACACTTTATATGTCATTGTAAAAGGCTTTCTATAGTTTGATTGTTAAGTCTTAACAATCTCGGTAAAGGAGTTGCTGCTGATTAAGCTTGTGAGCTTTGTATTCAGACTTCTTGATTATTCAATAAAGTGATATTTTCCGGGGTGGCTGGGTTTTTCCCTTGTGAAGGAGGGTTTTCCTAGGGGAAATCTGTGTCTCTGTTTTTTATTAAGGTATTTGCTCTCTGGTTATTCTATTCTAATTCTAAAACATTAACGAAAATGTGACATGATTCTCTATGAGATTGACGTGCAACACTGAAGACGCGACTGAGAAAGTTCGGTCAAAAGTGTTGCAAAGCCAGGAAGTCGAAAGTGTTGCAAAGTCGGGAAGTAGCGTGGGAGGCTTTTCCTCTCTTTCTACACTGAATGGATTATATTCTATATCTTGATTAAAACTGTTTCTTTTTTAACATTCATTTTGTTTGTATAACTTTTAAATATTTAAATTGTTGCAATATGAAACAAAAGAAGACCGTAACAAAGTTGCCTTATTTATTTGTTGCGATATGAACTAAATGAGCAGGGTAACAAAGTTATGCCTTATTTATTTTGGAGAAAACAAAGAGCCCTACAATAATCATTATAATCATTTTTCGAAAGTCAATTATCAAAAATAAGTTCTTACGATTAATTAAATTGCTAGATATTTAAAACTCTACTCAAAATTAAATTAAATAATTCATGCAATTCAGTCTCTAATTTCAACATATATATAGTTGTTTTGGTATATACATGTGTATATATCACTTCACATATGTGTTTATCATGCCAACTTTGTATAGAATTGTTCGTTAAGTATATATAATAAAAGGAACTTGATAGAATTCTAGAAAATGAATATGAAGATTTTCTTTTATTGACAATATTTTGTGAACAAAGCTTCATTCTGATTTTGATAAATAAGAAATCCCACATCATATTTTGGTGCTACTTCAGCTCAGAGCTTGATTGAAATTTATACAAAATCAATGTTAAAACTTCGAGTCCTGCAAGTTAAAAATATATCAGGAGGAGGTTGTGCAGGTGCTTTGAATCATTTATATAAGTCCTTTATCATCTATGCTATGGAAATGTCCTTTAATTTAGAAAAACAGTAGTTATTGATGGTTTTTCTTCAATTTTTCACGTTTTTTTGTAAATCCCATTTTTTCAAAAAAAACTACTCTGGTTTGATGATTTATTCCCCAAACGATTTATGCTTCTATGGGTAGGTCCACTGCCTCGGAATTAAGATGATGACATAATAGTTTATAAGAGTGAACTAGTAGGATATATAGTGTGAGGAATATTGAGGCATATGCCCTTCACAATATGGAAAAGTTCAGTATAAATCAGGGTGCTTGGCATCCATCTTGAATCAATTCAATGCCACAAAAATGACCATAACTGGGTACTCATAATTAAAAATGCATTTAGTGATGGTCTTCCCCCATCCAAGAACTATGGGGTTTTTATTCATAACCTTGTATGGTTAAGGTGCAAGCACTAGTATAGCCAAGGTGATTGTATTGTACTCAGTCATCATGCATGGATCTCCTTGGGATGATCCTTATCACTGATAGAAAAGTGCATTGAACTATTCCCAACCATCCATCACACCATAGCAAACAGTAAACTGAATCAAAAAGACTTTGAAAGTGACAAAGGCATGTTATGAACGGCTAATGGCAAAAGCACATTACCTTTAATTGTGTAAAATCACTCATGACAATAAAGTTATGTCAACAAATTTGCACCTTAAAACTTTAAAACGAAGTAGAGATTAGTAAATGAAACTCTGTATACATCTAAAAATACTTGTTGACAAAATCCACGAGAAACTCTTGTATGATGTTATAGAGATCGGTAAGTAGCGATCAATAGCCAGACAGCAGGTTTACAACTCATTTGTATATGTATAATATATAGGTGTACCATGTGCCCGAGGTTCATGTGCTTCTATTCTCAAATTTTATGATCACCTTCATGTGCAATGAGTAATAATTTGATCAAGATTGGAGAACACTAAGACATTTCAACATGTAAAACTTCCTGCTCCATATTGACCTTCCGAATTCCCTCCACAAAAAGGCAAAATTTAAAAAACTTTGATGAGCTAGTATAAGCACATGAAAGATCCTGGTAAATAGCGAGAGACTGGGAACCAAACTCTGCGTTGCGCAAGTTTCAGAACGAGGTTTTCGCGGTAATGGTGTCGCGTATCAGCTGCGGCTATTAAAATGTTTTTTTAAAACGAATATTTATATGAGCAGTAGTTTTTCTTTACTTTGCAAAAGGATTTCTATAGCTTACCTCTTCCAGAATGTTTTCTTCCAGCTACTATCTTTTATCCTTCATCTGCTATAATTTTGGACAAATGGTGACTGGTTTTGTCCAATGGCGGCACCGCTGAATGGAACGTTGGCTTCAATCCTTGACCAAGTGGAGCAGAACGAATAGGGTTTTATGACCCTGGCAAGAACAACAAAATACTTCTAGTAGGTATTAGATGGCATACGTCACACTGAATCTGCCCCTCCCTTCCCTCTATTCTGGACATAGAAAATTTCCCTACTGCTTGTTCTGAATATATTCCATATCCTCTTAATCCTGGTCAAAAATTTCAATCTCTCAGTAACGATTTTAGGTTTCTATTTGCTAAGAGTACGACCAACGAAGCGATCGATCTCAGAAGGTTTAAAAGGGATACTGGTAAAACCTCCTCCTTCCCATTAGCTTTCCAAACCCCAGTACGCAAAATAAAAGCTTAATTAAATTATGCCCTTTCCTCGCGACATTAAAGCGTTTGTATTTGGGCACAACTTTTTTAATATTTATAAAAGTTTCATAATCTATATGTGCACATGTTAACAAAGCGATTCACAGGAATCCCAATGGACCTATTTCCTTATGTCGCGGTGTGTTAGGTTTTTCATGAGGCACATATCATTTCTACATCCACTTCTAAGGGAAAATTTGAAAATAATTTGAGGGCCACTAGAAAGAGTTAGGCTAGAGTGAATTAGAGTGTGATAAGATTGCATAAGGGGTTTAGAATAAAGAATAGGAGATCAAGAATAGATTTGCATTTTTATTTCGATTTTTAAAAGATTGTAATTGATCTAATTTGTAATCAAATAGTTAAGGTTTGTTATATTATAAGTTGGTGAAAGTTCTTTAGATAATTTCATATTTTTAAATTATTAATCATTTTTTTATGTTGTTGATAAGTGTGATACATTTTTATAATGTGAAAACTTTGATATTATATCATAATTCAATTATAATTTTTTTTATTCAAAACTTATTGACCCATTTTAATGAGCATGTTTTACATGAATTTATTTCTCATAAAAATAAATGGTCCATCTAGCACTCATTGCATATAGGTGATGTTCGTAAAGGTAAAGCATGGGACTTTCTTGGGAGGTCACCCATCTTAGTACTATTGTGGTATAAGTGTGTTTAACTATAGAATCATGTTTAATTATCTTGCTACCCCCATTATGTTGTTAGTGTTATTTCATTATATAATGTGTTTGAAAACTATTATGATTACTCATAAATATTGTGAGCTCACATTAAGCTACAAGGATTGGTTCTTAGTTGGACTCTCTAACCACGACTATGTCACAATATGCACTATTATTTTATATCTTTGTATTTCCTCCTAACTACATAGTGAGTGACTAGAAGTGTGTAGAGGCAACTTTATCTACACAAAATTATGTTTTGGCATGCCATGAAGATAATTTTGCATATGATATAAGGGTCGAGGGACCCTAATTATCTTAGAAATAAAATCCAACATGCTTTATTCCATATAATAAGGATAACAAAACAGATTAACTCTAATATTTACATAATTTCAAATTACATTTTTATATAATCAAGTGCTTATCCTAGGTATAGCACATATACATTTGTTAATACATCGGCTTGCATGCCATATAACATCAATAATCAATTATGAAGTACAGCTACAAATAATGTTTGAATATAAAATGTAAGTATATACAATGTCCTCTGGTTGTCATCAACTCGCATGGTCATTTGCAAGCCTAGGAAAGGAGCATGGCTCATGTGCTTTTTCACCCAACTAAGAAGCGAATACTTCCCTATAGTTCTTCATGACACATAACCATCAACCCTATACAAGAAGCTTAATTGCCTAGAAACAATAGCCAGATGGAAAACCTTGGTACAACCCTAATATATTTAGATGCATTTTTATAATGAAATGCAACCTCCTACTATAAGGATATGGAAGAGGAACGTATCAATAATTTTACTAAACTAACTCATCTATTTTAATGAACAAGGCTTTGGCCAAAATACATAGAATAAGTGAATTTTCTCGAAAAGAGGATAATCCTTCTCTATTTACCCATATTCGACACCCTTTCCTAAAAAACATAGCCCAAATACAAACCAATACATAGGAAGGAGCGACCACTTTCTGTTGTGTGTGGTGTGTGTGTGTGTGTGTGTGTGTGTGTGTTTATATTCTTAGAATAACAAGAGAATAGTTTATTAATGATAATGACTAACATCAAATTATGATCTATGACTTGTTTACCCAAGGACTTTCAATACATATTACTTCATCAAGACATCTATAAGAAGAGCATATATCATCTTACTTTCCTAATATTTATTTACCTATTTTTGTGTAATCGATATACTAAGTTTATTATAAATCTAAAAATAACTTCACCAATTGGGAAAGTTATGGATACTCTTCTAAACATCATTTAAGTACATGAGCCTTTGTCTATGAACTTTATAACCACTTCATTTTCAAATATAAGGGTATATTTCAATTATAAACTTTTTTGGATATCTTACCAAGAAAAAAAAGATAAAGAATTTATTAATCAAGCCCAAACATTGATCATTATCCAAGGAACTCTATAAATAATCTACTAGCTCACCCAAGAGAAGCATTAAATTTAGCAAATTAAATATGACCACGTAATCTACATATGATATCAATAAACCAATTAGATTACTTTAACTTAAATAGTGGTACATTGAGATGAGTAATTGAATTTTTGCATGTTAGATATTCCATATATTATCCTTCTGATTCTCTCTAATATTGAAATAATTAAGGCCTTGAATACTGATTAATGTAATTGTTAAGCTACAAGTATATTTCAAACATATATTCCCAAAATATTAAAATAATTAAGCCTTAAATATTGATTTAATGTATATTGTTAAGTTACAAGTATATTTCAAACATATATCCCAATAAACCACTAGAAATGAAATATTGATATTAACATTTTCATCCAAGCGTTTTAGTCTAAACAGTAATATTTTAATCAAGACTCAAACTACATTGACCATCCACATATTCATAAAGATATTTTTGTTTGGTAATAGCATTAAACCCTATCGAATACATGAAATTTAATCTATGGTAAATTAGAAAATACAATACCTATATTCAGATAATAGTACATTGAGATGAGTAATTGAATTTTTGCATGTTAGATATTCCATATATTATCCTTCTGATTCTCTCTAATTTTAAAAATAATTAAGCCTTGAATACTGATTAATGTATATTGTTAAGCTACAAGTATATTTCAAACATATATCCTAAATATTAAAATAATTAAGCCTTAAATATTGATTAATGTATATTGTTAAGTTACAAGTATATTTCAAACATATATCCCAAAAACCACTAGAAATGAAATATTGATATTAAACATTTTCATCAAGCATTTTAGTCTAAACAGTAATATTTTAATCAAGACTCAACTACATTGACCATCCACATATTCATAAAGATATTTTTGTTTTGGTAATAGCATAAACCTTATCAAATACATGAAATTTTAATCTATGGTAAATTAGAAATACAATACCTATATTCAGATAATGGTACATTATCTTGATAGTCACTAGGTATAAGGAATGAAGGTATCCTATGCATGGAATAGGAAAATTGGCATAAAAATTATATGTTTACAAAAGATTGTCAAGGTGTCCCATAGTTTCATAGTTGTACAACTTGACAAATGAAAGCTATTCAATTCAAATAAGGATACCATAAAACATAAAGGTTAAAAGAGTGTCAGGTGTTGATGTTATATGCCAATCAAGGAAACATCTACCAAATACATGAATAGTTTTGACAAAAAACCTTGATTGATTTTGGAAAAAAGATTAATTTAGTTGTATGTCAAAGGGAAAATAAGAATTGGCATCATTATCATATGTATTCTCAAAGGAATTCCTCAAATAAATGTAAACCCATCTATCTCAACCTCACATATCAATTGTGTGTGTGTGTGTGTGTGTGTGTGTGTGTGTGAGAGAGAGAGAGAGAGAGAGAGAGAGAGAGAGAGGAGAGAGAGAGAGAGAGGAGAGAGAGAGAGAGAGAGAGAGAGAGAGGAGAGAGAGAGAGAGAGAGAGAGAGAGAGAGAGAGATTGTTTATATATTAGTTATGAATCATGAATCTATTTTTTATGTAGTCATGCGATGTATATAACTTATGTCTTGGGTAGTTTACAAGGGGTTTTGTGAAGAAGATATAATAATGATTATGGAATCCTTTCAAGTGTTGATTATTCTGTGGAAGAGTAGTGTGGCAGAGACAAAGATCTCTATGGTATCATTTTGTATCTAATGTTATGTATGGAAATAGAGTGTTCCTCTGATTAAACACATCATTTGTATCTTGTAAGAGGTTGGTGCTCCTAGAAGTGGGTGCTTCTAATCAAAGAGGGATTGGTGCTCCTTGGAGTGGGTGCTCCTAAAGTTGTAAGGGGATTGGTGCTCCTAGAGTTTTAGCTCTAAACTTTGCTAGTGAGGCTTAATAAAATATCTATTTACAATGGTTTTTCACCCTTAGGGGTTTTCCATTATAATTCTTGTGTCAAGTGTCTCATATGTTTCTTGAATCTCTTAATTGCAATATCCTATGATGTTAATTTTTGTCCTATATTTGGTAGTAAGAAATAATAATGTTATGTTAAACTTTTTGAGAATAAGAATGTAGACATCTAAAATTGTCCCATTCTTGCGAGTATTCACTAATTACTAATTATTCCTCTATTAATTAAATAATTCTTTAATTATTTCATTAATCATCTTTATTCCTCTAATTCTTCTTTAAATCAATCTTTTCATCATTTAATCATTTCTTTGATTTTAACTAAATAATTAATATTATTTAAATTAATTTAATTAGTCTTTACTATTTAATTAAATTCTCATATTTTAAATAATTACTTTTAATTTAGCCAATAGGCTATTTTTGGGAGCTTTGCTCCCTGAAAATTATTTTTGTTGCCGAAAAATTGTTAACCCTTCTTACTATTTTTTTTTTTCGATTGTCAAAATCTTTTTGGTTACATGCTATCATTTCTTCCTTTTTTTGACCCATTTTTTTAGAAAAACTCTCAACAAATTTTACATTAAAAAGTGTTAAATATTTAGAAAGTACTATTATGGGTTAAGTTGAATTCATTTCGCCTATTACCAATTTGAATTCCTAAATTTATGGTCTTTTTGGTTTGCATGTTATTTATTCTCTAATATTTTCTTTTACTATGCATGTAAATTGTGATCTTGTCTTTTGCAAAACATTATTTGTTCTTTTCTTCATAACAATATTGTGTTTGATTGTCATTTGTATTATCTTTTGCGAATATTGTGCAAATTTTCACAAGCAAGCAATTCCATTCATGCCTCCAACAGATTATTTACTCTCGTAGTTGAACCTTTATTTTTTTTCCTAAACATGTGTTGTGGTTTATTTGTTTATTGAATGAAATGTGTGCTGAGATTTTTTCCTTTGCAAAAGGTTTTACCTGGAGAAGCTAGCTTCCAGGTCTTCTCATCTTATTTTGGACACAAGAAAAAAATATTCTTTCTCCTCTCATAAATTTTCAAATTTTCAATGCATTTTATAATATACCCATAATTCTAGATGGAATGAAATTATTATCAAACACATCATTATTATCTTTCGTTATTCTACCTACGATTTCATCCTCTCTAGGATTACAAAACCTATTTTTTCAAATATATTTTCCTTTTAAGGACATTTCTTGAAGGTAGTTACCAGACTGAAAAATAACCAATATTTTTTTTGGTTAAATGGATATTATTTTTTTGGTCAACTACAAATATTTTTTATTTCAACTGTAAAATACTTTAAAATTTGTTGTTTTACAGGGACAAGGTGGTCTAAGAATTCACTTCAGAGATTTAATTTACCTTGTCATGTCATGAGTTTGCTAATAAAATTATTGGGGACATTTGGTGACTAATTATCCATTCATATGTTGGTTTGGCAATGTATGATTGGTTAGTCAGATGACATAAATCAAATGTGGGTATCTTTGCATCATAGAAATCATGTATGTGTTTTTGTGGAGAATATTTATGCCCTACATGCTTGCATCCCATGGTAAACTTGTTTACTATGGGTCCCTGCAAAATATTTCTTTTTTTCCTTCTAAGTTTCTATTTCGAAGGGAATTTTTTTTATTGTTTTTTTAATTGGAGAATGTGTTTTTGAAGTGTAAAAAACATCTCTACCAATAGGTTATTTGGAGTTGAAAACAATTTTTAAAGAAGATACAAATCAATTCGTATATAAGTATATTTTTTAAATTTTGATCAATATTATTTGCATTGACTTACCAATTTTCTCTTTTAATTTTGATCAATATTATTTGCATTTACTTACCAATTTGTTCTTTGATTTGTTAAAGCTTATTTATGACATCTACATTTTAAAAAAAAATAAGTTGAAAGAAAAATATTATATCTAAATTATCAAATATGATTTTAGAGGAATTGTCTAATATAATTAGTCATGTTTATTGTGCACACCAAAATCAAAAGTAGTCTCGTTTGGGTTTATCCATGCCCAAAAATCACTGAATAGTTCATAATAGCGATTGTAGAAAATTGTAGCTGGGAGTATGTAAATGCAAGGTTTTTCAAACCACTTTAGTATCAAAAATCCTTTTTTTTTTAAGTAGGAAAAACCTGGTTAATAGGAAATTCAAAATCTTAGAGTCTGGGGCTAAAGCCCAAACAAAAAATACACAACAAAAAAGTTGTACACAAGTATGAAAATGACCATCAACAAACCACCAATGGCACAGCTTGACAGGGAGTAGTAGAAAAATATAGTCAATCCAAACCACTAGTGTTGCTAACACCATTAGGTACCCACCTAGATGGTGACTCTTGATATCATTTTGTAACATTTTTAAAAACTATATAATGGAAATCAGACCATCAAACTTTTCAAACTACCCCCTTCTTTGATGAATATTAACACCAAAAATTCGCAGTGTCCTTTTATTGCATGATTATTTAATGTGAGAAAATCTCAACTCATGAAAAATCATCCTTCGAGAATAAACAATGTCAACTATGACACCAATTCTCCAATCCTTCAGGCCCATTACCCTGAGTAGTAGCATTGATTAAAAAAAAACACTTGAAGTCACCCTCAAACCCACAACCTCTTCCATCTCATACTCTTAGCAAGAGAAAACTAACTTGTGAATGCAAGCTTCAACCATGGTGTTCAAATTAACACCCACAAAAATTAGTAACTTTGGTTAAATATATTTTTCATAATATATTTTTTTTTGTATTACAAATATATTAAGGAGGATTTTTTTTAGAAATTTTAATTTATTCAACTATTCTTTTATATTTTCATATTTCCTTCTCTACTTCATTAATGATAAATTTAAACAATCAAACTCCTATTGGCTCATCATTGAAGGCACAAAAGTGTGCAACTGCTAGTTATTTTATTGACTAATAATTCCTCAAAATTAAATTAATTTCTAAAATTAATTTAATTTCATCTTTATTCTAATTTCATTTTTAATTTCCACGTTAATTTTGAATCAATTTCATCTCTCTTCAAAAATTGAATTTTTAATTCAATTAAAATCTAAAATCTTTCTCAAATCAGAAAAATTGGATTTATGAATCTTTTAAAATACAAAATTGAAAAAAATCCTCTCTAAATCAAATTTTCTCAAAAATGCATTTTGGAAACTCTTATCTTCAAAATTAGAAAAAATCTTCTCATTTCCATCTTCTCTTCCTTTTTTCTTAAAATTAACTCTCTACTTTTGAGTTTAAATTGGAAATAAATCTCTATCTATAGAAGTTTCCCCAAAATCTTTTAGTCTCTACTTATCTCAACCACTCATTCTAATTTTTCTCAATGCAATCTCAATCATTCATTCAAACCTGAAAATCTATATAAACCCCCTTCATTCTCATTTGGTCGATCTCAATTTCTTTAGGCAATTAACTTATGCAGGTTTTTCATCTTATGCAATCAAGTTATCATAATCATATTTTTTTTTAATCTCTTAGCTAAGATGTTGTAGGAATCAACACTTAGTACCATCAATCTGAGCCCCCAACAAAGTGCAAAGAAGCAATAAAAGTAGATAAGCATAGAAAAGAACTATTTGTTTCACTTGAGTTATTTATTTTAGTTCTTTACTTATTGCTCAGATTCTATTGTTTTCAGGATTCATGATGTTTAGTGGTTTGGTTTTGATAATCATCTAGTGCTACCGATCTATTTTCTTGAGAATGTGCAGATTTCCCCTATGACATTTGGTGAACCCGATGTGAATCAATAGCCCTATAGCGCTTGGAAAACACTTAAAGTTTCATTTTTCA